>CM060950.1:352442443-352522443 GCA_030765055.1 Mantis religiosa
CATGCGGGGTAACCGGTATCGCTTTAAGCGACGCTCACGAGGAACATAATCTCCAAGGGATCTGACGAGGGCGCTCCGATGTTGGGGCAAACCCTCGAAGAATTTTGTCGCCCGGCGCCTAATTTCATCCTCCACATATCGGAGGGATGAAGCCTCGTGAAGTAATCTCACGGGGAACCTTGTACAAACAGAATAAATAATCCGAAGACATTTATTCTGTGCACGTTGGAGCAGAACTAGATGTGAGCCTGCGGCCATACCCCAGACTTCGCACGCATAGAGCATGATAGGGACGACCAGAGCCATAAAGAGGCGCAACTTTAGGGGAACAGACATCGCAGACCGAAGCACAGGGTATAGTGTGTCCTACACACGGCTAGTGTGAAAGAACAATTAATACTTACAGCATAGTAAGTCGCCATTAAGGTAGTTGTCTCATGTGTTTATGAGAACCCCTAAGGGGTTTACCCGGAGAAACACGAGTCAGTTGGAGAATTTAATGTCATGTTGGCAAGTTGGCCATAGTAGCTCAAATGGTTAGAGCGGCTGGATGGAAACCAGAAGATCCGTGGTTCAAATCCCGGTTATGGCATTGAATTTTTCAGTCTGGCTCTACCCTTTCAAAATCTAAAGCTGTTTTATTTCTGGCTATTAAGCGCTTCCGAAAATGTAGAATGAGCACAACTAATGGCAATGCAAGCAAATTCATTCGACAGATGGATGCAATTTATAATACAGTAATACCTGCTTAAAACGGACACCTTGTATGCCGGAAACCGGGAAAAACGGAAAATAGGTTTCGGAACGGAGCTATTTCCCATGTAAAATTATATTCTAAGCCGGAAACCTGCCTAACGCGGAAACGGAAATACTTTTTGGGAACCATTTGCGTAAATAAACTGATTAAAACTAATAACTCTGTGTGTAATGAATGACAACGTACGTGTTTTAAAAAGTGCAATAATTTTGGAGGCGATTGCACTTACACCGAAGTTCTATGAAGTTATAAACTGTTATCCTTCGAGGAAAAGGTAAAACAAACCATTAGCTTTCTCAACTTTCTTCCAACACACATGGTAAGGATACAACTGTTTTGCAGTGTGTTCATTCTGTGTTGTTCTTACAAGTGATCAAGTACCAGTGGAAGAAAACTCTGAACTTTGGTGATTTTTTTAGAAACATAGTATGTATACAAATTCTGTAAAATGTGGAGGAAAAAGTTAAGATTATTGAATAACACAAAGAGAACAAACGTCCAGCTAAATAGTTAACTATGTTTTTTAAAGTGAGAAAACTCAGATTAATGAGATTTTGAAAAAAAAAAAAATAAGAATTAAAGACGAGTGGCTAAAGGGAACAGAAGGGCGTGTGAGACCAATCATATAATCTATAGAGCTTGATGAGCTAAATCGTGCTGTGTTCGAGTGGTTTGTTAGTGCGCGCCTGCTAGAGGAATTCCCATTTTTGGACCATTACTACATACCCAAGCTCTAGAGACTGCAAGAAAATTAAGCAAAGACAATTTCAGAGCTTCCAATGGATAGCTCGAGATGGCTCAAACATCGCCATAACATTGTTTCGAATGCTATGTGTGGTGAAGCAAATGATGTTGATATGCAGACAGTTGTAGATTGGAAAGGGAAACTTGAAAACAGACAGAGAAACTAGGCGATAACTACAATAATTGTACGTAAGTTGAAAATAGAATACATAATACATAGCAGCCTATTATTACTTACACTTCATTCTATATTATTCCTTCGCTGTAAACCCGTGCGACTATTTCGTAATTTCTTTGTATTCAAACACCCTGTGTAAACGGAAAATAAATATTTAATATAAAGTACTCTACCAACATAAAAATACAAGTCACCGTTTAAGAACACATTACATGCCCAATTTTATTTAAAACTCTTAATTCATTTCATTGTAGTTTGTCGTGCTACAAATTGTAGTGTTCGTACAGCACAAATAAATGTAAATGATTTAACACATATTTTTCTTAGTGTGTATAACTCGGTTATTGTCTTCCTCTTCGGTCGAGTGGTCAGCGTGCTGGTTCCAGCTGCGATTCCGGTCGGAGTGGAGAGATTGCCTATCAATAGTAACTACAGAAACAAACCCATTTCACCAAAAGCTTCGTTACAGAGTTTTCATTGAAAATAAACCTTTCGGGCACCCTGAATAAAATATGAGAATTTTTGGAGAAAGGTTTGAGATAGAGAGATAGAGAGATAGAGAGAGAGAGAGAGAGAGAGAGAGAGAGAGAGAGAGAGAGAGAGATAGTGAAAAGAAAGAACAGTACAACTCAGAAGCGAAAAAATCTTTTAAGGATGCAAGGTTTTCGGAAATATACTCAAATATACCCCAATGTTTAAAATACTTGAATAATCCCATCGCGTTAAGGCACTTTTTCAGAGGAGCAGAGTGAAACTTTTTTTTTTAAATTTTATTGCAATCATTCAAAATTCTAGCAAACGTTGGGTATATGAATGTAGTGTTAAGATTAAAGGGTAGACGGCATCGAGTGGGATGGCTCAAGTGGTTTCGTTTGTAGCCCGCATTCGGGAGGCCCGGGTTCAATTCCCGTGGCCGACCTACCTGACCCATGGGGTTTTTCGAGGATTTTCATCTCTATTATCATTTCACATCATATCTCATCTGGTGGTGTCTTTCAGAGTAGAAGATCGGTGTGTGTCTCGGCGCTGCCTGGCAGGATGATATGCTCTGAGTGAACAAATTCCTCCTCCGGTAGGTACCGGCTGCTAGGACCGCTTCCGAACTACAGGGCGATATCCGTTGTCCTGGCCTACCGGGGCTGGTTGGACCCTGCCCTATGCACTGTCATGGCTCCTTAGCACGGCCGCCCTCGTCTCTTCTCGCCTCATCCTTCCTGCCGCGGTCGCCCCACTTGGGGGCATAGGTACAATAGATCAAGATTGGTGGCAGTGCCGAATGCCCTCCGTAGTAATCCTAATCCTAACACCTCCAGGAAGAAGGGATGAAGTAAGGCAACTACAGGAGGCCAAATGGTCGCAGCCGACAGACCACAGAGACAAGCGGAAGTCCCTAAAGGTGTTGAGAGTTCTTCATTCGGCACCAGGACCGCTGTCCAGCCACCAACGCTCCGGGAATCCCCCCCCCCCCCAGGGGCCACACAAGCGCCGAGACACTACCATACACTACAAGGCTTAAAGGATGACAAGGAAGTGGAACGAAGAGAAATGATGGAAAGGATGTGAAAGTAAGAGCCCCAGCATTTGCCTAAGTGACGAGGAGAAACCACGAAAACCCAAGCCAGGGTGCGTGATCGAACCCGCGATCTTACGAATGCGTGTAAACACACTTTACCGCAGGAGTTAACAGAACGGGAAGCTGCCCCTGATGACCAGAGTTGTCAAAGCTAATTGTATAAACGAAACACAATGCTCCTCACATTAACTTACTACTGAGGCAGTAGCACACCGCTAAATGAAGGCCTTGGTATTCCAATTCTTTCCATGACATCGTGAGAGGCGACTGGAAGTTGGCAGCCTTAAGAAAAATATCACAGAAGTATTGAACAGTTCTTATTCTTCTTTACCTTACCCCTAGTAGTACCACTATCATGGTGTTATGGGATTCTTGTTTCTCTATCCTTTTCAGGTTGGGTCTGAGGAACAGAAACTTTGGATCCGATAGATAACCAGGATAGGTGATCAGCCCAAGGAAGTGGATAATATATATGAGGGCGAGATCAATGATAAGAAAGATAATGGAGCAGTTGGTGGAATGCTGGCGGGGGAAACCCACCAGCCGCCATGTTTCCACCACAAATTTTACTTTGCGGTCGCCTGGGATCGAATCCGTGCCGCTTTGGTGAGAACCAAGGGGTCTAACCACTCAACCTGGCGCGGCCCAATTCAAACCAATAAAAATAGTAGTCGGAAATGGCTGCTGCCACAGAAAAGTTATTTGAAATAAACTCTGTGTTTTAAAGAGATACACAATATCTGTGTGGTAAGGTTTTAAATTACTTCTAATGCATTCAGAATGAAGAGGAAATCACATAAAATTCAAAGTGTGCATCTTATTAGAATACAAAACATATATTTTAATCAAAGTCGTTTGAGTCATATTTGAAAAATACACACATGCGCGCACTGTTTTAATTCTGTGAACCTTAAAATGGTCGAATCTCGATAAAAATTTCTGAAAGAATACAATATTCCCTTACTTATAGTCTATTTCATAATTAGACTCACATGGCAACCAAGGCGCTCACAACAGTACAGTGAAGCCAACTCCTCTCACGTTATTTACTCACAACTGGAGTACCTACAGTTTGTTGCCACCCCCTTTCCATCCAAAGGAATGATTCATATCTGATTTTAGTCAATCTCACATCAGAATTATCTTCACCATTTGGAGCAAATCACGTAATAAGAGCTGGTTCCGCTTTATTGCTGGGAGCACCTTACTTGCAATGCCACACTAATTAGAAATTACACTATAAAATATAGTTAAGAAGCAGAGAAAATAAAATAATTACTTTTTAGGTGATCTCTTTGTTTAAATGACCAAAATTTTAACTATATTTTAAATTTAAAAACTATTTGTCATTAAATGTACTGCCCGCCGCGGTAGCGTAGATGGTAGCGTGTCTGCCTCATGTTCAAGAGGTCCCCAGTTCGAATCTCAGGTCAGGGTGAGTTACCTGGATAAGGTTTTTACCGGGGTTTCCCTTATCCTTCAAGACGAATGTCAGGTAACTCTAAGCTCCTTGGACCCTGGACTCATTTGAGCATAACTTCACCCAATTCATTCACCGTCCGATATGACTTCACGTTGGAGGACGTAAATTACAAGAACAACAAAATTGAATGTACTTAAAACTGTATTCAGCTTTTTTTTAAATTTAACTATTACGTAATTACATAACATGAGTTAATATTCGAATTCTCACTGCTAGTTTCTTTCTGCATCGGAAATGCATTAAGCAAAAGCAATAAAATCATCTACGTTTGGGTTTCTTAACTAAAGGTCATCTTCTTTTACTTCTTCGTGTTGTTAACGTGGAGTCTCGATCCACTTCTTTCACTCTGCTAGATCATTTGCTATTCTCCTCACTTCATTCCAAGGTTTACCCTTACTCTGTTCAATCTTTAATGCATTCCATTGAATCTAGTGGTCCCGGATTTGATTTCGGTTGGGGCAGGCAATGCTTCTTTAACCAGAATCATTCTGTATCAACTGCACAGTCTAGAAGTACCAATATGTGGTAAATATGAGTGTTTAATATAAAAAGAATTTAAAACCCAACCTTAACGAAACTAAGGAATAAAAATTTAATTTAACACCATTAGTTGTTTTTCAAGTAAAATCCCCGACATGATCATAGAACTTAAAGGAGGCATATAAATGTAACATCAATCAGTCATTTTTTAATTGCAATGAAAGAAAGCCATCCCAAGAAGCAAAGAGTTTAGAATATTTGTTCCTTTGAAATACGAATTTCAAAAACGGAAGTAAAATAATTTTACATAATACTGTGGTAGAACATTTTCCTATTTGCACTGTGTACGGTGAGGAAACTGTCAATTATTAAAGATTAGGTCAATGTGTTAGCCACAACACACACTTTTTGAATTAATATAAAATAATTGAACGGCCACAATATTTCAATGCACAGTACTTAAAATATGGCAGAAATTTTACGAAAGCAGTAAAAAATCCGGAAATAGACAGAACCATTGTTATTCCATTTAAATCATAAGCTTTAATGGAGCCTGTTATTTTACTTGCAGAAATTTTTGTTTAACTCTTACAGTTTCCAGTTTATACGAAATTCATTAGAATGAAGATTTCAAAGGGAAGAAGAAGGGGACAAATAGCATGATATTCTATTCCTTTCAAACAACACATAGAATCATATAAAAATATGCAGAACCTTTTTCCAGAAAGTAAAAGTTAACTCATTTTGTTATCCAAAGGGTTATTTGACTGGGAGCATTTTTTGAAAACCTTCGCCTAAATATATCACAAACACTCTGAACGTTTTATATCTATCTGAAACAATGATTGTGTTGTAAACATATGGGGGCGAGAAAGAGAGAGACATACTTTAACGGAAGTCTTTTAGGCTGCTGGTTGATGGGGGAAATTTATAGGTGTTTATAGAGAAAAGATCCGTTGAACTATCTAATCTCTCTTTCTCGCCTCGCGTATGTTTAGGACAGAATCGTTTTAGTAAAGCATTTGAGTATTTCTTACATGAAAATCCAAAATTCAATTTGTGCATCGAAAGGGATGCTTCCTCTAGTTTAACAATTGTTTTTCCAATTAATTCTATGAATGTTGCTCTTTGCAGTGATACAGTGAATTATTTAAAACACAAAATCCCGCCGTTTTAAAACACAAACACGCGCCTGTATCAAATGCAAAGGGCGAAAAACGTATTTTGTTAGTTTTCGGTTTTGTGCTGATGGTTTAATTGCAGAAACCAGTGGCAAAGGATATCTATAATGTGTTATAAAATTCTAATGCGTAATTTAACGAATGAGGCCTTGATCAGTGACAACAACTGATTTATTTCCGGATTCCAAACCTTGAGACCAGCTTTGTAAGCTCCCGCTAGCAGCATTGCACAGGCATATTAACCAGCGGAAAACCCACAAGCGCCACCTGTGTATAGCAGCGGAAATGCTAGTGACAAGTGACAAATGCTAGTAGTACAATCATTCTGTTGTAGGTAGCAGTAGCAAACAATAGACATTTTAAGTAGAATACAAACCGCCATATTTAGATGGCATGCGTCTTCCAAATAGTACAAACATTGCCCTACAGGTAGCAGAAGCAAACAGGGAGTTTACAGATGGGCGAGCCGAGCGTTTTGAGTGGAATACAAACCGCCATATTTAGATGGCATGCGTCTTCCAAATAGTACAAACATTGCCCTACAGGTAGCAGAAGCAAACAGGGAGTCCACAGATGGGCGAGCCGAGCGTTTCGAGTGGAATACAGAGCGCCATATTTGACAATGGACTGTTAAGACGAGAGATTTTCTTTTCAAGTTAAACACGTTTTACTTGTTGTATAAGCTTTACTTAAATATAATTAATGATCACAATGAAACTAATTTTCGTGAATAAAACAGTAATTAGATAGAAAAACGGGGAATTTTTAAAGATTACATAATATTCCTATATGCTTCTTTCGTATTATTGTATAATAAACTTCAAACGTACCAGTTCTTATAGATAACTATTAATAAACAGATTAACAAACCATGTGTATCTCGGGTCCTATGCCACTGGTATTTCTTTGCTTTTCAATAAGCTTTCGTGTGTGTGTGTGTGCGCGCGTGCGTGCGCGTGCGTGCGTGCGCGTGCATGTATGCGTGCGTGCTTGTGTGTGCGTGTTTTAACCAAAGTCCTTTATATATCTAAAGAAGCTCTATAGCATTTTAAAAGTCATGTTATGCTGACTTTCAAGTTAGTCTAAAATTTGGTGTCGATTTGGTGGTAATATTAAAATATTTAAGTTAGGTGAGATTTTTAATTAACTTTTGTATTAACTTTGTTTATACATTGGCTTAATTAAATTGTGAGTAATTTGAAAATTATTTGATTTCAAATGAAAATGGTATGTCCGTTTTCCCATTGCTTATTTCATGTCTGTGTATATATCATAGTTAACTGAAATTACAGAAGTATTTCTGCATAGGAAATATATGCTGAAAAGTTTTGCCGAAATTAGAGGGATTTTATATTTGTGTTATAATTTTATTTTCTGCATCTGTTAAACAGGAATATTAAAGGACTACTGAAAATTTAGTTCAAAGTGTAGTTTAAGTTGTAATTGTGAAATTAAATGTATTTGAACATTTTCAGAATTGTTCTCTGTTTATCAGCAACAACCCGTAAGAATTATTGTATAGCTTGAACGTTACCATTAATAACTTGTTAAAACTTGGATTTTATTCAGTGTAGATTGTACTTTATTTGCAAAAAACTTTTACGGTTGCTGTGCCCAAATGTTGCAAAACTAAGACAGAAGTCGATATTTTATGATGTTACAGTGGTCTTTTATTTTTATATTATACACGGAATAGTGGACTATTAGAGAACATACATACCTTGATCCACCTGAGATGTTTATCGATACTGTCACAGGAATGTCCTATAAGTTTGACCTTACGACGTGCGAACTCCGGCGCTGCTCTGGCCATCTTTCCTAATTCTGAGGTGCAGACTGGAGTGAAGTCCGCCGGATGTGAAAATAATATACACCAGCTTCTCCCACAGGTGCACAAACATTAAGTATTAATTATTTTCACTGATTAAAAATGAATTACATATTTATATTCCTTACAGGGCTCGACTCAAACATCACAGAGTGGGGGGAGGGATTAAAACCTTCAGAAAATTAACGGAAATCTGTCTAAAATAGTTGTTTTAGCTTGACGTGTTAAATTTATATATATATATATATATATATATATATATATATAAGAAAGAAGATAATTCCCCATCTTCCCCAGAGTCTGGAAGTATGAATGAAAGTGTGAAGGTGTGCGTGATGTAATGATAAAAAACCCAAAGATAACGAGTTAACACCTTCAGTATGTTCCAAAGGAGAACGGCCGCCGATATGACCATAGTAGTTAAAGGCGGGGTATAAATGGAACAAGCAAAAAAAAAAAAAAAAAAAAAAAAAAAAAAAAAAAAAAAAAAAAAAAAAAAAAAAAAAAAAAAAAGAGTTTATCTTTTACTGGGGAAAAAATTGCATCACGAATAGGGGACGGCACTTGACGTGTTGATTCGAGCCCTGTCTTTACACCAATCGAGACCAGGATATCATCAAAACAGGAAGTAAATTGCAGATGTTACAGTTTGAACCTCTCGATGTCCCTTGTTTGAAATATTATTATGAAATACGTAAAGCAAGTAAGGATATCTTTTTCTCTAAAATGGATAGTCTGAAGTGTAATTAAACTATGAGAATGACATTACAACTAAGAATGACTGGAACGGTCATGTACTCACCCCCCCCCCCCCCCCCCCAACCAATAAGCAGCCTAAGAGCGCGTTCCGTTAAAATATCTTTGTCTTTCTTCCCTCCCGCATGTTTACAAAGAACCACTCTGGTCTGAGGCAGATTATAGCAAGTTTACTTTTCCAGAAGGATGCACGCCGAATCAGGATAATAAGTTTATGTGTTAAACACATATGTATAATGTCAAACATTGTTGCTTAGGGGATTTTCTAAATACGGATATGCCTCGTAATTTCTGCCTTATTGTGTACTGTTTTTATTTACAGAATCGAAATTTAAGTCCAGTTCAAGGAAGTGTACATTAACCTTGGCAATAACAGATGTAATTTTGGCTGTACATATTTTGTAAATTTAGCTGCATCTTTAGTGGTTTTATAGTGCCTGCATGTAATTCTAGAAATGCCATACTTGAGCTTTGGAGCTATGGATTATCAATTTTCATTTACGAAATAAACTAATTTGACCATCCAGGATAGAAAATCATTCGAAATAGACAATTTTGTAAAATAAACATTATAATGAATATTCCATTCCTTAACTCTTCTCACCTCCTATGGAAAACTAACTGCCCATGTCTATCTAATTTATTGAATAATTTAAAATTTGAATAAAGCGTAGTAATTTTATTTTGCATAAATCAGAGCAGTTATATACAGATGTTAAAATAGGAGAATAAAAACACAACTTACCGACCCGTTGAAGTTAACTTTATAACTTAATCAACTATCAAAATAAATTTCACCGAATACTTTGCAAGAGTCATACCAGGGTTGAGGGGTCGGCCCAACGCCCGGGATGATGAAGAGATGAATCATGGAGCCACTGGTGGAATTATGGTGGGGGAAACCGGAGGACCCGGAGGAAACCCGCCCCAGCGCCATGTTGTCCACCACAAGTCCCACTTTGCGGTCGCCTGGATTCAAACTCGGTCCACCTAGATGAGAGCCAAGCAGTCTAACTACTCAGCATGGCGTGACCAACAACAATAATAATAGTAATGATGATTTTTTTTCTTTTTTGTAATTTACGTCCTCCAACGTTACGTCATATCGGACGATGAATGGAAGGGGTGAAATGATGCTCAAATGAGCCCGGGTCCATAGAGCTTAGTTACCCGACATTCGTCTTTCAGGATAAGGGAAAACCCCGGAAAACCTTATCCAGGTAACTCACTCTGACCGAGATTCGAACTCGGGACCTCTTGAACGTGAGGCAGACACGCTACCACCACGCTACCGAGGCGGGCTACGATGACGATGATGACGGAGAGGAGGAAGAAGATGATGAAGAAGAAGAACGAACGAAAATGAAAATTTAATATATTGTTCACTACAATTATAATAGGTACATATATGCAATATTTCTAACAGCTTCTCTTACCCTCTAATTTCCTAAAATCATGTTTATTATGTAGCATGTTTACTTCCTGTTTGTTGATGGCTCAAAATATGATTTGCAGTACTGCTATGTTCAAAGAAAACCAAATTTGTGTGTCAACCCTCACTTTTATATTATTACATTTGTCAATATAATAAAATTAATATAGAATGAAATCAAAGAGCTACATTTCTTCTAGATCATTAGAATATGTACTGAAAAAATGATCTTGTATTAACAGATGAAAGCTACAATAAAGAAACACAATTGTGATATTACAATTTGATTTTCATACAGCCGCGTGGACAGAATATTTCCGAACTTGTTAACACTTATCAGTAAGGCCATTATTAAGGGAGGAAGTGAGGTTATAAGCTGTAGATAACGCACCGCTATACGGCCAGTGAAACATTTTCACAGTCCTTCATTTATAGTCGAGTCACTAGTAGTTTTAATTTTATGGAACAGCTTAAAGAGGTGCTAGAACTACGTAAGTGTTCAGCTAGAAGCAGTTAACCGTAGCCGACATACTGACGCCTATCCAGACTGAATAACAAATCGTTTTCGAAAGCACTCGATATTCACGCCATCACAATTCAATATAACCCAAACATAATGAATTAAACCTTTTCACGTATCCCTAAATATATAAAAATGTAACTTTCTACAACGATACAGTTCAAAACACTTTGTATTCCATACGATTTCTTAAACTAAGACATTTATTTTTGAGATTAAAAACTTTTGACTTTTCAAAACATGTCATACTTTATAAGAAACATTCACGTTTATAGTGGAACAAAAGGCGAGTAACTTACACATCCTAAACGGCATCTATTTTCAAAGGCATATCCAATAAATATATTGACTTACCATTTCGCTTTCCATTCGTGGAACAGGATTGGCCCCTTCGTTGTATCCGCCCAAAAATTGGGAACTTCTGCACCCAGCCGCATCCTCTGATGTAATAAATTCCTCCTATCTGTTTCAAAGGTTTGTTTATTCATCTCATGATTAGCACTTTACTCAAGGTCAAGTGTCTACTTATAAATAACAGCTAAAACAAAAAAGACTTCCGGGAGTTTTAATTGCTCAACTACAAGAAGGTGTGTTTTGTGTGAATGAAACTTCTTTTCTAAGTGTTTGTCTAGCATTTGTGTTTCCTGGATTATTAAGTATCCTTCTCCCATAACAATTCAAAAAGGACAGTACATATACATTTCATGTGGTTGTGACAAAAATTATATTCCTAAAAATTATTACTTACTAATTGTATGCATCTCTCAATTTAAATCAATTCTGTTGCTAAGCTGGACACAGTCTTCTCTCCCTTTATGCAATAATTTAACATGCGAGTTAGTAATGAACTCAGTTACAGTATAATGGGAAATGGAGCAAACCTTTCTCGCCTAAAGATTTTAAAAGATTTAGCTAAGTATCGTACAAATATAAAATAAGCATCTCCTGTTTTGCTGTAGTGTTGTTTCTTCTGTTACTAAATCGTGGCCATCGTGCTTAAAATGAAATATCTGCAACGTTTATTCTATTTCTCTTTTGTTTTGCTGTAGTATTGTTTATTTCAGTTACTAAATCGTGGCCATCTATGAATCGTGCTTAAAATGAAACATTTGCAACGTTTATTCTATTTTACACCCAAATGCTATGGAGTAAGAACTGTTTCCTACTTCATAGAACTCTCAAAAATATCAAAGCCTTCTTCGTGTGTTCTTTTGTGACTGCAAAATATTATGGGTATACAGGGCGTGTAAATCGATTTTACTCATTTAGGAATTGAAATTATACACAATCTTATACCCTGTGTATTCTGGAAGAGTAAATGCTTTTCATTGGTAAAATAATTATTATAATCGTTTGTTTCCGAGATTACTTCACACACACACACACACACACACACACACACACACACACACACACACACACACACACACACACACACACACACACACACACACACACACGCACACGCACACGCGCACGCACACACGCACACACACACACACACACACACACACAATAATCTGTCTCAAACTAGAACGACTTGTAAACAAACGGAAGGCGACAAAGAGGGAGACATATGTTATCGAGAGGCTCTTGGGCTGATGGTTACGCCGTCAACCGCCTGTATAAAGACCTATGAATATTTTCCTCCACCAATCAGCAGCCTAAGAGCGTATCGTTGAAGTATCTCTGTCTTTCTTTTTCTCGCCGCCTTAATGTTTACAACAGGGTTCTTCTAATTTGAAACACAGTACATGCAATTTTCTGTCTTTGTAATATTAGTATAGATTTTAACTCTGTAACTTGGATTCGGCTAAAATGAAATGAAATGCGTAGTGTTAACGCCCGCTTTTATTGATGATACATAAGAAAAGACGCAGCAGCGATGGGAAACCGGAGATTTACCACAAATTTCACTTTGCGGTCGCCTGGGACGAACCCGGGCCGCCTTTGTGAGAGTCGAGCGATCTAACCACTCAGCTACGGCTTGGCTGCTTGTTTAAAAGGCTTCCCATATAAACCACTGACTGTGTATGCTTACAATAAAATTTTGAATGTGTCAATACGTTTCACAAAATTTATTAAGGTATACAAAATGACGTACACCCAGGATTGCTAGGTTTTTGAAATGCCAATAAGGTGCAAGTCATGTCGACATTACATAACACTTGAGATATAATTTGCTGTGCTATAACTACATTTTATTGCGCAATGTTGTTTCAGTTTTTACATAAAAGGTTTAAAACCTGTATTTTTCTTCACATTTAGCTTAATGCTGAACCTCCCTTATTCGTCATATTTCTTACAAGCGTGATACAAATAAAGGAAGACCTGAATTCCTGACTTAAATAGATTTGCTGAACAGATATTCCTTTCATCATTCTATTTGTTTTTAAAAATACATAATATACCAACCAGCATAAGTAGGATTAGGATTAGGATTACTACGGAGGGGATTTGACACTGCGACCAGTCTTGATCTGTTGTACCTATGCCCCCAAGTGAGACATCCCCGGGAGGAAGGATGAGGCGAGAGGAGACAAAGGGCGGCCGTTCCAAGGAGCCACGACAGTACAGACGGCAGGGTCCCTACATTTTAATTAGATTGAAACCTCCCCCAGTAGGCCAGGACAATGGACATTCCCCCAACTGTGACTCGGAAACGGTCCCAGCAGCCAGTTCGGAGACCGACAACCGACCTACCGGAGGAGGAAGTGGTCACTCAGAGCACATCATCCTGCAATGTACCGCCGAGACACCCACCGACACTTCTACCCTGAAAGAGACCACCAGATGAGAGTTGAAATGGAGGGATGGATATTCGGGGGTTGTAATTAACCTACACAGCATTCGTCTGGCGACCGGAGAAAACCCCCGAAAAAAAACTCATGGGTCAGGTACTGTCTGCCCATCACAAGAAGGAAAGGCAAAGGAATGTGCAACGTAATCACTTTTGCTGTGTTTATTATGCTCTCCTTCCGGATATGATATGGATGCTAGATTCACAGTGTTGTCACATAACACACCCATGCATAATATCTATCACTACAGATACTGAAACAGGCATTAAATCCGGCAGCATGGTGAGTCATATGCACTCTCATACACTCATTTTGTAGTAAACAGATACACTAACTGAGCAGATAAACAGTTTAAGCTCCACTCCCTCTTCAGGCCCTGTTTGCCTTCTTGTGGTAGGCAGACAGTGGATCAGCCATGGGAATCGAATCCGGGCCTTCTGAATGCGGACCGAAATGGAACCACCTGAGCCATCCTGCTCGGTAGCATAAGTAAATTTGAAACAGCATCTACAAAATAATTAACTGTAGAGAAAGGATACACATTCTGAGTTCACATTACAACTCTTATCATTATCGGTATCAATACAGGATATCTTGCTCCAGCAGCACATGATTCAAACTTATGGGAACAAAAATCTTCATAAAAGCTATTCAAATCAAGGGTTAGACAAATTTCTGTAAATTTCAAAGAAGTAATAATTTCTTCAAAAACAAAAAATGTAACAACTTTCAAATGCAAAACCTCAAGTTTCTTAATACAAAGTTTGGATAGGTTTAGATCCAGATAACACTTGTATACCAAGGGATTTGTTACTGCATTGCCTGTGTAATACCGGGCGTGAATAATTGGAAATATCAATTCGTATGCAAGTCTTGGAATGCCGTCGAGTCCAGAGCACCTGTGTTCGAAATCAAGCTCTCCGATGATACAAAGTATGTGCTCATTGTTTACTAAGGTTGTTGTCGAATAAAGCATTTCAATGCTTCGGACAATAAATGCGAATGTATTCTGAGAATTCTACTTTTAAGTATTTATATCATGACTTATAATGCACTTTCATTTGCTAAAATATTCTGCCCACAATCTTTGGTGACAATATATTTGTTACTTTTGCTAGCGATCAGATATTGCAAGTGCTTGGGTAGAACAAGTTGCTGGAATGCCAAGATATCTTAAATGAAGCTCCATATGCCATTAGACTGGATAAAAACTGTGGTTTATAAATATGGTACACTAACTTAATCCCTATTTGTCGATAAAATTATCTCAAGTGCTAACAGTAAAATATGAGTAGGCGGAAATATGGTGGAACATGTGATGAAAATATGGAACATCAATATATCTAATGCAGAATATATGAATTTGCTAAGTAGATTCCCTTCTACATGTTTGGTATTAAACACTTTTCAACGTCCTGAAAATAAAAGCAATTTGTTTCTGGAATAACTATGGGAGGAAAAGTTCATTTGGAACTAAGAGATATGAGAAACATATTTTTAAGGCAGTATCAGTTTACAGGTTTAAATAATGTGATAACAGGTACTAAAATGTATTAAACTGAATAGTTGCTTAAGCATGTTTATCATCATCATCATCATCATCATCATCATCATCATCATCATCATCATCATCATCATCATCATCATCATCATCATCATCATCATCATCATCATCATCATCATCATCATCATCATCATCATCATCATCATCATCATCATCATCATCATCATCATCTTCATCATCATCATCATCTTCACCACCATCATCATCGTCGTCATCATCATCATCATCATCATCATCGTCATCATCACCATCATCATCATCAAAGAAAATTAAGTACAATAAGTTAATTTCATAAGAGGAGTTTACACACTCCATTTTATATAATATGCTGTACTTGATATATAGTTTCGAATTTATAACGTTGTTCATTTGTTATAGTTAACTGATCACACAATTTACATTCCATTGTTTCATGATTTTGCAATTAAAATATTATGGTCACTTATATGAAATAATTGTTTGGCAATAGTTCATTAACTTTGGGATTGAAAAAATTTCATGATGTGTAAAGAATATGTTATATTTGTAGTTCATATATACAAGTTCCATGCTGACCAAGTAATTATCTTATAGAATGTTTATTTGTCAGTAAGTTCACTGCACCCTTCTATATTGCCACATGATCATTCAAATGTGAACACCGATCAGAGTCGAATCTTGGTTCTGTCTGAGAAGTTTTCAAATACATTACATATCATTACATATGCAAATGAGAAACTTGCACCCATCCTAAAAATATTCAAATATACTATTCAGGATTCAAGAACATACAAGAATTGAATACTCCAACCATTACCTAGGTTCCAGTTATGAAACTCATGGAGTTTTTAAAGCCATTTTGTGACTGCAACAGCTCAGTACAGTGTAATAGTATACAATGCAGGATTATTTATTGACTAGATATGTTATGTGCCAAAACTAATACCTTTGAGTAGATATATATAGGTACACACATGGAGGAAATCTGTATTCTACTTATTGAGGAGCAAGCTGTCATTTTGAACAATAGCTTTTAAAAAAATTTTGAAATCACAACTGTTCTTTATTACAATGTGATATTTTAAAATTATTAATGAGTTATTCAAGTTTTAATTTTTTGAGAATCAGCCTATCTAAAAACATTGTTTTTGAAAGCCATGTTGTGAATGCAACAGTTCAGTACCATTAAAACATGGTGTAATACCTAGAGGTGGATTGAGTGATTCTTTTCAGCAATTGATTCAATCGGCTCACAATTAATAAATTCGTGCCTTGCTTATGTCCACCGTGTGTCCACCCAATGACCATCTCTTAACCTCAAAACAGCAATTACACATTGCTCGCATTGAATGTGCTACTATAATAATGGCATTCTTTGCTTCAAATGCATATAGTTGCTCTGAAAATGCACGGAAAGCTTTAGGCTGTGAGGGATAAGATGTACGTTCCAATGATACTAGTGGATGTCTCTGGTGGTAAATGTCACTGAACTGGGTTTTGTTACTTTTCAGTAATGTTTTATTTTACTCTCCCTAATTTATGTGCCTAAAATTTGAGTACAGTAGATTGGGCTACCTGCAGTAAAGTGGGGGGACTGGCACTAAAAATAGAAATAAACAGGGGTTAATCAGGAAATGTGTATTACACTGTATTAATTAGAGATGTTTAGATAGCAACTGAGGAGTATTTTTTCAAAACTCGATAAATGCAACACATGCACTTTTTCATAAAATGAGTTTTTCTATTTTCATCTAGATAGACATGTTTCAAAAGGTTGATTTTAGTATGATTTCAAGATCCTATAGAAATAAATAATGTGTTGTAATGAAATATATTAAAATTTAATTTTTTGATGGTATATAAGGGTTTGATTTTTCCAGTTTTTTTCAAAACTTGATATATGCATATTTGCTGGTGTCAGATATTTTGTCTTATTTAATTTCAAGATGCGTTTTAATTTTGTTCTGGAAATCAGTATTTCTAATTGCTTTAGTCTCTAATACATATCTGCAATGTTGTACAATGCATATTTTACAAGTATTGTTATACTGCATAGTTTTTATTGATAGCTTTTAACTTTATTAGGAATACAAAAAAAATATCAAAAGTACAGTGGCATAATACAATAACAATTTTAAATTTTAATAAATTTTAGTAAATTAATTGTTTGACTGAGAAATGAAATTATCAATACCACATAATGTATGGTTCTATAAGCATTGCATATGATTGTTACAAGGTTATTGTCAAGTTTTTTCACTTTTACATCTATAGGTACATTATGCATATGAGGAGTCCTGAAGATAAATTGAAACGTTTGTAAAATACATGTTTGCATTTTGATAAGGAGGATTATTTGAATACTGTTGGTGGTACACTTGGATCGTCTGGCCCGCTACGATGGTACTGTTCAGAATGACCAGCCTTGAGGAGGGAGCAGTGTCGTGAGGTGCCTTGGCAAGAGAGGAAGAGAGAAGTGGGGAGTGGGGGAGATGGATGGCGTTAGAACCATGTCTACGCCAACATGCAGCGCTAATGACGTGCCGAAGAGAGGCGGGGTGGGGAGAGAAGTAACCAGAAATTACTGGACCCCTTCCCCTGCTACCTTGAAAGACTGATTCTTTGTTGATAGTCGGGAAAATTCTAGATACTGCAATTTGTGTATATAAGTGATGCATTGGACGAGTTAGTCAGTGTTTTTTTTTTTTTTTTTTTTTTTTTTGCAGGAAGCCGTAAGGAGTGCAGTTGCTAGTGAGAAGTGTGCAGACAGGCTGGAAGATTGTGTACGTGTGCAAGTTATCATAGGTGTACGAAGCGTATTTCTATGGAAATAAAGAACGACTTGAATTTCTGCAAGTTGGACTTTTCATTCTATGAACCCACAAAGTCACAGTACTAAACTTTTTCGTTCTTCACAGAAGCTCTTGAACATTTTATTTAATATGAGATCTGAGGACAAATAACCTCTCAGGGACTTCTCCCTACCATGGTGGCTCTCTCGCATTTGTATTTCTTTATATCATCCTTAATGGCAATGGTTACGGCTTTATACTCCTTTCCTGTTCTGTTCCCTACTCTTCTTTCCTTTGGCAACTTTCCTCCTTCATGAAACCTACTTGCTAGATAGGATAATCTACCCTTTCACATGCCGTAAACTTCCTGAAAAGTGGCAGCACAAATAGGCACTATTTCACCATTACTTTTTCTAATGTTATACATCACTGTCACTGTTTTCTTTCATTTTGCATTCTTGTTGTTTACTACTCTGTGCTAAGGTGAGGAAATATTTAAAAATTTTAACATAAATTTATCCTGGTCTCTTTTATTTAATGATATCAGATGATGTTGAAACTGGGTAATATCATCATAGCAGAGTTCAGCAGCTTTACATTCCATCTTTCCTTTAGCTTTTGAAGGCGAAATCTGAAGCCCATGAGTGCATTTAATAATATGTACCATTTTATACCTTTTAATTTGTGTTTCAGATCGAGGTAATCCCTTCTTGAATTGGGATTTTCTCCTTCCGAAACGTTCTCCAACTTTTATGCTGTTTACAGAATCACAAGAATCATCATTCAATTTTATTTAGCTTGCAGTGCATTTTTGCACACTAACACAACAGTATCAGGTGAAAACTTGACTGAAAATAAAATGTAGCTGCTCTGACTACAATGAAGTCTGTTTGCATCACTGTTTCCCACTGGTAAATATTATTACAATAATGAGTAACATGATATTCAGCAATCTGACATGCCAGTTGAGTCCATTATTACCAACTGTGTGCTAGGGAAAGAGAGCTACAACACTTGTGAGTAATTTTATTGCATTTGTCTTCTTCTGCTTTAACTCTTAGAATGCATATATCAGGTCTTACAAAAGCCTAGTGATTTTGAGAATTTATATACACAGCAATATTCAACTTTTGTTAAAACTAGGTTTAGAGGATGGTGTAAAAGTTCAGCATTATGCCATTATTATACCTAACTCAATTTTGAAAGTTTTACATTTATTGAGTTTTAAAAAGATGCTCCTCAATTATGATGCAGACATTACTATTTGATTCTAGATTTGCAGCTCCCTAATGGATGTCCTTGCTCAAGCTCATACATTATTTTAAATTTGTAGATTACTGACAACATTCATGTTTCATATGGGTAGTGATATTTTCATAAAATCATGCCAGTGGTTTTCATAAACCTAAGCACAGAAAATCTCTGAATTGAAACTAAAGTGATTGTACATTTACAAGCTTTTATGCCTTTATTTGGAGAGAATCAATAGAATACAAACCTGTCATTATATTTTTGCCCAATATTTCTGTTTAAGATGCAGTAGCAACAATGATCGGACATAATGATAATGGTAGTTTAAATTAAATGGTAGGTATTATTAGTGACAAATATTGGGACTATCAAAGGTATCACCGAAGCCCATATCTAAAGTAAACTATAAGTTAATAAGTTATATTAATAGTAGTAATATCAGTCAGTTTCCGTCATAAAGAATTAGTGCGTACAATGGAATATGTCTCATTATCTACCATTGAAGAGAGGGAAAGCTTCGGATGCTTACTGCAGCAGGCAATACAAGCTTCACTACAGTATAGCAAAGACTGATTGGGTGGAGAAGTGCTGGATTCAGCGCACAAAGACTTTGGATTCCCACATTGCTATGCATGCACGAGCATCTCCTAAATGTGTCATATGGAAACAACTGACTTGGAATTTTACATGGCACATGGAGAACAATTCGTATATTTCAATTATGTATGTTCTGATTGAACAATGGCTTATTTGAACATGTAATAGAGACTATAGATGAACTTAGGATGTTCAAAAAAGAAATGTTGCTCAAACTTTCAATGGTGCTGCAGTAATGGCTGGACATATTCTCTGGAGTTAAAACATTAATTAAAATCACTATCCTGCTGCTACCTTCACCCACTGTTATAGTCACGGTCTTATTCTCATACTTTCCTCCAATATGAATTTTATTAAGAAAACCAAACAGTTCTTTGTCCCTGTTAATGATTTACCAACTTTTTTCTCATATTCCATTTCCTGTGCAGGTGCTCTTAAAGTCTTTAATAAAAATGTCAAGTATTGCAACTACATGATGGAATTTTGCTTCCAGGCTTGTAAACACATTTCATGACTCTAGAAGCTATCTAAGTTGTTTTTCTTCAGTGGAAGAGAAACCTGGGGACTGCACTACTGAAGAAGACAACATGGTTTCAGGCTGTATGTGACTTCTCTCACATTGCAAAATATTTGAAGCATAGGATTTGAAGAAATGTGGTCGGAAACTATGAGTGTTGCTAATGAATGTTGCTAAGAATGGGAAACTGTTGTGAAGATGAAACCCATTCTTTGCACTTAGAGATTTTCTGTACTTAACAATTTTTCTTAGTCTGGACAAATTAGTACCAAACTAATTCAGATATCAATCACAGAAACATTAAAGTACCTTCCATACTGGATTCTAATAATTTGGGGAATTATGATAAATTTTTTTCAACAAACATACTTTGTGAACCAAGAGAACCATATGTTTCCAATTTCATATATTGTCTTCGAAAAATCATCTGAAATTGTTAAATTCACTTAAATAATTTTCTAACAAGTCTGTTCAAACCACAGCATATTATACTCGTTAAGATGGATTTGATGTTGTTAGCAGTGAAGTTTATAAATTAGGCGTAGTGATTTTAACACTTGCTTAGAATTACTGCAAGTGCAGAAAGGAGGTTTTCAGCCTTGAGACAAATATAATTTGATTTATGAACAACACAGGGACAAATTCATCTTAGCAACTTGGATTTTCTTCAGTGGAAAAAGACATTTGTTTTATTGTGAAGACACAATGAGGAATTATATTTTGAATTTGTGACAATCTAGTTACAGTAAAGAGAGAAAACTGGAATTCATGTTTAGGTATATTAAGAGGTGTATACAACATTTTTGTTTTTGTATTTTTACATTAATTGCTGTTTAACTTGTTTCAAGAAAAATTTATTTAAAAGTAGTGTTCATGAACTTAACATTTAATCAACAACCCCTCCCCAGATGTAGTAAGTCTAGTGATAACACAAATCACCAGCCCAGCATACCCCACTGCATATTATAAATACCATTTAATGAATCTTTAGTGAAAGATAATGGAAATTAGCTCTTCTTGTATAATTTTAAAGATAATTGGAATTAATGATAAACTTTAATTATAATTACTGAAACTATGGCTCACAGTTCTCAAAATGAAAATAAAGTAGGTGGCTGGGAGCTTAAAAGTGCCACTCTGGAAAATATGTACAAATATTAAAATGTCATTCAAAGCATGATGGAGTGTAAAGTAGGTAAAAAAGTGAAGGTAATCATAAAAGTAGTATTTATCATGAAGAGTTTAATAATTCAAGCTATTTTAGGCAGCTAATTATTATTCATTCTTTTCTATAGTCATATTTAACTGTTGTTTCCACGTGAGCAGCTTCACCTTTAGAAACAATTCCTTCATGTTTATATATCTAAGCTTTCCTTTCCTTTACTTGTCATATTTAAAATAAAAAAGAAAAGAAGCTGTCTGGAAGGGTACCATTATAACTAATGTCCAGGTATAAAATACTGTAATATGCATAACATTTACCCATGGTGTATTTGATTTTATTAGTTGAATTTGATGTCAAGAGTATTCCCTTTTTGTAAAGCTATCAAACTATTTCAAAATTAGTATTCTTAAAATCCTGAGATGATAAATTCCAAAAACTGGAAACTTTAAAATATATATCACAAAGGCATTCCTACTAATTTTCAAACATTGGTATAGATATTTTGATGATATCTGGACAATAGTAAATGAGAAACAAGTGGATGTTAAATCCTTTCATGGAAGTGTTGAAAACAGTGTTGTTGTATAAATTAAATTAATTGGGAGTTGATTAATAACACAAAACAACAATCACTTTTAAATTTTCCCGGAACCGGTTTCTGAGGCCTTCCCTCTCTCTTCAGCCGGACATCGACTTGTTCTCATTGGTGTAGCTGGCAATATTTTGTCATCGGTCTCCTCTGGTGGCGGTTCGAGGAACTTGCTGAACAAATCTTTCTGGGGGATGTCGAAATTGAATACTTTGTTCCTGAAGTTGAAAAAGACGAGTATTTACCATTTTTAGATCTAAAAATAATCAGAAATAAAAATAGAATAAACTTTGGCATTTACAGAAAACCAACACAGACAGACAACTACATAAAAGCTAATGGCTACAATCCAAGATCCCACAAACAGGCAATCTTTAATAGTTTAGCACACAGACTGGTCAACATCCCTCTCACAGCAGAAGAATACAAAATAGAATACAACAAAATTATTGAAATAGCACAGAAAAAAGACTTTCCCAAATCACTAGTAGACAAAAAAGTGAACTTAGCAAAAAAGAAGAAACTACTAAAGGAAACCACAACCCTCTCAGCTACAGAAACTAAAATGATCTTCAAAAAATTCACTTACCATCCATGGGCCTTTGATAAATTCAAAAAAGTCTTCAAGAAACAAAACATTCAACTAGCTCCAGTGAACCATTACTCCTTAAAAAACCTAATTTGCTCAAACATCAAAGATGCCATTCCATCTAACAAAAAATCTGGTATATATCAAATTGAATGCTGTGACTGTAGTCAAATTTATATTGGAAAAACCAAAAGAAATTTAGAAACAAGAGCAAAGGAACACTTTAGGAACATAAAATACAAACAATTAGAAAAATCAGCAGTTGCCACGCATTTTTGGGAAAAAAACCACAACATAAATCCAGAACCAAAATTACTAAAACATAAAACAGGAAAAGAAGAACTGTCCACATGGGAACAAATCTTTATTTCAAAAAATAGGAACTAAGTATTCAATTTCGACATCCCCCAGAAAGATTTGTTCAGCAAGTTCCTCGAACCGCCACCAGAGGAGACCGATGACAAAATATTGCCAACTACACCAATGAGAACAAGTCGATGTCCGGCTGAAGATAGAGGGAAGGCCTCAGAAACCGGTTCCGGGAAAATTTAAAAGTGAGTGTTGTTTTGTGTTATTAATCGACTCCCAATTAATTTAAGTGGATGTTAATTAAGACTACTGAATTTACAGAATCCTGCAGTAAAACTTTTCATAGAAAAAGATAAAATCAAAGAAATCCCTTTCTTAGACTTAAAACTTGGAAATTCGACATTTTAATATGCCTTGGTATATGCAGCAAGAATTTTTGAGACAGCCTGTAGAAAGGCCAAATTGCTACAGCATATAGTTCTCGAGTTATTGCTTGAGAATAAACACCTGACTCCCATAACAATAAATAAATAAATAAATAAATAAATGTTTATGCTTATGGTATGCTTCAATTTCCAATCTTGCTCAGTGTTATTCCTTTTCATTACACGGTACTGAGTAAGATGTAGTGAAGTGTCATTAGGATCTGCATATATTTAGTTCATAAATTAACTGACCATGGATCACTGCAGTCCAGGAGCGTGTGCGTATTGCCTGAAGCTCGGTTCAAGACGAGTGTGTAACGTAAATTGAGTGTAAGGTGCTTTGTTAAACTGTGACAATGAACAGATAATTCACATGTTTACATTGTGTTTTTGAACAGTTAACAATGTCACTTTTAAAGTGTGTTATAGCGCAGGTACTATGGGTAAAGTACTCTGCTTCCAGGCTAGAAATATTATTTTTAAAGTGTACAGTTTCTTTAAGAAATTGTCATCTAAGAAAGTGCATGACCGGACCAGTTTTTCACAAAGCCAGGAACTCACATCCAGAGCGTGCAATGTGAGTGTGCATACTGTGTCATATATTGTGAAACAGGGCAAAATTTCTAGCAAGAAATTGGTGAACCTTTATTTATTTTATTTAAGCTAGGAGCTCCTCTACAATAAGTCGTTTTCAGAAATCCAGGTATATTATTTTCAGTAAATAAGCATGTTAAATTGAATGATACATTTTATAATGTTATCATGATTATCCTTTGCTGCGTAAGTTTGCCTTTTGACAATTTGTCAGATGACAAATGTTACTTTCCTACTTACTCTCTGGTGCATGAATTGGCAGCAGGTCAGCCACTGCGTGCATGCATTGGTTCAGCTCCCATGCCTTCTAAAACCTTATGCCATACAGGAAAGAAACACACACAGAAAATTTCATAAAATCAGATGGATATAATCCAAGACAACACAAGCATGCTCTTATCAACAATTTAACTTAGAGGCTCATCATTTTCCTCTTAAACAAGATGGAATATACCAAAGAGTACAATCATATAATTCACATTGCAGAATACAATGGATTCAATGCTGAACTGGTAAAAAATAGAATTGATAAATTCAAAAGACACAGAGATGCAAACAAATAACTACTCTTTCCCCAGTCAGTAATGAAACTTCATATAGAACATTTACATACAATCCCAGAGTTACATGGCTTTTCCAAAAAGTCTTCAAAGAACTCAACATTACTTTGACTCCACAGAAGATAAGATAAGATAAGATACTTTTATTTATCCTTTGAATACAATGATTTCAAGGACACGTCAATTCCAATTTTATATACATATATACATACATAGTTTTATCTTTTTACATATCTCTATACTTAAATTCTTCCAAACTATAGAATTCATTTGTTATTAAGAATGTTTTTATTGCCTTCAGTTTATATTCCATTTTATTAATTATTTTAATTTCTTCTGGTAACTTATTATATAGTTCTTTACCCATGCTTTTACTGCAGCGGTTGTTTAGAGTTCCCCTATACACTGATCTAAAATAGTCGTAATTATTTCTTAGAGTATAATTATGTATACCATGATTTTTGATTCTTCTTTTCCTTGTAAAATAATTTTTATTGTTTCATATATATGCATGGAACAGTTAAAATACCAAACTCTTGAAACTTTAATTTGCATGTCTGTCTGCTATTTATTTTTTCCATTATTCGAATTGCTTTTTTTTTTTTTTTTTTTTTTTTTGTAATTTGAATACTTTTTTTACTTCTGTTGCTGTGATGTTTCCCCATAAAGTTATCCCATATTTTACAAATTCAAGGTGGAACACCTTTTGAAATCACATAATACAAAGCGAGAAACCTACAGACAAAAACTCAGATGTGTAGTAGATAAATTGCAAAGGCTGTGACAACTTTTACATTGGCAAAATTAAAAGGAATTTGAGCATTAGGCTTAAAGAGCAGTTTAAGTAAATCAAAAACAAAGAAAAATAAATGGATAAATCTGCAGTAGTGTACCATTTTTGGAATGAAAATCACAACATAGAACATAAAATCCATGTATTAAAAAGTGTTCAGGGTCCAACTGCATTAACCACGTGGGGAAAGATATTCATAAAGAAATATGGGGAAAAACTTCAATTTCGACACAACTTTTAAAGAAAACCCAAACTTCAAGTTCATCAAGATACCAACAGAGATGCCCTTATCGACTCCAAGGAGCTCATCAAATCAAAATTCAACTGTCAACGTCAGCTGAGGATGTTAAGAAGGTCTTAACAAAACATGTTCTAGGTAAACACTAGCAATATATTGTGCATCGTGTACTAGTTCGACTCAAAATTATATTAATTTTGTGCTTCAATGTATCATAGTCCTACTCGTAAAAATGTTTAAAATATTTCTTTGAAAAACTTTTCTGCCTAAGAAGTGCATACAAAGCAGGGAGTATATGAGACAAAGTAATTTGATATGCACTACAGAACAATACCAATAACACATATACTTATTTTTGTTTGCTTAGTATTAATGTTGTTGTTGTTGTTGTTGTTGTTGTTGTTGTTGTTGTTGTTGTTGTTGTTGTTGTTGTTGTTGTTGTTGTTGTTGTTGTTTTCATTTTCAAATGCTAGGCTTTGGCAGTGAAGCCATTAGCTCTCTTGCTCTCCAATATTTCTGTGTAGTGGGTCCGGCAGGTAGGGTTTCACAGGTTAAAAGATGTTCTACAGTCTTTTCCTCTTCTTTGTTGCACAGAGGACAATTTGGACTAGTATAAATTCCTATTCTGCTTAGTATTAATGTTATTACAAATGATTCATAAATTTCATGTTATAATATGTTTTGAATGGTCCTATGGTTGTAAAAATCCTGTGAATTGGATGCACAGTTTCATTCACGCTAACACCTGGCACAAATGAAGGATGGTCATGACAGCCACCAACGTTTTTGGTTGGGTCTGCAATATGTGACACATTAGTCATACTATATATTTTTGCATTTTATCACATCAATATAAGTAATATTTGAAAAGTGTGGAAAAAATGCACAAATTCAATGCACACATCTTTTTCAAGCTGAGACAAATATTTGCAGTAATATTCCTTCCACATTTTATAATTTGTTTCAGATAACAGTGACCACTGATACTAATAAAAACACAGGATCTATAATTTAATTATGTTTCGCTTCACTATGGTGTTCCAATACAGTAAAATTTCAATACAGGATTGTTAGTTCTACTGCTTGGAGGCAATATGTCAACAGTGTATAATACATCCTTTCATGGAAGTGTTGAAAACAGTGTTGTTGTATAAATTAAATTAATTGGGAGTCGATTAATAACACAAGTGTTGTTTTGTGTTATTAATCGACTCCCAATTAATTTAATTAGTGTATAATACATTTTCACACATTTTTAATTCCTGTAATTTTTTTTCATTCCATTTATATGGCACCTATAACATCTCGAGACATACCAGTAGCTTTTGCCTTTGGAGCATCTGCTTATAAGCAATGATATTTATTTATATGAAGTTGAGTGTTAACATTGGAATGCTTCATTTCTTTTGGATTTAAACTGTTGAATCACACACACTCAAACTAATTTATGGTTTCATTTCTACTTCCAGATACCATGGGGAGCAAGGGATAAATCTGGTTTAAGAAACACTTCCAGCTCAGAATTGAACCCAAGAACTCTGGATATGAAGGCTAGCATCTCACCATCATATCACAAAAACAGTTTCCATGTAAATTTTTTGACTGAATTTGTAAAGATAGCAAAACTTTACATTAACTTTAAAGAGAGTCGATTAAAGACACTAGACAACACTTACTTTTAAATTTTTCCGGAACATGTTTCAGAACAGAACAGATCCTTTCAGAAGAGAAAACATAATACTATCCATTCTTTGAAACAGAAAAACGTTATTTACACAAAGGCAGACAAAGGCAACAAGATTGTCATAATGGAAAAATCAGATTATATTGAAAAAATGGAAAAAATGCTAACTGACAATGAATATGAAACCATTAACAAAAATCCTCTAAAAACTTGCATACAGTCATTTGAAAAAGCAATAGCAAAATCAAGCATAATACCAAACAAATATGCAGTTAAACCGGATAACCCAACCTTACCTAGACTTTATGGCTTACCCAAAATACACAAACCATCCATAACAATGAGACCTATAGTTAGCAGTATAAATTCACCAACATACAAACTTGCAAAGTGGCTAACAAACAAATTCAATTCATTTCCAAAATTCGACAGCCTAAGCATCAAAAACACCTATGAACTTATAGAACACATTAAGGATACTGAACTAAAAGAAGAGGACACACTAGTCTCATTTGATGTTAAATCACTGTTTCCCAGCATACCAGTTAATCAACTCCCACCGTTGATAGAAAAATGGCTCAAATCACTTGGAATGGCATCATCTGAAATTTCAGACTACATTGAACTAACCAAATTATGCATAGAACAAAATTTCTTCCAGTTTCAAACAAAATACTATCACCAAACTTCAGGGTTAGCAATGGGCAACCCACTATCACCCTTCCTGGCCGATCTGTACATGAGTGCATTAAAAATAAGGATCAACAAAGGTTTCCCTTGGATGTTCAAACTCTGGCAACGATATGTAGATGACATCTTTGCAATAGTACCAAAAAAACACATCAGTGATGCACTAAAACTTTTAAATATCCAAGGAAAAAGCATCAAATTCACTGTAGAAATAGAAAAAGATGAGCATTTACCATTTTTGGATCTAAAAATAATGAGGAATAAAAACAGACTAAACTTTGGCATTTACAGAAAACCAACACAGACAGACACCTACATAAAAGCTAATGGCTACAACCCAAGATCCCACAAACAGGCAATCTTCAATAGTTTAGCACACAGACTGGTAAACATCCCTCTCACAGCAGAAGAATACAAAACAGAATACAACAAAATAATTGAAATAGCACAAAAAAATAACTTTCCCAAATCATTAGTGGACAAAAAAGTGAGCTTAGCAAAAAAGAAGAAGCTACTAAAGGAAACCACAACTCTCTCATCTACAGAAACTAATATGATTTTCAAAAAATTCACTTACCATCCATGGGCCTATGATAAATTCAAAAAAGTCTTCAAAAAACAAAATATTCAACTAGCACCAGTCAACCATTTCTCCTTAAAAAACCTAATTTGCTCAAACATCAAAGATGCCATTCCATCTAACAAAAAATCTGGTATATATCAAATTGAATGCAATGACTGTAGTCAAATTTATATTGGAAAAACCAAAAGAAATTTAGAAACAAGAGCAAAGGAACACTTTAGAAACATAAAATATAAACAATTAGAAAAATCAGCAGTTGCCACACATTTTTGGGAAAAAAACCACAACATAAATCCAGAACCAAAACTACTGAAACATACATCAGGAAAACAAGAACTATCCACATGGGAACAAATCTTCATTTCAAAAAATAGGAACAAAGTATTCAATTTCGACATCCCCCAGAAGGATTTGTTCAGCAAGTTCCTAGAGCCGCCACCAGAGGAGACCTGTGACAAGGTATCGTCAGCTACACCAACGAGAACCAGTCGAGAGCCGGCCGATGATAGAGGCAAAGCCTCTGAAACATGTTCCGGAAAAATTTAAAAGTAAGTGTTGTCTAGTGTCTTTAATCGACTCTCTTTAAAGTTAATTTATCATAACAACACTGTTTTCAACACTTCCAAGAAAGGAATTGCAAAACTTTACATATTAATCAGAAAGTATTATGCTACAAATCTTTAGAAGCATTTGTTCTCTTGTAATTTGTAAATTATTAATTTGCATTCCACTACTGTGTCAAAAGTTATGCAATGATTTGTAAACAATTGAAAGATAACATATACAAGTCATAAATTATGTGAAACTTAAATGTAAGCAATTTAGTGACAAATCTTTATATTAACTTGCAATCTGTAAAAATTATGAAACAACTCCCAGGTATGTTAAAAAAGGAATAACTGTAGCACTATAAGCAGAAATATCTTGCAATAGGTGTGCTTTAATATACTATTTGATTCTTCAATTAAAAACTTTTTGGTTTGAAAAAACAATCACTATGAACACATAATTCATTCCTTTCTTGGAAGTGTTGAAAACAGTGTTGTTATGATAAATTAACTTTAAAGAGAGTCGATTAAAGACACTAGACAACACTTACTTTTAAATCTTTCCGGAACATGTTTCTGAGGCTTTGCCTCTATCATCGGCCGGCTCTCGACTGGTTCTCGTTGGTGTAGCTGACGATATTTTGTCACAGGTCTCCTCTGGTGGCGGTTCAAGGAACTTGCTGAACAAATCTTTCTGGGGGATGTCGAAATTGAATACTTTGTTCCTATTTTTTGAAATGAAGATTTGTTCCCATGTGGATAGTTCTTGTTTACCTGATGTATGTTTTAGTAGTTTTGGTTCTGGATTTATGTTGTGGTTTTTTCCCCAAAAATGTGTGGCAACTGCTGATTTTTCTAATTGTTTATATTTTATGTTTCTAAAGCGTTCCTTTGCTCTTGTTTCTAAATTTCTTTTTGTTTTTCCAATATAAATTTGACTACAGTCATTGCATTCAATTTGATATATACCAGATTTTTTGTTAGATGGAATGGCATCTTTGATGTTTGAGCAAATTAGGTTTTTTAAGGAGAAATGGTTGACTGGTGCTAGTTGAATATTTTGTTTTTTGAAGACTTTTTTGAATTTATCATAGGCCCATGGATGGTTAGTGAATTTTTTGAAAATCATATTAGTTTCTGTAGCTGAGAGTTGTGGTTTCCTTTAGTAGCTTCTTCTTTTTTGCTAAGCTCACTTTTTTGTCCACTAATGATTTGGGAAAGTTATTTTTTTGTGCTATTTCAATTATTTTGTTGTATTCTGTTTTGTATTCTTCTGCTGTGAGGGGAATGTTTACCAGTCTGTGTGCTAAACTATTGAAGATTGCCTGTTTGTGGGATCTTGGGTTGTAGCCATTAGCTTTTATGTAGTTGTCTATCTGTGTTGGTTTTCTGTAAATGCCAAAGTTTAGTCTGTTTGTATTCCTCATTATTTTTAGATCCAAAAATGGTAAATGCTCATCTTTTTCTATTTCTACAGTGAATTTGATGCTTTTTCCTTGGATATTTAAAAGTTTTAGTGCATCACTGATGTGTTTTTTTTTTTTTTTTTTTTTTTTTTTTTTTGTACTATTGCAAAGAAAGATCTTTGCAATAGTACCAAAAAAACACATCAGTGATGCACTAAAACTTTTAAATATCCAAGAAAAAAGCATCAAATTCACTGTAGAAATAGAAAAAGATGAGCATTTACCACTTTTGGATCTAAAAATAATGAGGAATAAAAACAGACTAAACTTTGGCATTTACAGAAAACCAACACAGACAGACAACTACATAAAAGCTAATGGCTACAACCCAAGATCCCACAAACAGGCAATCTTCAATAGTTTAGCACACAGACTGGTAAACATCCCTCTCACAGCAGAAGAATACAAAACAGAATACAACAAAATAATTGAAATAGCACAAAAAAATAACTTTCCCAAATCATTAGTGGACAAAAAAGTGAGCTTAGCAAAAAAGAAGAAGCTACTAAAGGAAACCACAACTCTCTCATCTACAGAAACTAATATGATTTTCAAAAAATTCACTTACCATCCATGGGCCTATGATAAATTCAAAAAAGTCTTCAAAAAACAAAATATTCAACTAGCACCAGTCAACCATTTCTCCTTAAAAAACCTAATTTGCTCAAACATCAAAGATGCCATTCCATCTAACAAAAAATCTGGTATATATCAAATTGAATGCAATGACTGTAGTCAAATTTATATTGGAAAAACCAAAAGAAATTTAGAAACAAGAGCAAAGGAACACTTTAGAAACATAAAATATAAACAATTAGAAAAATCAGCAGTTGCCACACATTTTTGGGAAAAAAACCACAACATAAATCCAGAACCAAAACTACTAAAATATACATCAGGTAAACAAGAACTATCCACATGGGAACAAATCTTCATTTCAAAAAATAGGAACAAAGTATTCAATTTCGACATCCCCCAGAAAGATTTGTTCAGCAAGTTCCTTGAACCGCCACCAGAGGAGACCTGTGACAAAATATCGTCAGCTACACCAATGAGAACCAGTCGAGAGCCGGCCGATGATAGAAGCAAAGCCTCAGAAAAATGTTCCGGAAAAATTTAAAAGTAAGTGTTGTCTAGTGTCTTTAATCGACTCTCTTTAAAGTTAACATAATTCAATACTTGCATTTTGTTGTTTGAAACTGGCTCACTCAGAATTTTTCTGCTAAAATAATTTTCTCACAAGGGAACTATCACTATGCTCACACCTATACATGCTTGAAAGTTTGATAGCATTATCTCTGCTCTATGTGGGGCCTGTGTGCCAAAAATCAGGTGCAGAGTATAACTGGAAGTACTCATAAATGAGTCCAGTGCAGTGGTGGCTGGTGGATTAAATTATTGGTGGTGCACAAATGAAAAATAAAATGCAGAGTAGTAGTGACTCACCTATTTATACAGAAACTCTGCTCTTCTTAGACCTGGTGAATCTATGATTCATCTTGATCTTCATAACAAACTCCCTCTCAATTGAAAGCATTACCAATGCTTACAATCTGTCCCGTGACATTGTGTTCCTAAGGAAAGTTTTTACTCTTTTTAAAGTTGAGAAACAGCGTTCTGCTTCAGCGGTAGACATTGGCATAGTTAACAACACTCGCAGGAGTTTGACACATTCGCTGAATGTAGCACATGAATTGTTTTCCTTAATAAAGTCCATCAAGCACAAAGCGCCGGACATTCCACAAAATTCTTCTCGACTGTCAATTACAGTCAGTTCTGTACGAAGTTTTGTTCCAATGATAAAAGGATAGAACCTTATTGTTTCTCTAAGGGAATCCTCTGGAAATGTCTTATCATAGTCGGAGAAATTTTCTTGATGAAATAAAGTCGAGGCTACCAGATGCCCCGTGAAGCTAAATCTGTCCTTTGCTTCTCTAAGAATGTCACAGACTTCAAGAGCTTCTCTTCTTTTCACATCATAATCTTCTATTCTTCTCCTCTTAATTGCAGTTTCTTCATGTTCCGCAATATTCACACTATTTCTTAATTTTTGCACTTCCCTTTCAAATGCGTTTAGCTGGGCGAGGGCAAATGTTGCATTGCAGTCTCGTTTCTGCAGCTGATTGTACAAAATGTCCACAAGGAGCATGATCTGGTGGAAGAAAGACAGCCAGAATACAAAATTGTCATCTTTCAAAGTGGTCATAAGCCCATAAGCCTGAACAAGTGTGGTGTTGTTGTTTAACAGAGCTCTCTTCTGAATGACCTCCATGCACTTAATTAAATTCTCCCTGTGTTCGAAAATGGTATTGACGGTCCATGAATGAAAATTCCATCGTGTCGGAACAGAATGTGGCAATCGTTTCTGCACAACTTCATCAAGCACAGATGTTCTTTGAGGAGAATTTGAAAAACATGTGTATATTCCTTGTAAATTGGCAAAAAGTATCCTCACACTGGTGTTTACTGAGGCTGCATTCAGCATTATTAAATTAAGTTGATGTGCATGGCAGTGTATATAAGAGGCACAAGGATACTTCTCTTTCACAATTGCCTGAACACCGTGTTTCCTACCTCCCATGACAGATGCGCCATCATAGGTCTGTGCTATAAGTTTATTCGGGCACCCTGACTGTTGCAGATCAAGTTCAGGTTTAATGACTGTGGCAAGAAAGTCTGCATCATGACCAGCAGGTCAAACAAAACTCCAAAATCACTCTACGGGTTTGTCATTCACAAGGAATTCCAAGTCACAGGGCCCTTGGAAATACAAGTAAAGTACAAATACCTGGAGGTGAGGTAAATGATTATTTAAATGTAATAAACCAAGTTGCCCAATCAAGAAAAAATAAAAACTCAGTAAGAATGCTAGGAAAAGTAAATGACGGTGAAAAATATTTCAGTATCTTTCATCAAAACATTCAGTATATTGCAAATAAGAGCCGTTATTGAGCAGGAAATTTTTGAACTACAACCAAATATAATAGTGTTTTCAGAGCATGGGTTAAAAAATATTGAAATAAATGCAAATCTTTATGAAAACTATACCATAGCTTCTAGTTATTGTAGAGAAAAACACAGAAGTGGTGGGGTTGTAATATATGCAAGGGAGGGTTTGAAATTTAATACAATTGATTGTAAACTGTACTGTGAGGAAATGTGCTGTGAACAATCAGCAATTGAAATAAATTGTAAAAAATCAAAACTAATTATACTAGGGGTCTGTAGTCCACCAAATGCTGATAAAGACAACTTTCTAAATAAATTAGAAACATGCCTAAATAATATTGTAAAAAATAACAAAATTATTGTTGTAGGAGATCTAAATATAGATCTGCTAAAAGAAACTAAGCAAAAACGGGCATTAGTGGAATTACTTGAAACAAATAACCTAAAATTATTAGAAACAGGACCAACTAGAGTAACACAGCATACTTCTACAGTTATTGATCACGCTTTTACTAACTTAAAGTATGAAGATGTAAATATAGCTTTAATAAAAAATGGGCTTAGTGACCACTTTGGACAATTAATAGAGAGTAAGCCCTTAGATATACAAGATGGAAAATTAAAAAATCTGAAGGAAATTAAAAGAATTGTAAATAAAAGTACTCTAGAAGCATTAAGAATTAATCTTAAACAAGCAAAATTTAGTAATATATTTGAAATAACTAAAATAGATGAAAAATTTGAACAATTTATGAATACTTTAAAGTCATGCTTAGAGCAGTCAGTACCATTGTATAAGGTAGTTCATAAAAAACAGAACAGCTTAAACTGGTCGACCAAAGGGATAGAAAAATCCAAAAGGAGAATGAAATTCTTAAATAGTCTAAAAGCTTTTAAATTAGATGAATGGTCCTACACATATATAGAAATCTATAAAAATACTCTAAATGCAGTGAAAAACAAAGCTAAGAAACACCATAATAAAACTTTGCTCTTGAATGCAGAAAATAAAATTAAAGAGATATGGAACATTATTAAAACAATACTTAAAGAAAATTCCTCAAAATGGACAGAAAACTTCCAAATTATAAAATCCAGTTGCATAATACTAGACCCAGTGATTATTAGTAATGAATTTAATGATTATTATATAGATATAATAGCTAATATGGGAATTAAGACAAGAGACTACAAAACAAACGAAAGTTCCATATGTAACTCAATGGTAATTAGAGAAATTACACAAACTGATGTCATTAGACAAATAAATACACTAAAATGTAAAAGATCTAGCGGATTAGATGAATATTCAAACCAAATGATAAAATACTGCAAATACAAAATAATGGATATATTTACACATATAATAAATGAAAGTTTTATTTCAGGAACCTTTCCAAGTAACCTAAACAGAAAGGCTCCAAACAAATGATGAAAAATTATCGCCCTATATCTCTTTGCTCTGGATTTTCAAAGATTATCGAAGGACTTTTCCTAGAACAGCTCCAGAGCTTCTGTAGTAAATTTAATATTATATCACAGAATCAGTTCGGCTTTCAGATAAAGGAATCAACAATACATGCAGTTAGTAAGGGAAATGATATAATTGTTAGAGCATTAGTTAGAAAGGAGTTAGTGATAGCGATTTTTCTTGACCTATCAAAAGCTTTCGACTGTGTTAATATTAAACATCTATTGGCGAAATTAGAAAACTACGGGATAAGAGGCATACCATTAAAATTGTTAACCTTGTACCTGCAAAATAGGGTGCAGTGTGTCGAAATAATACACAATTCAGGAGGAAATTTGAAAAAAGTTAAATCAGCATTTAAACATGTAACACATGGAGTGCCTCAGGGGTCAAAATTGGGACCATATCTGTTTATCCTATATATAAATTTTCTATTTAAAATAATACAGGATGCAGGAGGATTAGCCATTGGATATGCAGATGATATAACTGTAGTGATAACAGGTAAGACAGAGGGAGAAGTTCAGGAAAAAGCAAACTCCTTATTAGAATCAATTAGCACTTATTTAGAAGCACTGGGAATGGTACTAAACACAAACAAAACTGAATGGATGAAAATTCAGCTCAGTAATAGAAAAAAATCTGACATCACATTAACAGTACAAAATAAGCAAATTAGCCAAGTAGCACAGACAAACTTTTTAGGATTAGTTATAGATAGTAGTTTAAAATGGCACAAACATATAGAAAAGATCAACAAGAAAATAAACAAGGGCATATATGTATTAAAACAGACAACACAAATTATGGATGAAGTCAGTGCACTGAAGGTTTATTATGCATTTATACATGCACACCTAAGTTATGGGGTCATTTTATGGGGGGCAGCAGGTAAGAAAAATATGTTAAAAACATTTAGGCAACAAAAGAGAGCAATAAGAATAATGGAAAAAATCCCTAGGAGACAATCATGTAAAAGTAGCTTTAAAAACTTAAAATACTCACATTACCCTCTTTATATATATTTGAATGTCTCAAACATGTAATAAGAAACCACATAGAAGGAAAAAATAGAAACATTCATGAATATAATACAAGAACAAAACAGAACTACTTTAAAAATAGGTTCAGGGGAACATTAGCTGCCAAATGTATTGAAAGTACTGCAAAAAATTTATATAATCATTTACCTCACTCTATCAAGGCAATAAATGAAGAAGTGAAGAATATTTACACAATAAAGACTTACCTAGTGAAAAACGCTTTCTACTCAATTGAGGAACACAAAAAGGGAAGAGAGACTTAGTTTATTAAATTTTGTTATCAATCTATTGTGTATATCTAGAACTGATAATAATCTGTAAATAGATTTATTTGTTTTATTATTGAACTGTAAAAATGTAATTGTAGTGTTACTTTTGACGATGCTTTGTAAAACATGTTGCAAATGGCAGAATAAAATCTGAATCTGAATATCTGTAGATAATAACTATCTGATACACTGAGGAAACATCAGTGGTTTCATCTGCTATGACAGCAAGGAATTCTGCATCCTTAATCTCCTTCATTATTTTCTCTTGGCATACCTCTAACATACACTGAAGAATTTCGTTTTGTATAGGTTTTGAAATGCCCTTAAAAACAGTTGCTTTTTCCATATGGCCCTTCAGGACACTATCGAGATCAGTGCTGAAATCTATTAGGCCTTGAAAGGTACCAGGGTTTTGTGATATATCAGATTCATCATGACCTCTCAAAGCCAGCTCAAATGAGCCGCAAAGCTGTATACAGTTTATTATGATATTTAGAACATATCTATTCTGCGTAACTTTTTCGTATGCAGCTGTATGTTCCTTCTGTGTGCACTGTCCATTTGTGCAGCAATATTAATATTGCCATACATTGCTAAACTTAATGCATTTTTTATATGAGACGAAGAGGACTCATGCTTTTTAACATGGTCGTGCATGTGTGGTATGTCTTTCATTCCTTGCTTAACCCAGGAATCATCTCCTCCAAAGAGCAGGCATGGGAAACAGTATAAAGAATTATTAAATTCACATCCACATAACCAGTCGTGCTTCTTATACATGTCAGGGTTGAACTTCCTATTGAATGTTCTAGCTTTTGACTTAATCGTTTGAGTTATAGAAATGTTTGGCGTGGGCCTAACCATTCGTATCACTTCAGATTTTCCTTCAGCACTCCGTTGCGAAAAGGGCTTTTCCAGTAAAGATTGCATGGTATTCATTCTATCAGAATTGTAAAAACGTACAAAAACAACACCTCACAATAAGCACTAGAAATAAAATGTTAGAATACTCAGTTTAACCTTAAACAAAGCTTTCACAAAGCTCTGCGAGCACAAAACTACACTACAGAACAAACAGACACAAAGAAGCTAAGCCTGGATGTCACGCTATAGCCGTTGCTAAGAGTAGGAGGAGCTAGGTTTATAAACCTCCATTTAAGCAATGCATAAGAAGCCACTCCCATCTCTTCACCTTCCCGCAACCCTCTCAGAAAGCCTACAGTTGGGCGAAACCTGAGGTTAACACTTCGCTGCAAACCTGGCGGCTCCTACAGCTAACCTCTGTTTATTTCAACTTCTGTGGTCATGGACAGCTACAGAGGATAAGCATAATTGAAACATGTTTGTATATAAAACAATGCAAACAAGTACAGCTTTAATGTGCAAAATGCACCTGTTGTACATTCAAAATCAGTGGGTGTAGCGCAAACCTGCAAACTTATGGAGGAACCGCCCCTGGTCCAGTGTACATAGGAACAAGCAAACCTTGAGTGAGTGAGTGAGTGTGGTTTTTAAGGGCCCGTCGCAAACCTTGATATGTCAAGCAAATGGTTAGAGAGAATGTATGAAACACTGGTAGAGTCAAGGATCTTGTATGCTGCAGAAATATAGAGAATGTCAAAGGTAATAAATAAAGTAGACCAGCCTTACAAACAATTTGCTAAAGAGGTGTTGGGTTTGCCCAGAGCAGCTCCAGGTGAAGTAGCTTTAGTAGAATTAGATAAAACCAAAAGAAAAGTCATAATAATTGTAAGAATTTTAAAATTTTGGTATAAATGTTTGATGAAATATGATGAAATCCTAAAGTATATATGAATCAACAAAAGAAAATTGGAAGTAAGAAAAGCTGATGGGCTGAGGCGGAAAAAATTGTGGAAGAAATAAGAATGGGCAATTTGTGGAGACTAGAAAATAGGAATGTAAAAGGTTTTTGGAAAATATAAATAGAGTGGAGGATACAGAAAGATAAGAAATATGGGGAGGGTTAGAAAACAGAAAATCATTGAAATTTTATAGGTTAAAAAAAAAGAGAATGGGGAAGAAAAAGATATATAGACAAATGTAACAGATGGAGAGGGAAGGAATGGCTTGGATTAGAACAGGATCAATGTTTTTAAGATGACTAAGAAGTAACAATGTAGAAATATGCAAATTATATGGAGAAACAGAAAGTACAGCTCATATTTTGATAGAGTGTAAAGAGTTAGCAGCATGGAGACAGAAAGTATGAGAGAAGAAATGCGAAAAGATGCATAGCGAGCTGATAGCCATAAAGATGGTTACACGGAAAATGAAAGTAGAAATAGAAATATAGGGAACATGTTTTTTAAAGCTAAAGTGAAATGGATGAAAAAAGTAAAGAGTGGAAAAGAAAACATGCTGGGATAAGGGGAAACAAATAGCAAACTAGAGTAGAGGATAGAAGGGTGACTATGCTATTATGCAAGGCTTGGGAGCCAAGCAGGCTGAGCTAGCAAGTTTAATAAGGAAAATGGCACCAAAATTTATACAACTAGAATAAGGAATATGTATGTACTATAGATAATAATATTGTAAATAGCAAGTTGTATAAATAAATTCAATTCAAAATTCAATTCAATAGATAGGAACATATAGGCATAATAATATAGCATTGTACAGGAGTGATTGTTTACCCCTGACAGGCAGTGATCTACAAATGGCATACTTAAGGAGCATTGTCTCCCACACCGGGCACAAAGCTGATGAAGGATGTCCAATAAGTACTTGCAAGTGGTCACATGCGGCACTTCTCAAGCTTCAGTTTTGGGTGTTGCGGTTCTGCTCCGCAGCAGATTTTCAGTGCAAATGGTTTATATATAGCAGGCACTATCCCACCACATTTTCAGGTGCATAGTGGTGTCAGTACAGAGATAGTTCTCTTGTGAGTATATCTGAAGATATGACCTAAATTACAGTTGTTTTTTTCTGTTGCAAAGTCTCTATGTTAAATGGCATACTATGAATTCAGAACTTTAGTGAATATTCTTACTGAACAGTTTTCAGTACATAACAGACTTTGCAATGGCAGTGACAAAATGTACCACTTCACCGAACAATGTGTATATACAAAGTATAAACTTGAAAGAAGCGTAGGGACAGTGAAACACAAATTAGCACAAAAGTGAATCGAGAAGATATTTACACATTGCTTCACTCACACTGTTTATTCATAGGACATGTTTCAAGAGCTTTTGCTCTTATCATCAGCTGGTACTCGATTAGTGCAAATTGTAGTGGTTTCCTCTTTCTCCGTATCGTCAATCACCCCATAGACCTTTCCGTATGGGAAAAAATCTTCATTAACAAAAATCGTCATAAAGTCATGAATTTTGAAACTCCACCACTGGACATCTTTGACAAGTACATCACGCCATCTATTGATGATACGGAGAAAGAGGAAACCATTACAATTTGCACTAATCGAGTACCAGCTGATGATAAGAGCAAAAGCTCTTGAAACATGTCCTGTGAATAAACAGTGTGAGTGAAGCAAATTGTCAATATCTTCTCAATTCACTTTTGTGCTAATGTGTACATAGCTTAATTTGTTTTTAAAAAACAAAGTTATGCATTTGTTGAAGGAGACTATGTTTTCAAAAGTCCTATTATCACCAACAAATTGTGTCTGACAAAACATAAGCTCTAACTATACTTGTGCATGTCTGGTGGTAAATATAATTTCAGTGATTTTTTGCAACATGCTCCCTATTTTACATGCCTAAAATTTGAGTACCTTAGATTAGACTATCTGTTGTAATGAGGGGACTGGCAATGAGGATAGAAACAAACCGTGGTTAATCAGAAAATGTCCATTACACTATATTAATTAGGAATGAACTGTGGATCTCTACAAAACTCCTACAGAAAACAAATCAATTAATTTTCAGATAGTCTTTCTGGCAGCTTAATCACTATGATTTAAAGAAACAAATGCAGGTACATATCTCTAAAATGATTAATTCTATTAAGAAGGATGCATATGACAAAATGTAGTTTTAATGTAAAATACTTTTATCCTTCTGTAAAATTTTCCCTGTTGTTTAATAGCTCCCGGCTTACACAAAGTTCTTCCAGAATGCACAACATTTATAATAGCAAATTAGGAAAATTTAGAATACAATTTTATATTTTTCATCTTAATGCATAAGTTAATTGCAATTCTTAAACTGTTTTCATGAAAATATGAAATGTTTCAACATATATAGTTTTGGGTTGGAATATTTTAGTGACACTCTCCCCACTTGCATTCTTAAGGAATACCTAACTTTAAGTATGAGATATGCTATTTCCGCGACTTTCCTCTTTTGAGCTAGGTCCCTCACAGGCAAGTGCGCCTTTTTCTAGCACTGGTTCATTACGTTCAAGGGATGTACTAAAATCACCATATGAAATTTTTGGACGAATACTCTAAATACTCTGTGTAGGGTTATAGCTAGAGGCAGTGAAACAGGACTAACACTTCTGTTGAATTATAGAAATATTATTTGGATGAAAAACTTTTAATCATGGAAACATATTTAATCTAACTGTACAACTAAGGCTTGTGTTATTTTACATCAATGTATAGAAGGTGCAAATAAATAATGATGCACTGATTATTACACATTTTAGATATTACTTAAATGAGTTTTATGTCAGTAATAGCAAATAAATGAATATGAGGTGCATATTTTTTGTTAATTTTCACAAGCCTTATGTGGTTATTTGGAATCTTATTGGCAGCAGGTGGGCTTGTCCGCTCCAATGCCCACACTGTGGTGGTTGATAAAGCCACTGTGGGCAAATGAGCTATGTAGGACCCTTGCTGTTGCTGGATGACAACATAAGTCATATTGGGCACTGTATATGATTTTGTGTAAGTTATAGATTATTTCTTTAGAAATGTGAATAATACTGTTTTATTTTGATTTATCTTTCTATTTCCTATATAAGCGACATCAACCAGAGCACAATAATATGCAGTGGAGGAATACTGACTGGATATGTTATGTGTCGAAACTAATACCTTCAAATAGAGAATACATAGAGAAATCAGTATTTTAATTTCATGGTTTTACCAACCCATCAGAGCACCCTAGTTAGGCCTTTTGGGGATAATTGTGCAGGAGAATGCCGCTTAAAATAGATACCCGCTATCATGCATGGCTTGTGTAGACATTACCGGTAACCATAAGGCACATATTTCAACCTGAACCAAATTTCTCCCCACCCAAGATTTTGCCTGGGTTACATTCTTTTTCATCCAAGACATCCTGCTTTAATAATTTCATTGCGGTATACATGGGCCATTGCTCCTGAATTTGCAGCCGGAGGAGCAACTGACTTCCTTCCTTCTTTCCCCAACCAAATTTTCACCCGCCATCCCACAACTCCCACATCCTGGCACTACAAGGGTTAGCCCTATCCAGGGCAGCTATATGTCTGACCCCCCTCGGGCTGTTCCTCAGTCCACCAATGCCTTTGCCGCTGCTGCCAAGTTTATGGTTAATAAGAAAGGCTGGTAAAAATACTTGGAGCAACTTCATTCTCAAATATTATAAATTTATGTGTGCTTGGAGGAATTTAGTAACAGTGACGTCAAAATTAATTGTAAAAATAATTTGTAGTCGGTTTATTGACACTCGTCACTTACTTTTTCTATATCATTGAGGGACTAGTTTCAAAGGCCATCACCTCCATTTTCAACCTCTGTCAGTTGGAGAGAGGTTGAAAATGGAGGCAATGGCCTTTGAAACTAGTCCCTCAATAATATAAAAAAAGTAAGTGACGAGTGTCAATACACCGACTACAAATAGTTTTTACGATTATAAATTTAGTTTCATTTTGGAGTTTTACAGCACATTGGAGTGAAATTCATAAATTGACTAACTCTTGTCAGATGATAGGTTGCTGTAATTTGTATTTATGATTTATTTGGTCAGATTTAATTTCAAATGTTATGAATGTATATGAAGCAAAAGCAGAAATGTAATTAATCTGTGTTTAGTGATGGGTAAAATTAACATCAAAAGCTTTCATTTGAATGTACTTCTCAGATATTGTAATCACTCACTGCTAGTCGAAAACACTTATATTCGAGTGTAAGTTCTCGAATATTACAATCACTGTAGCCTGTAATTGTATACAAAATCAAATAATAAACAATGCATAAACAACAATAAAAATGTGCACCATTATATGCAAAAATAAAATAAACATATTTTTGAGGATAATCTTACTTATTCTTGGTTGTCACAGTAGATAAGGAAAATTGCCCTGATGTTTTCTTCTGTGAAACTCCTACACTGTCAGTGAAGAGGGTTTATATGGTGAAGCATAGCATGATGTCACAGGTTGCTGTGAAAAAGTACCATACCTCTTCTTCAGTGAATTTCTCTTACTTTACGGCTTTTCACCATTACCAGACATGTTGGTGATTTAACAAATTGCTTTTAATCAAAATTTTTATTTAATACCTGACTAAGCTTATCAAATCTAATTTTAACAATATGTGAGTTTCTGAAGATAAAACATTCAAAATTTGATCAGTCAGAGAAAGTGAATGTTCTAAGAATGGTTTCAAGGCTTCAACTACGTTATAATTTTAGGTAGTTTGCAGATGTAGCCATAAGTATAGTGGATCATTTTCTGAATGTCATATTCAAGAAAGTATTCCTGGGCTATTGCAATGCTAGATGCATCTTCTGCATTCAAGGAATCTATTACAGTATTCACTTCACAGCCTGTGACCATGTACCCCAGCTAGTTACAACTAGCTCAGGGAGTAAAGGCAAATTTGGAAATAGTTGCCGAAATCTTTGATTCTTAGAGGTTCCTTCACAAACACTTTTTTAACAGTGGAGACAGTATCTATTTTTTTATGTTTGGCTCTAATAGTTTCAGCAACATAATGTAAATTTTTTGCAAGATAAGTGGAGTGAATTAATTTGAGATAAAGAACTTCAGTTCAGCTCCTGTTTCAATCTTGGCACACTGTCACTGAGAAATAAAAATTCATTGCCTCTGTATTCGACCTGGCCACAAGAAAGCTAACAAGTAATTAAAAACGTTGCAACTGTGCTGTGATTTACCTGGTTAGAACTTGAGTATTCAAGAGGAATGGTTTGCTACTCATTTTCATTGCAATAAGTATTGCACTAGCAACACATGTCCTGCAGCGTCTGGGATCTCCTCTATTGAAATCCATATTTGTATGTGTGTATGTATGTGTGCACGCGTGTGCGTGTGTGTGCGTTTGTGCGTGTGTGTGCGTGTGTGTGTGCGCGCGCGCGCGCGTGTGTGTGTGTGTGTGTGTGTGTGTGTGTGTGTGTGTGTGTGTGTGTGTGTGTGTGTGTGTGTGTGTGTGTGTGTGTGTGTGTGTGTGTTTTCAATTTAGCCTTTATTTTAGAAATTACATTCTGAAAACACTGTGCATATTCTTTTTACAATAGAGCCTTTTGTTTGTGCGCTTTTCTAAGAAACTCTGAATTTGCAGATTATTTAGATTACACAATGAAACGTTGGCACCCACTAAAGCTAAACACAAGTCTTTTGAAAACTTGTCATTCGAACTTGATTGCTCACCCACTTGGCTTGTTGATTTAAAGTAAGGCTTGTTCTTACATCGGTTCTTATGATGTATGGTATTGATGTGCTGCACAATTTGAAATATTTTATTTGCAGAAATACCCTTTTCACATACCATAAAAAACAAAATCTCACCTTCTTCACGAAAAATATTTCTTCCTAATTGATTTACATATTTATGTAAGATTATGTATTATGTACGATTTTATGCTCGCTTACTTCAAACCAAAGCACTATTCAAGGAAATAACTTCCTGATATGTCAGGTAACTAATCTCTGAGCCCACAAGCCGAGTGTTGGCCGAGAAGTTGATATAAGTGACGGAAAACAGGGAAGCACCAAACCTCAGGAAGAATACCTGACACGCTTTTTTATTGTTTTTTGGACGCTCTTGAAATGCTATGGTTCTCAGTGTTCCATTTAACATTGGGCGTGAAAGACCGGTTAATTTTGCTCAGACGCTTCATGCCTGATACCAATTGGATTTCCTTTCTTTTAATGATTACCCAATCCTTGTTTCAAATAACCTCAATAGCGTAACTTCGGTGTGACAACCGTAATGCTAGGACCACTGCTTAAAACGTCGCTGGTGGGACACCAAGTGGAAATGATGAACAAGAAAAAGAAAGCAAGCCACATTTAGGAGTATTGCTCACATGAACCTCATTGCAGACATGGTCTGTAAGTGAGAATATTTTAATTGTTGTGAATGTCATCAGAAATTACTCATATATTAATAAAATACAGATATATAATTATTCAACAGGATATAATCATTTTATTGTAGAACATCCTGACATCTAAAAATATGTTTGATCAGTTGGCTGTTGTTCTTGCTACAACAAACTGCCTCTGATATGTTCGTTTCTCTCGTTTTTTGAAAGCTTGCTCGATTCTTTAAAACATAACTTCCTAACTGTTGGAGTAATGTACTGATAAAGGACACAAGTAAAGAATAAAGAATGGGCGTTCTTTGCCACTATGATATCTCTTCATGACGACAGAAGTTCTCTACTTGAAGCGATAACACTAAGTATTGTGTGATTCCCATTTTCGTAACCAGTTGTTCTAATGCATTAAAGTGAGGCCATTAGCGCTTTAATGGATCCACTGGTAGAGAAAATAAATATACAAATAAAATATATAGTGTGGTACTGTTTAGGTGAACCGTAAGTTGGCGCAGGCGGCAGTGCATGTCGGGATGTGGCGGGTTCGATGCCCGCCTACTGGGGTATTCCGTAGTTCCCCCTTGTCACTTAGGCGAATGCTCATCCTCATGTCCATTACTTCCCCTTCCCTTCATTCCCTTTCATCCATTTCAAAGTTGGCAAGCCAGACGACGGTATTCGCGTAAAGTTTCTTCTCCAGCGTCGTACCAATACGGTGCCACCTCCACGGGGTTAGAGGCTTGTAGCAGTGATGGCAACGTTTGAATGGAGACGCCGTCCACGCTTGCGTCTGTCGTTCATCCGAATCTGGTCGCCCTTTGTATCTTTACTCTCATCCCTCCCTCCCAGGGGACACGGCAGAAGCGCAAAGGGCCCTAAGGCTGGTGCTCTGCTGGGGTTGGAGGCGCTCTTCTGCTATACTTACCTTTACGTTTTACAGGCGAGTAAAAGAATAAGTCAAAACTGTGCTTTCCTCGTATGTAATCTCACGACTTTATCACCATTTATCATTTATTTTCACGTTCTCACCTCTTTATTTTAATTTCAGTACCATTCAGTTATGGCAACAAATGTATCAACAAAATGACTATGGAACGTGTATTGGCAATGTCCAACTTCAATGCGGATATATGCAAAAATATCCGAAATATACAAGCAAGCGCAATAAATGACCTCAGTTGCGTAGTCATATACCACCAGTTTCACTCAAGATCGTGGAATTGAAAATTCAATCCAACATTTACTCGGCGACTGCGGGTAAACAATGAAGAAAATTCTGCTCCAATTGTCTGTCACATGGTTTTGAATCTAAGATCTCCAGAACACGAGATACTGTCACTGCCATCTGAGCCATCTGGATTGAAACAAACCTTATGAATTATTAAATATAATATAACCAGAATGCTGGTTAAGATTCAGATTCAGAGCCTGCAACGAAAATCTGGTCATATGCATACAATAAAACGTTAAATTTTCATAAGTGAAAATAAGTTAACTAATTACCAATGATTTTCCTTGCTCATATTACATCGTCTAGGTCGAATAAGAAGAATCGATGCAACGTCAGCACGTTTGGGACGAAAGCAGACTGCTAAAGAAGTATTTTGTTTTAATTTACGTCCTCCAGCGTTATCTTATCGGACGATGAATGAAATGGGTGAGATGATGCTCAAATGAGCATGGGGTCCATAGAGCTTAGATTTACCCCACATTCATCCTTCAGGATAAAGGAAAACCCCGGAAAAACCTTACCCAGATAGCTCACCCTGACCGAGAATCGAACTGGAACCTCTTGAATCTCAGGCAGAAACGCTACAACCTACGTTACAGAGGCGGCCTGCTATAAAAGTAATCAGAATGGGTTCCATTTCAGATAGAGTAGAGCAACATGAATGAAAGAATGCGTGTTACCGAAGAGCAGATGGGAGAGTGGAAAATAAATACAAAACGCATTTAAGACCATGATGACGATATTGATGATGATGTAATAGGAGTTAATAAAATATCTCGTAATTATTTATTCTAAAAATCACTTTTCATAATTTTCCTCTGTCAGTTTTAACAAATACCATCATATAGTTCATGAACAGAAATTACCAAATTAAAGTAAACGCTGTTAAAATGGGAAGGTTCGTGCAAGTGCCGCAGCGTTGCAGTTCTGGTATCGATTTCGTTGTATAGCTCAAAAGCGTGACATTTAATTTTCTCCCCTCCCTACCAAAACTTCGAGTTGAGAGCATTCTTCCTGCGCACATAGAGTCAACGAAAAACCCCTATCCAGATAAGTCACCCTGACCGAAATTCGAACTCGGGACGTCTTGAACGCGAGCAGACACGTATCCCTATGCTAAAAGGGCGTAATTCAAACAAATAAAAGGTGGTGAACCTGAAAGAGTATATACAAACACATTGAACATGGCATTTTCGAATGCGGCTAACTTTACGAAATAGAACATGTCAGAAACTCTATATTTCAATGAACCCTACATTTTTCATGTATTTTGTTTTTGTCTCTTGCACTTGCGGGCGAAGATTTTTACGAACTCGTTTCCATACTATTGTTCAAATGTTACGTTTGTCACAAGGTGACGCACTATACCATAAAAGTATGTAGGTATGTACCAAGGCAACCATGGCCTTCGGGGTAACCTCACCCCACCACGTGATGACCGGACCCATTTCTTAGGTGGAGGCACCCAGAGGGCGGGCCCATTACCTCCAATGATAGGGTGATAGTGACTATGACAGCGAGGTGAGTGAACCTACAGTTTATACTGCGGACTCCGAACCACGTTGTGCATAGGGGACACTTCACATGAGCTAGACAGAGGTGAAGGTGTACATATGGCCTACTTAAAATCGATACCCAGAGCCGAGAATCGAACTCGGAATCGCGAACGAAACCACTGCGCTACCCCGGCGCCCTGTACCATAAAATTTGAGGAAAGAAAAAATAACCACTATAGCTGAAGTTGGTGAAGTACATACACTCCCGCTCAAAAGTTTTTGAGCACTCTTAATTTCCTGAGATAAGAGGTATTACGGCATCACTCAAATAATATAATAATTTAATTTAATAAAGGAACCCATAGAAATATTAATCCATTTCATTAGGCTACCTTCCTTTCCTGAAAGAAGTATAATTTTTCTGTTCTTCCATTTATACCCGTCCTTAACTGCAGTGGTCATATCGGCCACCGTTCTCCTTTGGAACATATCGCCTATCAGCGATGGTGTTGACTCGTATACGTTGGCTTGCTGGTACTTTGGATTTTTAATCATTAAATCATTCGCACTCTCATTCATACTCTGGGAAAAATGGGGAATCATCTTGGTTGGAGAAGAATCTCCACTCCCACCCACGAATCAAACCCGGGACTCCCCCGCACAGCAGGCAGGCGCTCTATCGACTGAGCTATGGGGCCAGCCGAAGTACATTTTGAAGTCATAACTGCCCTTATAGGGACACTTCCCCTAATGTTTAGTTTTGCACGTAGCGTTGTTGTCGTTCATGTAAGCTAACAAATTCTCTTTAGGCAGTAAGGAGCCACTAAGGTCATAAGTAAGCACAATATTGACATTGTGTGTGTATAGTTTCGAAGTTAAAATTGGGAAAAAAACAACTTTCAAAGGAAAACGTGCTGCTATAGTTAATTTACGTAAAGCATGTCATAGCATATGAAAATGCGAAACAAGAATGTTTCGTTGGGAAGTGGCGAGATATTTTCATAATAGTAGTAACAAGGAACGTGATCCCAACAGAACGCCTAAAGTGTCTTCGAAATCTAAAGACAAATACTTATTAGTAAATTGCAAACGTGATCGCTTCGAAACGGCAACCATACTGGCGTGTGAGACTCTCGACAGTCAAGACTTTTGGATGCAATTTGAAGAGAGGTATCACTGCTAAGAAACAATAAAAAGAAGAGACTGCAGTGGACAAAAGAAAAGATAAATGCGAAGTGGACTATTGATGAGTAGCAGAATGTGTTGTATATGGAAAAATCAAGGCTTGGACTATTTGGCACAAAATGCCGCAGATTTGTCAGTCGAATGAAAAGAGAACGCATGACATCTCAATGCATATCCCCTACAGTGAAGCAAGGAGGTGGTTCAGTGATGGTCTGGGGTTGTTTTGGAAGCAATAAAACAGTCGACGTAAAAATAGGGAGAATAATGAAAACGAGTGTAACAGGATGTGTCTGCCTCACGTTGCTGGGCCAGTTTGAAGCCGTATACTTCTGCTTCTTTCTTGAGCAGACACCTATCTCAGGGTATGCGTGGGTGTATGTTCAAAGAAAGGATGACGCCGGCTCCCACTTTGAAATGTTTAATAAACAATATTTACTTTACTCGAGAAGTTGCCGACCAATGAAAACTAATATATAAATATCCGGAGTTAATGTATTTGAATCCTATACCACGTGGTTCTATACTTGAGGCAAGAATGACGCTACGTCCTGTTCCACCGGCGATCTGAGCAGAAGTGTCCAAGATTCTGCCCAAAATGCCCTACTCAGCTTCAATACTCTACTAATCACCTCCCCCTTTGCTAATTACTCTTAAGACCAGTACTTCGAGCTTCTAATACGACGTGCGTCATTTGGAGTGGGATTTTTGTGGAGCGGTTGGCGAGTTCTTTCTTATACAACGTTTCAATTCATCCGATGTTTTAATGCAGTTTCCAGTAGCTTTTACAGTCGGTGTATGAAGTTGTATTTCTCAGGGCTGGCCGCGGACGGATATTTTCAGGAAATATTTTAACAAATCAATTAAATAATTTTTCAGTTTCCTTTTAAATTTTTTAATTATTTTAACTATCTGTGAAATAAAAAAGCACGTTATAGCGTAACTATACAAATCACTTTCAAAGCGTCCTTCTCGCTTTAAAATATTAAATTAAATGCTTTTTCATATCGCTGCACATTGGAATTCACAATTAAGTTCACTTTTAGTTTATCTTCTGCAACGTGCCAACTTGCACTGATACACCTCCTTCTTCTACAGCGATAGAACTTAGAATGACGTCATCTTTTGTGCAAAACCAAGATTATTGATTTTACCATCACTGGCCACGTCATGCTTAATGACCAATACAATTATTTCATATTTAAATAATTTTATAATTTCTCTTTTAAAACTTAATTTAAACAATCAATATTCAAATGTTATTCCAAATCATTTTAAACTTCTAACAACGTTGTTAAAACAAATTAACATTATTAATTCTTTTCTATTCCTAACTCACTTTATCAGACGTCTTACTTTTTCACATTTAATCTCGTTCACCTCTCAATGCTTCCAACAGCTTATGATGACTTTTTAAAATTATTTTAAAAATAAATTTAAAATAACAACATTTTGGGGTTTGAAATTAAAACAACTGTTTAAACACTCACACATATGTGCACTCACTCACACACACACACACACACACACACACACACACACACACACACACACACACACACACACACACACACACACACACACACACACACACACACACACACACACACACACACACACACACACACACACACACACACACACACACACACACACACGCACATATTCACACACCTCTTCTCATGTACTCTCTTTATCTCCTTTAAAAAGTATAAAAACACAAAAATCGACTTCAGTGGTCCCACTATATGCTTTAGCATTATTTATTTCTCTAGAATACAGACATGACAAACAATTTTGTTACATTTTTACTGTACCTACAGGCACAGGCCCAAGAACAGCCCATATTAAGGAATGCACCACTGAATTCGTGAAAATCAGGGGAACATCCCCCCCACCAGCAAAATATTCATGACTAGTTTTTTTTTCCTTCCAAATTCTTTTCCATTTTTATTATTGTGGAGTACTCTTCTATGTTTAACATGTTAAAAATATGTAATATAAATCCTTTCCATTTTGAAACCTTTATTCTAAGCATTTTTTTTTGATCGTTTGAAATGTTCTAGAAGATTAAATTTCCATAAAAATCCTCTTAATTTTTGTGCACATTCCGGAAAATCAAATATATCGTTTATGTTTAAGTAAAATGTTACTTTTAAATTTTTGTGGCATATTTGGCATAGAGCAATAGTTATTTCTTAAATTAAAATCTGAAATCAAACATTTAATGAATTGAAAAGCGACAAAAAGCTAAGGGAACTGCAGTTTGGGAAGTAGTGCATTTCTATAAGCTGTGACGGAAACCAGCTGCGAAGTTTATGTAACGTTGTAGATTACAGTGGAAATTACTCCTATCATGCCATTCAGCTTTCGATAATACGTGGCCTTCTATCGTTTCGAAATCAGCATTGCTTCAAAACAAGGCATTAATGTTTCTATTTTTATCTGTGTAATTACTTCTAATTATGTAGATTGCTGGGTAAGCAGCAAGTGCGTCATTATTAAATGACAAGAACACTATTTCAAGTTTTTCGCCCTATTGTTCAATAGGTGAACTACAAACAAATGCAGAATTTACTTTTTGGACTCTACACTATTACAATGTTCCACCCAACATTTATTGATACTAGATTCATCGAAAATACGTTCTGGAGTCCTTAAAAACAAGATTTAAAAAGTCATGTGTTTTGTCTGTGTACTGTGTTAAAAACCAAATTTAAAAAACGAAAAGTCGATTAAATACGAAGCTTGGTGTTTTAATCAGGGCCTACAGAATGCAAACGCACACCAAACACTCAGATTCTGATTAAATTAGCACCGTTAAATTATTTTCATTAAAAATGAAAAGTAGGCATATCTTGAATTTTCTGGCAGTATCCTCAGAGTCCTCTTCATGTGAATAAATTTTGATAACTGGTAAGCCATAAGCTATAGACAAAACTAACTGCAAAAAAGTAGATCTTGTCATAGCACAGCTTATAAGATTACATTTCCTTAGTGCGTTAATTATTTCTGAGTATCTTTGTTTCATTATTTTATATGTTGTTAATCATAAACCTGCAAATCGCTGTCTCTCTCTTCCTTCTTCTTCTTCTCTTTCTCTCACTCTTCTTCTTCTCTTCTTCTTCTTCTTCTTCTTCTTCTTCTTCTTCTTCTTCTCTTCTTCTTCTCTACTCTTTTCTTCTTCTCTTCTCTTCTTCTTCTTCTTCTTCTTCTTCTTCTTCTCTTCTTCTCTATCTTCTTCTTCTTCTTCTTCTTCTTCTTCTTCTTCTTTTCTTCTTTCTTTCTATCTTCTTCTTCTTCTTCTTCTTCTTCTTCTTCTTCTTCTTCTTCTTCTTCTTCTTCTTCTTCTTCTTCTTCTTCTTCTTCTTCTTCTTCTTCTTCTTCTTCTTCTTCTTCTTCTTCTTCTTCTTCTTCTTCTTCTTCTTCTTCTTCTTCTTCTTCTTCTTCTTCTTCTTCTTCTTCTTCTTCTTCTTCTTCTTCTTCTTCTTCTTCTTCTTCTTCTTCTTCTTCTTCTTCTTCTTCTTCTTCTTCTTCTTCTTCTTCTTCTTCTTCTTCTTCTTCTTCTATTTTTCTTTCTCTTTCGTTTTCGTATAAATAGAACAGAATTTCAGAATCATTATATAGACTGGACTTGAAAATATTTGACTATCGCTTCTTTCCTATACCTACAACAAAATTAGTAAATGGGATACGAAGGGTAATTTTTATTTAAAAGTAATCGAAAGAAACGTCAACTTTTGCTCATAAACTGGGAAATGTGTGTAGTGTTTAACGCCCACTTTTACTACATACGGCACCGCAGGCGATAACACTGATGATACATGAAATTAAGATGGAGTACCTGTGGAATGAGATGGCGGGGGAAACCGGATATCCCGAAGAAAACCCGCCCCAGCGCCGTGTTATCCACCACAAGTCTCACTTTGCGGTCGCCTGGGATCGAACCCGGGCCGCCTTGGTAAGGGCCAAGCGGTCTAACCACTGAGCCACTCATAAACTGGGAGCAGAGATGCGTAAATGTGTAATGAAGATTAACAAGAAGCAGGTAGACTTTCTCCGCTGTTGAGTATTCATCCAGCTGACTTATTATTCGAGGTTTCGGGTTCGATTCTCGGCCGGGTGATGAAAGATTTTCCTCAATTAGAATTATTCCCTACCGTATATAAAGTTTACAAGTGTGGATTTGAGAGGGAATGTGCCTATGACATTAGGCTAATAAGTTTAAAATGACCAAAGACTATGGTGATGTAATATAATAGTTCAGAAAGCAAAAGCATCACCAAATGCTTCAGCTTAAGCGGTTAAAAGTGAATATTTATACTATATACACCGTCGAAAACAACGTAACGTAGTACTCTGCTTCATAGTGAAGCAGACGCAAGGTCAAGGTGTAGTATAACGCGACTATTTTGTTGCCTCTCGCAGTGAGGCGGTTGTCATGGTCAGGCCACACCTACTACATGGCAAAGCGAGAAAGCGTATCGACAAAAATTCGCAACACAGAGATGTTTACCTCAGCTTATCGTACATACACGTTGAGGCCAGTGTATGTATACTCTGTTCAGATGTAATAATGTCTTCTGGACAGCAATGTGTCATACATCGGCAGGCGCGAGAAATCATATCATATAGACACATGCAGTTTCCAATCGCTCTATTAGTGTTTCATCAACTTACTTATATTTCATTCCTCTAATCGACCAGATAAGGTCCGATAAGGGACGATGGCAGCGCTGGTCACCTGAAGGTTAATACGCCTCAACGCTCTGTCGAGTAATATCTGCAGTTGTTTACACGCACGACCGATGACAGTACAGTCTATGTGTAGTATACCTATAGAAATAGACACACCCGCCTCCGGCCTTTAGTAATAACTAAAAAGACCTTCGAGATATTTTAAATTCGTGAACTAATGAATAACAATAATCGATGATTTTGCCTCATTTTCTGGTTAATGGGAATCACTATCAAAACCTTAACCTTATATCGCTAAAGATTCTGAAATTAAGTAAATATTTTATATTTGTTCGCATTTTTTGTTTTAACTATCGCCCCATGGTTAAAACAAACATAACGCTATCGCATAGAAAGGGCTTTTTCTGAAACTAATGTTTCTTTTTGTTATGTGAGCGTCCATTTTTTGCTCATATTTTTCAGCACGTGTATTTCGTTCAAATCTAAGAAGTAAAAATCGCCTATTCTTCCTAGTACCTTTGGCCGTAAAATATGATTGACATGACGCTTCATACAGTCGGAATGTCAATTTACCTGACCAACATTTTAACACATATTCCTTAAATTCCTCACGGTGCTCAGACTATGAAGGTCTTACAAATGGGCCAAAGAATCTGCAACCTTGGCTCGAACCCAAGTGTGGCAAGGAAACTGAGCATAACGCTCCCGCCCATTAGGTGGCACATCATATTCGCTAATAGTCCATTTTTATTAATAATTGTAGTTAGACTGAAATAGCAACTTAGATTGTCAGAGCAGTAAAGCAGAACTAGCTCCTATCATGTGATTTACTTCACGTGGGGAAGATATTCTGATGTCTCTGATTGGCTAAATTTATGTATTAATCGATTCCTAATGGATGAAAGCGGAGTAGCCACCGCATCCTTTATTGACTGGAGTAGAGTTTGCTGTTATCCCGCTTCCATTCAGGAGGAATGGTTTCATATCTGACTTTAGCCAATCAGAATATCTTCCCCACGTGTAATAAATCACGTCATTGGATCTGATTCCCCTTTACTGTTTTTTTTTTTTTAATTTACGTTCTTCCACGCTAAGTAATTTCGGACGAAGAATGAAATGGGTGAAATTATGCTCAAATAAACCCAGGATCCATGGAGCTTAGAGTTACCCAACATTCATTTTCAAAACAAGGGAAAATTCCAGAAAAACCTTACCTAGATAACTCACGAACGCGAGGCACTCTACCATCTACGCCGCTACGGAGGCGGGCCCTTTACTGCTATGAAGAAGTAAGTTCCAATGTCAATATTATTATAAAGTGGACATTATATCCAGTGGCCACCATCTCAATGCACAGTGTGCACAGTAGGCCGTGCAAGTTTACCCGTACCGTGCACTCCGTAGCCTTCAGAGCAGTGGCGGAATGCCGATCTTGCAATTTAAATGCACAATTGACTTTGCAACAATATTAGTCGAATTCTAATATGAGGGATATAATTGTTATATAAATTGCTTTAATTGTTTCTTTCATTATCATTCAACTATGTACCTTTATTTTAATAAAAAACAAATGAACAATAAATTGATAGTTTAAACAAAATGAATATAATCGACAATCTCCTTACAATTACAGCAGTATTAAATAACAGCTCCAACAGCTGTTGTCTCTTTTGACACACTAGTATTTCAAAATTAGGTATCAATGTTTGTGCAGCAGCTAGTCTAAGTTGACATTTTAAGTTCTCATTCGACAATTGAATTCTGCAACGGTTTTTGTTTAATTTCACTAGCGAAAAAAAATTGTTCGCATATGTGTGTGTGTGTGTGTGTGTGTGTGTGTGTGTGTGTGTGTGTGTGTGTGTGTGTGTGTGTGTGTGTGTGTGTGTGTGTGTGTGTGGATCCAAACATACTCAGAAAACGAGCGGCATTTCTATGTAGTCGAGGAAATGTATTTCTTGGAAAATGTGAATAGAAATCACTCAAACTAATTCTATTTTGGAATTTATTTTTCATTTGACGATTGCAATGCAAATCGATAAGTTCAAGTTGCAATTCAGATGGAACATTATCAAAATCTTTAGAGTAAGGCTCAGCAAATATTTGGAAAATTGGTTCTAATTGCACCACGTCTTGAAACCTTTTCTGAAATTCTTGGTTCAACTCTCTTAATATTTGAACATATTCTTTAAAGTCCATGACCTGAACAAACTGTTGAACTGTTGAGAACTTTGGGAAATGTACCGAGTTCTTTGAGGTTAACTGCCTTTCCCATAAGGATAGTTTCATTTTGAATGCTCTGATACTACCAGTTTCTATAAACAAGAAACACTCTTTCCATGAAGGCATAAATGTAGGATGTCTTACGTGTCACATTACATTCTCCAACCGACATTATGTTTACGAAAACAAACCGCAAGAGACGAGACAATACTGCTGTCCAATTCCACATCTGGTCTCAAACTGAAGTCGCACGGCATTCGTGGCAGTGCACAGTGCTACGTCATTTGCTCTAGCACAAAATCGATCCACTTGGTGACCGCTGTTGTATATGGAAAAATTTCGATCATGTAATGGCCAGGATTATATCTTTCAAGAACGTAAGAATATTTAAGCTACAGATGAAAGTAAGTAATTCCTGTATGGCACAGTAGACTAATTAATGTTAGTATACGAATGTGAATAATAATCAAATGGCCGCTAGATGGAGAGACAAGTGGGCAATTCATGGACTGACGGAATGCTCTTATCGATTATCACATTAAATATATTTTCAGACGTCTTCTACATGATGCAAAATGAAGGTATTAGTACTATTTGCTGTTATTCTTTAGAAGTCAGGTTTTATACCGCATTTCCCAGTCTAGTGCGATGTGATGTAAGGAACGGTGGGGGGGGGGGTAATCTCATTCACTACTATCTATTGTATGTTACCATCGCCGCAGGAAGAAGGGATGAGGTGAAGGCAGAGGGTGGAGCTAGCTAAGTTCAGCGACACACAAAGTCTCTAGCAGTTGGGAGATGGTGACGAAGCGACACTAGCGGCCCGTACAGTAACTCGCAGGACTATGGAAAGAGGTTTACACCCACATCCACCGGAACTACTGTGTTGGCAGTCAAACTTGTAATATTCAAAGAGAGTAAAATGAGGAAAGGAAAGCTATCTGTGCAGTAAAGAACCCATACCAGCATGCACCTAGTGACAAGAGAAAATCACAGAAAAACCCAAGTCGGTCGGTCATCGGGTATCGAACTCACGGCTTCCCGAATGCGAGTTAGCAGTACCCCTTCATTAGATTTCCAGTCCAGTAATACCTTTCAATTCCTCTAGTGTGTAAAGCAGTTTTTGTTTTGAATACTTTGTTTATGAAAACATTACGCAATAAAGAGAAACATTTAGCAGCGGATAACGTAACCTAATGTCCCTAAGTTTGGGCAAATACAGAGAGAAAAAAAAAAAAAAAAGGCTACCAGAAGCAAAGTTGGATTCGGAAAAACATCGGAAGCATTCGATGAAGCATGGTTCACAATATACGCTTTGATACCACTCTGGCTTCGTTTCAAAGCTATGTGATAGGGAGATAATTTACGGCTTGGCCGTGTGCATGGTAGCCGAGCGGACAACGCATGTGTCTTGTAAGAAAACCGACATGACTTCGAATCCTCGATGTGCATGTTTCGTCTTCTTATAATTATTATTATTACTTTAACAGCAATGCCTTACGTTTTTCTTGCAGAAGAAACACATTCATTTATAAAAACGCAAATAACATATTATTGTCGTTTTCAAAATAAATGAAATATATTATAAAATTGCTTTAATATTGGTTGTGTAAACACTCGTCTGTTTGAATGTTGCTGGCATATAATGCAAAGTATCCTCTAGTGAAAATTTCGTTAGGCGTTTGGTCTCATCCATACCCCGTAGAATCAGGGCAGTAATAGAAATAGAGGGTTTACTCACCTAATACTAAGTTAATATCCATTTTTATTTGATTTTACATATAGGAGTAAAAATTATTTCAGTTAATTTAAAAACAGAGTAGATTGTTTCAGTTTTTGTGTGTAAGCATAAAGTCATAAAATCAAGTAAACCTTAGCAATTGGAAGTTATATTACAATGTGCATAATAAACATTTCGTACTTCTACAATAAGAAAAAAAAATCAAAGTAATTTCTGTGATTCGAACCTTCGTAGGTATAGCACCTACAGACTTGTCTATAACCGCTCAGCTATCGGTGCACGTTTAATAATCAGGACTCAATTATGAGTCAAGCATGGGACTCAATTTTTCGTACACATTAGAGTGCGGAAAAAGGAAGGATTCCCTAAGTGAATATGAACGAAACATATGAAACAATACACAAATGTGTGAACATTCTCATTATTATTATAATTATGAGAGGATTCAGAAGAACGAAGCTAAAGAAACGCGTTTCGTGACACCATTGTAAACCGGCCATGGTTACGATGTGGACTTGAAAAATATACGCTTCCAGAGTCTACTTATTTTTTGAAAGGGTATATTTACATGTATCATCACCAAACTGCTGCACGAGTTTTAAATGCATATCATTGTGAAGTAATATAGATCAAGATAATGTGTAATAATAAGGGTAAGGAGTCAAGGTAATAACTGTTCAAACTTGGTGCAATGATACCCAAATGCACGAACCAGCTTTCATTGTATGAATACAATTTTGATTTAAAAATATGGGTACAGGACCGAAGCCTCCCATACCCAGGTAAGCTTAGCAGGTAACAACACCCAAGACTCCCGCGAAACCGATGTAATTAGCCAGCAGGAGGATGGAATGGGCATGCCTAATTTTTTCCTTGATTTCTTTCAGTGTACAGCAAATAAGTTCACTGTTAACATGTTTTCCGGCGAGACTGAAATTACGGTGAGTAGGACAGGAAGGAAAATTCTACCTCGGAACGATTACACTTTCGGATTCCAAAAGTGTTTAAAAAGCGGGGTAGCGTGATGGACGTACAAAAGTTTTATTAAAACCTTCTCCATCGAAGAAATAGATGTTCTGGATATTCAAGAGGACCATAACCATGCGGCAACACTTAGTGACAAAATTCAGAGACAGAAAGTGCTTTGTGATCTGAAGAGAAAAGCTACAGAAGATATATGTGAAAGGCCATAAAAACTATTATACCAGCAACTGAAGAGAGAAAACACGGAAGAAGTAACCACTGGAGTTGTCCACAGTTTACGTAATTCCATATACAAAGCTAGGCGTAAAATTCTGCCAAAATTACCCACAAGTATAGAGGAGGTTCATGTGGTTCTAAACACAATAATGTGAAAACTGTAGATGAAGCCGAGCCTTTGCTACACAATGATGCTATGAAGAACGTGGTAATATTTTGCGAATCCGGAAATCTCAGAGTACTCAGTCAGTGTGAAACAATATATGTTGATCAAACTTTCAAGTATTCCACAAGGTTTTTTTTTTTTTTTTTTTTTTTTTTTTTTTTTTTTTTTTTTTTGCCAGCTATTTAGAATCCATGGGCTCGTTAATGGACATTACATTCCAATGGTATTTTCTTTGTTGAAAGACAAGAAAACTTCATCATATCAGCAGGTATTTTCAACAGTTGTTGATAAATGTCAAGCTAGGTCAGAAATTCTCTCCGTCAACAATGTTTTCTGACTGAAGAAAGCATTATGAATGCTGGAAGAGAAGTGTGGACTGATGTTAAAATCCAAGGATGTAAATTTCATCTCTTAACGCAAAGCTGGTGGTGAAAGATACAAAACTTGGGACTTTCACATGACTACTATTCCAGAAATGAAATCGGAAAATTTTTGAACTACATATTTGGTTTGCCAATGCTGGATCCTGATATGGTTGGTGACTGCTTTGTTGAAGACTTCATGGCAGTGATGTCTGTCTCGGAAAAACTACAGATGTTTTGCGACTAATTAGTGGAAACTTACATAGACGAAAATGCACTCTTTCCTCCTTCCATGTGGGCAGAACTAAGGTGCAATAGACAGAGAACTTCCAACGCTTGCAAAAGTTCCCACAACAAATATAACAACCAGTTTTACTCCTGCAGCCCAGATCTGTATAGATTTCTTGAAGTACTGAAGCAAATGTAGCTGGATACTAAAATATGCAATTAATTCCTCAAGAAATAAAAAAAAAAAAAAAAAACAGGAAATGTCTTATCCATACTTGAAACTCATGATGGAGCAAGTAGAAAATTTCAAAGTTGGAAAAATTTCATGAATGGAATACGTGAAGTCAATTTCTTATAGAACCAAACCTGGAAATTCGTGGAAATAAAATCTAAAAGAAAAATAGCACTTATTTTAAAGACGAAAATACATGTTACTGTATGATCTAGGTTTAAAATGTCAAAATAACGAAGCATCTAAATGTGGATCCATTGTGAGTAAATTACAGAAAATAAAGAAATAATGACGAAGCTATAAATGTGGAATATTTTGGGGTGCGAGCCAGTTCGCCTCCTCGTGGTGCACCCTGGGTAACGCTAAACGAACTGCAACAACCACTAATTCAAATGTAAGCATAAGAGGTTCATTTTCTTTTGATGTTTCTTTGTTATTAATCATAAACGCAAAAAAAAAAAAAAAAAAAAAAAAAAAAAAATGTAACATCTTCCACTAGAAGTATAATGCTTCATCAATTATTATAAATACCAAACTGGTAATGTTACCTGTTTCGATCGGGAGGCTATGGACCTATGCAATTAGGGACTGGAACCGGGAGGCTTGGGGGCTATGTAATTAGGGGACCTTTAAGGGTCCGGGAGGCTTTGGGGCTGTTTTTCTGACCGCGGGAGGCTTCGGTACCGCACCCCAAAATATCACGTAAGCAGAACAATCCAGAATTTGACCGTTTGAATTAAGTGTTCCTCATTACCTACGTTTTGGAAAAGAAAACAGCGTAAACCAAAACAGAGATGTTTGGTTTGAAGTATAGCGAAGGATAGCACTATCTGTATGTTGGTAGTTACACAAAACAAATTAAATTATATCAAATAAAAAGGACTAGGTACATATACGGAAGCAGTTTGTTCTGACGGAAACCATGATAAAGCCCGCGCATAAACACGGGGAATCCTAGCTTTGCCCTTGAAACCTGTTTCTGTCCTCGCCCCTCGTTTTGGAACAGAGGAACCTGCTATGGAAGTTGAAATCGTTCACCAACATGTTTCTTCTTCGCTGCCATTGACCAGTGGCGAATAAAGGCACATTCCAACCTCACATTTTACATGTAAATTTTATCATAAATATGTGATTTGAAGTTCTATGAACCCAGAACAATCATTACTAGAAAATATGGCATGCTTGCGTGTACTCACATGTACACAACATACTTAAAGTAGAAAAGTCGGATAAATGTTATATGACCTACTTGAGTAAAAAAAAAAGTCTTTAAGGAGGTAGGTTATCAATAAAATCGTCATATTCGAAAGAACATACAGATAAAACATTTTTCTTTCAAAATAATTATAATGATTGAAGTTAAATAATGATTTAAAGTATCCTATGAGGTATTTCTCTGACAGATGAAATGAAAGCATTTAATTTTCCTGGAAAAGTAATTGAAGTTGTCTCTTTTCTTATTGACTTTCTTGTGAAACATCACTACTATACGTACATATGTCAAACTGTTTTTTCCGTGGAATTAGCCGGTTCGAAATATTCGTTGTTAATCTTCTAGGTTTTATTTTCTCCTATTATCATTGGATTCTTTGATAAGACACCATTATTAAATAGGTGTCTTACAAAAAATGATCGTGGTTGCCCAATTACCTTCATGTGACTGTCGATTTTATGTACAGTGCTTTATGTGGTATGTATTACCTGACAGATGACCCTAGTTGCATAGTTTCTTTGCACCATCTTGAATAATCTGGCAGATGGCTTTAGTTTTGCAATTGTCTTTCGTACCACCTATCTTATTTATATCCTGTTTTCTGTGTGTCTGGAATTTAAATATCGAAATCCAGTATTTATCGGGTGACTGAGATAAAATCCCTCATCCACAGTGGTTTAGTTAGTCCGGAACGGACCGGAACGCCGTTCCGGAAAATATTTTCCTGCTTTAGAATGACGTAACATTTTCCATTTAGAAAATGCTGAATTAACAAGGTGAGTTCCTGTAAATATTTTGTTCCAACTAAATCACTGCTCATCCAGTAAAAAGAGTACTTTGAACATGAGCTCTTAGCTTCGCAAATGTGAGCAAAGATTTGATCCAACTTGCTTAATTTTGAGGTTTTCTGAGGTTCTACCATGAAATATGTTTGCAAATAATATATTCTTTTCTGCTGCTTTGTTTTCCACACTGGCTTATAATAGGTACAAAGTCACAACAAAGAGCAGCTTCTGTGGCTTGGCACCTCGATTAAAGGCATAAAACAGAAGTTGTCGAAAATGATCTTGGTTGTCGACTTGACACTCGTTTAACTGGCCTGGTATAACGTATAAAAATTAAACACACTATTTTGTAGGGCATATAATTCTCTCTCGAATATCCTGAAACGTATCACCAAAACATTTCAAATAAAAATATACCACAACTAATAAACCAACCCATTCATATATTTTTAACTTTAAAGGAGATTTGTACATATGTACTTTTCAAACATCACTATGTTTTAAATGATATAAATGGCCAATTGCATAGCACTTGATATAATTAAATCTATTAAGTTTACCAATAAACAATGGAATAACCAATGTTACATGCACAATTGTTGTTTTAGGCACAATAATGTCATTCGGTCACAAAAGTATTTGAAAATTTGCAATAACTTTTACTTTTTAAAAATACATTCAAAAGTAGCGTTCAAATTAACAATAAAAATGTTAGTACATTATTCCTGAAAAAGGCTCGTGTTATCAACTTTATTGAAGAAAAATCATTATTTGGGGTAGGGGGGAGGCATGCATTTCAGCCAGTCACCACTAAAATATTGTCCTACTAAATACATATAAAATAACTTTGTAAAAGCTATAAATGGACAAGAAGAAATATCAACACAATTCTCAAAATGTTGTAAAACTTATAAAATGAGAAATGTTGAAAAACTGTTTCTGCATAAAAAAGCAATATTTCCTCTCTTAATTTGGCTACTGAACTTTTTAAATTAGAAGGGAATTCCATCTAGAGTCACTGTACCTACAATCGGGATGGTTATGAAAAATAATCATAAATAAATAATGATTTCGTTACAAATAATGAACATAATTATGACTTTATGACAAGCTAGAGAGGGAGGACTCGGTAACTCGACTTACAGCAGATCTTTTGTATATATGACTCTGACGGGGTGCCCACCGAAAGGAAGGGGTCAGCAGAAACAGAGTGGTCGTACCTTAGGAGAGAAGGCAGCTGAGGGCAGGGCCCCTAACCACAACAAATTTAAACTCCCTGGTGGGGTCTCGTACACCTGGCTCCAGTTCCCCTCTCTCGATGACGAGAATTTACAGAGAGCAGATTCCCTGTCATGTACACTGAAACCCCCACCGATGATTAGAACCCTGAAATGGCCAACCGGATGAAAGGTGAAGTGAAATGAAAATTGAGTTGAAATGGAGGGACAGGTAGGTAATTCGGGGGATGCAATTATCTATCCCAAAATCCACCGATGATGCGGAAAAACCTAATAAAAACCCATGGGTCTGGAGGGTTGGCCACGGGAATAGAACCCACGACCTCTCAAATGTAGACCACAGACCCTACCGCCTTAGCCATACCGTTTTTTATAAATAATGTAATGTAGAGATAATGTGACGAATATGTATTATTATTGTTGTTATGTGTGACAGCGAGTTTATGTAATTTAGCTTTTAAGGATGTTTATATCTGTTGTAACTTTGTGCGGGGAAAATGTTTGTTATAATAAATTAGTAAAGGCGAAATGTTAACTTGTCATTGAAATAAACATTGATTGAATGATCGTTTGATTTATTGATCAATTATAGTTTGTTGTCATTGTTTAGCGATACCTTTATGAATTTCATTTTAATGTGCTCATGCTGAAACTAAGCATTATGATTTTATAAACAAATTATTAAAGACGCAGAAAACATAGCCGCAGATATTTTCTTAAGATAAATTTATTTAATATCGGTTAACAACAATTGTCTTATAGCGACAACTGTTTAGATGGTAGAATATTTTGTATGCAGTTGGTCAGTACAATTAACATTTCATGAACTAATAGGTTACGGTACAGTATAAACACATAAGTTATATATTCATAAAGAACTGAACAGCACTATGGTCATTCTCGTATGGAATGTATTACTTATTATATATAGTTCTTACTTCACAGAATGCACCTATACCAGGTAATGGTGAATATTTTTTTCATATTGATGAAGTTAATTTACAGTCTTGTAGAAATAAATACAGTGAATGTAGACTCTTTGGTCCACCTAGTAGAGCATGAAGATCTGTAGGAATTTTATGAAGAGTCCTATAGGTTGAGTAGCGGGTACATTCGTTTATAATATGATTTACTGATAATGTTTCACAGTGTGGAGGCTTCTCTCTGGAGAAAGGTAATCTGTGTAAGCTTTGTATGTCCAGTTCTAAGTCTGGAGAGTAATATTTGTTGTTGTTTTCGACTTGTATGTTTATAAAGACACCGGGTTGGAGATGTGTTTAGTTTCACTTGTCGGAGTTGACTATATGCTTTGGTTTAGATATTTTTTGTTTAGTGGCTGTCATAACGTTTTTATTTATACGTTCAGATTTTCATTAGCATATCTATTGAATTGTCTATGGGCATGCTACCCAAATCTTTCTCTCTGTTTAACGTGTTATAGAAAAAATAATTTTAAATTATTATTTAATAAGAATAAATGCTGAACTCTACGTTGCTTAAAGAATAGGCCTGAGCAAGCGAGTGTCTCGACTGTGCATTCAAAGCAACGAATAAATTGCTCTGATGAATTGTTTGTTAACTGTTTCGTTAGGCTGAGTTCATTAAGTATTGAGATCAGGTTCAGTTAGTTCCACGTCAGAAGTTTACAGAATATTGCGTGCAGTGGGCATATCCAAGAAATGTAGCAGCATCACTGGTGTTGTCAGTCGGGGATTGTCCCTTCGCTTTCTCCTTGACCTACTCCACAGCTTCCTTCCAACAACCTCCTGGTTTTCTATTTTCTTAGTACAAATGAGTTGTACCTCCAATGTGTGTACATTTCTGTTAGGACAATCTATACGATATTCTCTTGTTTTCACATTACAAAGAAATGCAAACGCGCGTTTAGCTATTTACGTCATGTTATTCACGATATATACTTACCTATGTACAAATGATTTTAGATTAACCAACAATGGCTTAGTTACATTGAACATACCGAGCGAGGTGGCATAACGGTAACGTGTGCCGCTCGCATTGTGGAGTCGCGGGTTCGACCGTGCACTCCGCCTTGTCGTTTTCACGGTTTCGCTCTGTCACTTAGTAGAGTGCTAGGGTGTTTATTGTCAACCACGATTTCCATTCCATCGTTTCATTTCCTTATCATCTTTCAGGAGTGTTTTCAGGATGGTGGTATAAAGCGGTTTCGGGCTGATGGCGCAAATGCCTGCACATTGTGAATGCTGTTCTCGGTGTAGTGTGGTCGCTATCTCCACGCGGGGGTGGGACTATGCTTGTCCATACCGGACTTGGAATGTTGGTGGCTGCACAGAGAGTCCAGAATGAAGAACTCTCAGCATTCCGCGTAACTCTGTGGCCTATCTGCCTGCGACCCTGTAGCCTCCTGCGGTTCTCTCACTTAGTCCTTCTTCCTGAGATGTGTTAGCCACAATAGATCTTTGTGGAGGTCGTAGTATAGTGTCCCCTTCTAATGTTAACCCTGCACCTTACATTGAACATGCAAAAACAACGTTCAAATATTCAGTCATATGTATGGAGTAGCAGCCAAGTCTCACCTACACCACCTTAAAATTCTACAATCCCGATTCCTCCGCATTGCCACAGACTCTCCTTGGTACATCCCCAATCTAGTTATCGGACAAGATGTACATATTCCCACAATAACAGACTACATCCATACCCTTTCACGTTCCTTCTATCAAAACCTCTCTCACAACTTCAACTCCCTCATCCGCGGTCTAGGTGTGTACGACATCGATCCTGGAGAGCGCTACAAACGCCCGAGACTGCTTCTAGACACGCAAACTAACACATCAGATGGCTTATATATATAAGCCATATATAATATATAATCTCAATGCACATTGTGCACAGTAGGTCGTGCAAGTTTCCCCGTTGCACGCCGGAATAGTCTACCGTAGCCTTCAGAGCAGTGGCTGAATGCCGATCTTGCAATTTAAATGCACAATTGACTGTGCAACAATAATAATCGAATTCTAATATGAAGGATATAATTGTTATATAAATTGTTTTAATTGTTTCTTTCATTATCATTCAACTATGTACCTTTATTTTAATAAAAAAAGAACTATAAATTGATATTTTAAACAAAATGAATGTAATCGACAATCTCCTTACAATTCAGCAGTATCAAATAACAGCTCGAAGAGAAGCAATAAGCACAACATATTACTCAGAAGTGGAACCTAGTTTTCTAGATTTTTGTTGTCTCTTTTGACACACTAGTTTTGCAAAATTAGGTATCAGTGTTTGTACAGCAGCTAGTCTATGTTGACATTTTAAGTTCTGATCCGACATCTGAATTCTGCAGCGGTTTTTTCTTTAATTTAATTAGCGAAAAAATTGTTTGTATATGGATCCGAACATACTCAGAAAACGAGCGGCATTTCTATGTAGTCGAGGAAATGTATTTCTTTGAAAATGTGAATAGAAATCACTCAAACTAATTCTATTTTGGAATTTATTTTTCATTTCATGATTGCATTGCAAATCGATAAGTTCAAGTTGCAATTCAGATGGAACATTATCAACATCTGTAGAGTAAGACTCAGCAAATATTTGGAAGATTGGCTCTAATTGCACCACGTCTTGAAACCTTTTCTGAAATTCTTGGTTCAACTCTCTTAATATTTGAACATATTCTTGCAAGTTCATGACCCAAACAAACTGCAGAACTGTTGAGAGCTTTGGGAAATGTACAAAGTTCTTTGAGGTTGACCGCCTTTTCATAAGGATAGTTTCATTTTGAATGCTCTGATACTATCACTTTCTATAAAAAAGAAACACTCTTCCCATGAAGGCATAAATGTAGGATGTCCTACGTGTCAAATTACATTCTCCAACCGACATTATGTTTACGAAAACAAACCACAAGAGACAAGACAACACTGCTGTCCAATTCCACATCTTGTCCCAAACTAAAGTCGCACGGCACTCGTGGCAGTGCACAGTGCTACGTCATTTGCTCTAGCACAAAATCGATCCACTTGGTGACCGCTGCCGTATATTATCCTTCCTTACAGAACACTCCACTGCCAGTAGAGGGCCAAGCCCTGATCTGGCTTGAGACCGAAGGTCTGACATTCAGATCTTCAATGTCCACTCGGGATGAGATGAGACAGATGTACGGAGAAATAGCAGCAACGAGCTCTGTCGGAAGAAGATAAAATGGAATACTTAAAAACTGCATGATAATAGCTATTTATGGGACCTGCGAGGTAAGTTGATGTTTATTAGTGTGTGAAAAAATTTAACGCCAAAGGCTCAACTTTCAAGAGCATGATAAACTTTAATCCTCGTTAGTCCCTTACGTAATTTTATCCGTATCGAGAAGCTCGAATTGCTAAACTTAGTTTGCTGTCACAAAAGTAAAAAATTAAACACACACACACACACACACACACACACACACACACACACACACACACACACACACACACACACACACACACACACACACACAAGTAAAAAGAAAATGTAGATGAGGAGATGAGTATTGCAAATCAGACTATTTGTGGAAAGAAGGGGCATCTCCTGTCATTAACAAGAATAATTTAACAGCCATGCTAGATTGTAACTTGTCGGGTAGTTCATCTTCTGCTTACAGTAGTAGACTGTATTCAATTTTAACAATTGTACCGCATATATTAATTATGCAACGAAACTAGAATAATAAAATATATTTTTGTACATTGTAGATGTTGTATGTTTCTTGTTACATTGTGTTGTAGTCTCGCAAATTTTAACTTCATTCTTCTGACAGAAATAATTCGACTCTTTGCAGAGATTATTCATGTCTAACAGTAAAAGGCCTACCTTCCAATAACAAAAGTATCAGTAATGAGGTGTGTTGTCTTATTGTGGCGGATAAATTAGGCTTATGTTTTTCCTGCAGTAATCTTTTTTTATCTGAGAGTTTCGTAGTTATACAAAGTTGTAGAAAATTCAATGAATTAACAGCACTTCATAGGGTATTCGCAGCAGATTGACCGTTTTATTTTGTAATATTGATGCTCAAACATAGAAGTTTTTAGTTACTCGCCAGAGCCATTTTTGAGAAAATAAACGCTACTGATAAAGGTTCTACATACATGGGTTGGGGCTAATTCGATGAAAAATGTTCGTTTTAACAACTTGGAAGATTGCACGCACTAAGTTACGCTGTTCATTCCCACGTACGCGAAACATTTTGGTCTGTTTAGAGAATCTCAAAATGTGTATTTTTGGGGAAATTTTAATGTCGTATTTTTGAATGGAATACAATACTTTGTCTACCTCTCATAGGTAACCAGTAAAGACACGGGTAGTAGGGATCTTTAAGGCAGCCTGGAATGTCTACGGTTCAAACCCCGTCGGAACCCTGACAGCTTTTTTTCCAAGTCTTCCTCAATTCTCATAACTGACAAATACTGGATATGTACCCTAAACATAGGTTTGAATGCTTTCTCAAAAAATGTCTTCTTCCAAGTAGCAGTTATGAACATGGATTATCAGTGTCCACAGCCTGTGGTGCCATAGTCCAGAGATTGACATCGTAGTTTGTTCACAGCAATAAAGCAAACCAGCTGTTATCACGTGATTTATTCCACGTGGGGCAGGTGTTCTGATGTATCTGATTGGTTGAAATTAAGATATGAATCGATTCCTCCTAAGGTTTGTTTCAAATAACCTTGCCCCGCTGACATGTGTCCCTCCGCGTGCCTTCCCCTTTACCCAATTGGCTAATGCTTTTGGCGTCGTACGCGGTGCCTTCACACCAAGTGGAATGAAAGTCATAAATCATAAAGTATATGTCACCAATACCGATAAACACACACCTGCCTTCGTCAGTCATCCCGAGAGGCAGGTTTGAAGCAAAGGATCTTCCTCTTGATTTCGTGTTAAGAATTAGCATGCATTCCAGACAAATGAAATCTTTTGCGTAATATATTTAATTCGTACGGTTATGAAAATATAAATTTGACAATTCTCTTCGAATAATTAAGATATATCATGTTAAATAACAAACTCATTTTTACCGTACAACTGTCTATACCACGACAGCAGCCAATGAGAGGTGATTAGGTCTCGTGAACGTTAAGAGATACGGGGCAAGCTTACTTGAAACAAGGATTAAATGGAAGGGGGTAGCAACCTATTCCACTCCAACCAGCAGGAATCGATTCATATGTAACTTTAACCAATCAGATATCAGAATTTCTTCCACACATTGTAGGAGCTTTTTCGCTTTACGTGCGCGCATGTGTCGTCATAGACGCTGTTGAAACCTCTACCAAAATACTAACCTCGCTACTGTCACTGAAGATGCCTGCCGCAGTCGCAGACGAAACGTCTGGGAAGAAGGAGCCCAGAAGACCACGACCCACAAACCCGGATGATACTGTATCTAAAATACTATTCTTTTTAAGATACGTTTATGATAAACAAAATGTCTACATTGAATTTTCTGGGAATAGTCTTCTTTATTTTGAGTAAATTTTGGTAAATTGAAAGTGATAGACAAAATCCTACTGTACAAAAATGTGTATCTAGTTAACGCACTCAATACATCAAATGTTTTGTGGAGTTAACCGATTCCGAGATTATTGTTGTTGTTATTGCTCTGCGTTTTAAAATAATATACCTTTCTTAAATGGAGAGCTGTTATTCGTTATTTTTTCCTTCTGGTCATGAAAAGAGAACACAGTTTCAAAGTCACCACATAGTGATCAGCTCTTAAAACGTTTGATTGTCCCTCAAGCCTACTTTAGCTACGAGGTGAAACAGTTGTTTTTGTTTGGCCCCGAACATAAGAACTGTTTGCAGATTTTGTGATGTTTATATTTTACAGTGTCGTTAAAGAGTTGGAAATGTTAAAAGGGTTAAAATGATTATATTGTGAAAATGAAATATTAGAAGATTATAACCATCGAGTGAAAGATAAACAAAATACATAGTGGGCTATGAATCTGAAATGTGTGTGGAAACGAACGGTGGAAAAATCAATAATGTTCAGAAAGATAAATATTTAGGGAGGAAGTGGACGTGTAGGAGAGTTATTTAATAAAGATTTTGTGTAATAGTGTTTATAAATGTTGTTAAACTAAATTATTATCTATGGAAAACAATTTGCGTCATTATTTTATCAAATTGATCCTTAAAGAACGCACATATCCAAGACCACGATCTTGAGCTAGGAATTTCACGCACCGGATGGATCTAAACTGGATCACAGAAACTTCGAATGGCTACAAATGAATTACATCTACATAATTTTGAAAAATAATCATTGGCCTATACAAACAAAAGCAAAATTAATACATCAAATTAAAATTACAAAATTAATTCAAAGAAAATTTTCGACGCATAAAGACATTTCAGCACGCAACTTATAATTTTTTTTATTTCAGAGGGAATATGTAATGAAACAATTGTTAGAAATGCTTCTCATTAGCATGATCAGATAGAAGAATAAACTTTTGTAATAATACTTTGTTGAAGTCATGTGTATGTGACACATTCAACAAATGTATCAACAACGTTTGGTGTGATTTTGTTTTGTTTTCTTTTTTCGTTTATGTTAACGTCTTTGAACTGGGTAGGTGTTATCGGATGATAAATGAAATGAGTGAAATAAAGTTCAAGTCCGGGGTCAATAAACCTTAGAGTTACTCGACATTCGTCTTGTCAAGATAAAACTTCATCTGTGCACCTCAGTAATATCCGACAAACTAACCTGAGGATGGGCATTAATTTATTGTCTCTTAACTGTTTAAGTCAGATTGATGTAACAGTTATTTTGGATTTGGCCTCAAAAGTAAAGCATCAATGTTGTTTATTTGTTTTGTAATGTTATTTAAAGTTTAAAAATATTTAAAGAATGCTTAAGAAAATTATAATGTTTAAATTTGATCCTCGGAAAGGACAGTCACATGTGTGAAGACGAAAGTGATTCACACAATGATTGTGTTAGCAGGACTCTATTAATTTAAGTTGTATGAGATTAAGCTTGATCGTCAAAGAAGCTAGCCACTTAGGGATTGCTATTAGTAATTTTAGAAAGAAATACACTGGAGAGATTTTAATTTAATTTGTACTATATCACCTTTTGTTAACTGATCCAGTATTAAATTTTATCTATTGAAAAATTTAACATGTAGTTTATTTTATTTTGGTAAATCATTTTTGTGGAAGAAAAAGACATCCATCCTAGACGACCCTTCAGATAGGAATCTTCATGTTACGACTGGGAAATCATGTCCAAATTAATTTAAAACACAAATAATAAACCTAGATTGAAAAGTTACGAAGTCAATTTCTTACAAACTTTCAACGCTTAATAAATTTCAAAACACAATTCATAATCATTCTTCAAACATAGCCGCAACTTGAGGCAGAATAAAACGCCATATAAGAATGTCTTCTTCAAATGGTTTCCCAACTGGGATAAAACAAAACGCCATTATCAAAATTATTTTACAATGATTAAGAACTAAAATGTATTTACTTGAATATATAGTATAATGGAAAGTGCTCCGATCCCTTACCCAATAAATGCCAATGTTCTCAGAATGTCTTAAAAACTACATATTTTTTATATAAATATGTATTCACTTCTAATAATTACGGTAAGAGGTAAAGGGTAGACAGCACTGTGACTTCCACACAGGTCCACAGCGCCACCTGGCTTGGTTATATTTCACTGTAGTGCGAGCTACAATGTTAGAAAATTGCTTTTATAATTTTAAGCTCATATTCTCTACAAATGAACTAATAAACATAGACCATTGCTGTTTTAACAGCTATCTATTTATTTGAAGAAATATTAGTTAACGCATTACTATATTATTAAAATGGAATTTGCATGCAAATACCTCCGGCTAATCTGCTTAATTTATTTTTGCTAATAATAACAATTATTTATTTACTTATTTATTTATTTGTATCTATTGTTACCTAAAAAGTTCCCAGAGTCATAGCTCATGCTAGGGAACAGTACAAAATATATAAAATGATGACAGACAAACAGTCCTTAGCAATATTTACAATATATTCTTACAGTAGGAATTAATTACCGTACAAAAATAACATATATATATATATATATATATATATATATATATATATATATTTATAAAACAAGATACAACATTCAGTATAACCAAAGAAGTAATAAGAGTAATAAGTAATAAGAGCAGAGAACACTGCTACACAAACTACATATTCTGTAATTTTTAACCAGGCCAGCTAATCAATCCAGCTATACATAAGTGATAGTTTGTCAGCTATGAAAATATATCTTCAGTACATTTTCAACAAGTTTCCTTTTAAAATCTTTCGTGTTCCTGCAGCTTTTCAATTCCAGTGGCAGTTATTTGTATAAATTGATAACGTGTGAGGTTAAACTGTTCAAACCATAAGTAGCAGTGTTCACAGTTGGTTTTATTAAGTTTCCATTATTTCTTGTATATATAAGTATATATACACACACTAGCTGACTCGACGAACTTCGTACCGCCAATAAAAGTTGTCTAAATTTATCTATATCAGTATAACAAATTCGGATTAGTTACTTATTTATTCTGCAACTGAGGGTGACGTTTAAATACAACACAATTACAATTAAGTTAAGCAATTTAAAGCTTTCTGAAAAACAATATTTCCTATATTTTTGTGGTACTTAAGTATATAAAGATAATGGTTTTCCGATGAGCGAACACGTGACGTATAATATTGTCCATGAGAGAAACAGGGAAACTCCAAGTTGATTCCTCGAACGTCCAACGACTGCCCTTGCGATTTATTTATGTTCATTGCAAAGGTCAAACGCACGGGAAATTGTAGACACTTAAAATAAAAAAGGTAAATCCGTTAGAATCATCGGAATACGCGGGATCAAGATATCCTCTTCTTTGTACTTTTCCTTTATGATTGTTGCCTCGATGACGATATTCATTAGCTTTTTCAGTTAGTCTCGTTCCATTGCACAATTGTGGTCGGTTAATGTTACGCAGCATGAACACAACTGATGCTACTTTTAATTTTAAATTGTGATGTGGGAGTCCAGGTAATGCTAATGAATTTAAAAGCTCTGTGGGATAGTTGACTACGTCATCCTGGTTTAGAACCATGTCAACTGATTTGTACGAAAACAACTCCCTGGAAGAAAATTCTGTATGGTCTATGAGATTATAGACATATGTAATTTTTTCCTGCTAATATTGCTCGTTCACTCAGGCAGGAAACATGCTGAATAAGCTCCTCTTTTGAGTCTGTGAAGAGACAGAAATCTGTGGGTAATGTAATTAATGCGGTCGAGGTGTCAATTGCGACTTTGTGTCGAGGACGAGTGAAATATCTTTGAACACTTTGGCAAGCAATAGAATATCTTTCTATTTTGTAATGCTTTTGTTTGTTGGAAATAAAAGAAGGTGTGTGTGTGTCTGTTTTTTTGTTGTTGTAATTTACGTCTTCCAACGTTAAGTCATATCGGACGATGAATGGAATGGATGAAATGATGCTCAAATGAGTCCGGGGTCCATGGAGCTTAGAGTTACCTGACATTCGTCTTACAGGATAAGGGAAAACCCCGGAAAAACCTCTTCCAGGTAACTCACCCTGACCGAGATTCGAACTCGAGACCTCTTGAACGTGAGGCAGACATGCTACCACCACGCTACCGAGGCGGGCTGTGTGTGTGTGTGTGTGTGTGTGTGTGTGTGTGTGTGTGTGTGTGTGTGTGTGTGTGTGTGTGTGTTAAGTAAAAGTTTTTGCTTTAATTTTATATTTAGTTAATAACCCGGTCCATTATCACTTCTGGAATTTTTCTCACTTTCAAAACCTTCCTTGGACTTACACCAATATTTCAAAACCAAAATTAAGCAGATCGGTTCAGCCGTTCTCAAGTTTTTGCGAGAGTAACAATCGTCAATGTGTGTGTGTGTGTGTGTGTGTGTGTGTGTGTGTGTGTGTGTGTGTGTGTGTGTGTGTGTGTGTGTGTGTGTGTGTGTGTGTGTGTGAGGAGCTTTCAAATGTTAGATTAGACTTAAGAAGATTATTTTTTATTATATGGAGATATATTATCAAGGACAACACTATGCTTATTTGTAATGGCAAAATATTAGATACATGGTAGAGAGTTTTTGTGTTTGTTCTCAAGGCAGATTGCAAATTATTTTCAAGGCACGATTTTGGAGTACTTCGAGGTCATGAATTAAGTATTTAGCAGAATTACCCCATAAGATGTTTTATTAGTCAAAATGGGATTGAATTAAAGCATGGTGGATACTTCGTAAATGATTTACACTGAATCCTTTGAATTTCAACCTGTGAATTACAGCTAACACAGGAATAATCTTACTTTTTACTGTTTAATGTGGCCCTTCCATGTAAGGGTACTGTCTAGAATCAATCCAAGATATGTGATTTTTGTTACTCCTTCAATTACTGCATTATCAACATGATATCTAATACTGGTACATATCACCAGTAATGGAAAAACATATATTTTGTTTTAGAGAAATTTGACGTTAACTTATAAAACTTAAACCAGTCATTCAATGCATTCAGGTCTTGCTGTATATCAACTAACAGCTGGTGCTCAGAGTTTTTTTTGTGTTATTTTGTAATTTACGTCCTCCAACGTTAAGTTATATCGGACGATGAATGGAATGGGTGAAATGATGCTCAAATGGGCCCGTAGTCCATAGAGCTTAGAGTTACCCGATATTCGTCTTTCAGGATAAGGGAAAACCTCGGAAAAAACCTTATCCAGGTAACTCACCCTGACCGAGATTCGAACTCGGGACCTCTTGAACGTGAGCCAGACACGCTACCACCGCAATACCGAGAGTTATCTATATATAACAAACATACATCATCAGCCAGCATAGTTAATTTACCTTTTAATCTCAAACATCCTACTTCAATTAAGTATTAAATTGTAATAAAGGATATGAATTGTGTTGATATTACTGTTAAGTACTAAAAATTTGTGAAGTCCATATATTGAGATGATTCGAGGAAAAAGTGAGATTGTCTTCATGTAAATTTAATACGTTTATCTTTCAATGCAGTTGTATATTATGAACCTTCTCTCTCTCTCTCTCTCTCTCTCTCTCTCTCTCTCTCTCTCTCTCTCTCTCTCTCTCTCTCTCTCTCTCTCTCTCTCTCTCTCTCTCTCTCTCTCTCTCTCTCTCTCTCTCTCTCTCTCTCTCTCTCTCTCTCTCCCACTCCGTCAATAAATTAGCTCTGGTTATTATTTGCAATGGATAGCTTGTGTAAACAATAGTTTAATGTCGCCGCTCATGGCCACCGTAAGCAAACAACGAATATATTACCCGTTAGATGTGGTAGTTCCCCTTATGCTGGCTAATATACGTGAGAGGAAACGGGAGAGAGAGAGAGCGAGACTAACAGAAAAGCCAAGCCGCAACTTACGTAACTTTGGTAGAAACTTGCCGGATGCTATGAAGAAAGAATTATCATTATCATTGCTGGCAGCGGTGATGCCAAATTTCATTTCCTCCCTCCGCTTCAGCTGTAAATCACAACATCCTGACTCTCTCCACACTAATGTTGACAATTATTGACTTCACCTATATGTGGTACTTATATCAAAATATGTGTTACACTCACATGGCTTTCTCTACTCTTGTACACGCTTATTTCCCTATCTACTTAATGTTAATCAAAATAAACGTTATCTTATTGCTAATTTTACCGAGCGGGATGGCTCAGGAGGTTTCGTCTGTGGCCCGCATTCGGGAGGCTCGAGTTCGATTCCGTAGCCGACCTATCTGACCCATGTATTTTTTCGGAGAATTTTCCGAATTTCCTGTCCCTCCATTATCATTTCACACCATATTTCACCTGGAAGTCTATTTCAGGATAGAAGTGTCGGCGGGAGTCTCGGTGCTGTCGTCACTCCTTGGGTCGGCCACCCTCTGTCTCCTCTCGCCTCAACCCTCCTCCCGGGGATGCCCTACTTGGGGCTTAGGTACAATAAACCACAGGTTTCGGTGCCTAATACCCTCCGTAGCAATCTTAATCCTAATTGCTAATTTTCGTTTAGGTATAAGGGGAATATGGGAATGAGCAGACTTTTAGCGATAGTCAACTCTTTAAGGGAATGCAGCACCGAAATTGGCTAAAAATATGGGAAAAAATAGTATTTTTGTTTTTAAGCTAATAAAATACTTTGAACCGTATAGTATCATAATCCAACTAAATTTATGAGTTTCAAGCATTTAGATACCTTCACATGACAATTTAACTGCCCGTGCGCACCTGCATACCGGCCCTTGGATTTACAGAATCCTGTCATTTGAGTTCGATTGGGTGTACTAAATTAATACATTTGAAATTAGAGGGCAAAGTTTCTGGTAGAATTTTGTGTGTTGGTATGATGGTTATTTCTTACCATATGTGGCACCATGGAAACAAAACACTGGCTACAAACATTGAAAGCAAATAGTAATGTTTATATTTTGCTTTTGTGTGAGTTTCTAACGGTCGGGATTTTCTTGTGTTTCTCGTTAAACTACATACTGTTTATATATAACTGATGAGTTTTAGTCTGCCATTTACCATTTATAAAGGTATTTTATACATCAAAACGTACACATAACTATTATATAGGTTATAGGTAAAACATTCTTTGAAACAACTGACCTCTTGTTGACTGTGTGCATAGTTAGGATCATGAATAGCCCAAACAATACATGGGAAGAAACACCTAAACATAACACAACAATGAAAACATACTTGAGGCCTGATGTGATAAGAAAATTTATGGCTGTGTACCAAAGGCTGGCATCAGATGAAGTCCTAAGGAGATGTACATTGGGTAAGATACAAAATGCAAATGAAGGTTTACATAACATGATATGGCATAATTGCCCAAAATAAATATTTGTGTCAAAGAAGAGACTTCAGGTTGCTGTGACATCAACCATGAATGTTTACTCTGCCTCACTCAAGCTGCAGTCAGACATAATGGACACAGATTTCACCAGCATCTCTAAAAATTATCAAAGGGGAGGACCAATTACGCTTACTTCATTCAGCAATTTCTGTGAAAGTAACTTCTAAAACATCCTGAAGGAAACTGAAATAGAAGAACACTGCAGCAGAAGAGAGAATGAAGAGGCAGAATGGTCCAACTTATCTATCTGGAGGGTTTTAGTCTCCTTCAAGGCTTGCAGCTGAGAAGGAAAATGTTTTGGATTTTAGAATTTGATTTACTCAGTTATAGTTTCTTCAACATTTTTTGTCATTCAAAATGATCCACACGATGCAGTTTTGATTCAGTTCCTCTAAAATTTTCAACACATGTTCTTAGAAAGCAAACAAAGGTTTCTATCATATGAATTTTTAATATTCATTATATTTTTAAAGTTATTGATATAAAAATTCAGAGGTTTAATTATTTTTTGGCTTTTTTGTTTGCTCCATACCTAATTATTTTTTCCTCTGGAACTAAAAGCGGTATAAGAAACTCATATGATAGATCTTTTCTTCATAACCATCTGAATCCTTTTAGAAATAAAAAAAAATAGAATTTTGAAAATTTTCATCACGTGGATCAGTTTGAATTTTGCCCAAATTTTGAAATTCACAAATTAATTACTCAAAAACTATTGAAGATATAAAAACCAAATTTTGAATTCTGTGTCCACTATGCATCAGAACTAAGTGGTAAAAATTTCAGCAAGATTGGTTGAAAATTGCTGGATTTGGGGTTTTCGGTGCTGCATCCCCTTAAAAGCTGATCACCACATGGTACCTTAAAATTTCGTTCTTTGCTTGGCCAATGGTTGAAAAATGAACAACGGCTACACATTCGAAAAAGGTATAAGTATTGAAAAATTCAAACAAATAACAACGAATATCTTAGAAATTTTTACACTCCCCTCACCCCAAAAAATAATATTAGTTATAAAATATGTTTTAACGATATCTAATACATTTCTTGTAGTAAGTTTTGCCTAAGTTTAGGTTTCGGAGTTAAGCAAAAGTCAGCCAAAATGAAGAAGTCTTCTGAGGAATACTTAAATTTAAGATATACATTCATTTGTCATGAAAATATCTTAAACATAATGTATTTTAATCAAAATCATGACAACTATTTTTATATATAAAATCAAAAGTGTAGAGGCCGCACCGTAGCCGAACGGCTAGACCATTCGATCCTAGGCGACCACAAAATGAGATTTATAGTGGACAACACGACGCTGGGACCTCCGGTTTCCCTCGCCATCATTCCACCAATTGCTCCATTATCATCTTTCCTTTCATCCAGTTCAGCTTCATTCCGTCCATCTACTTCCCTCACTCTCATACTGGGGACCGGGCTGTTCACCCATCCCTGGATATCTCTCTCTGATCCGTAGCTGTAGCTCCCTCACCCGATGCTTAAAATGGCATAAAAGGTAGAGGATCATAAACGAACAGGACTCTGTCCTATACCAAGAAAGGAAGAAGAAAAATTGTGTAGAAAAATATCCCATGCAAAGTGTAGTCTGAGGTGACGAGATGTTTTTGAAAATCTTCATTCCGCAGGTTTGGAGGATGTCAAGCTTAACTATCAGGTTTTATATTTAACCGAATTTCATGTTGTTCACAGACACAGACGCGGACGCACATACACACTCACAAGATGAACTGATGTAAGATAAGAATATTAAAAGAAAATAGTAAATGGTAGAAGGGAACCAACACATATCATCAAATGTAGTGAAGGGCTGTTCAAATAAGAAAAGGGCCAGGGACTAGCTTAAGGATAGCCCAAGATGTATTTTGTTAGCACTCAGTAAATCAATAAATCATAAATCACATACAGCCTTAGACCAAACATTGAGCAGCTGCCTGAAACAAAGTTCGATTCGGAAAACATCGGAGGCATTCGCTGGCACTGTGTTCGCAATATACTCTTTGGAAAGGTAGAGTCAGACTGAAAAGTTCAATGATTTGAATCCCGGCTATGGCATTGAAGTTTTCAGTCTGAGTCTACCGTTCCATACTTTGGCCTTACACACGGCTAGTGTGATAGAACAATTAATTTTTCCAATATACGCTGCGATACCACTCTGACTTCATTTCAAAGTAAGCGAGATGGGGGATGCGTGGCGGCTTGGCCGTATGCATGGTAGCCGAGTGGTAAACCGCACGTGTCTTGTTAGTGGACAAACATGAATGAGTTCGAGTTCTTGATATGCATCTTTTTGTTATTGTTCCTTTAATTGCAATACCTTACGTTTTTCTTGCAGAAGATAAATATTAATGTTTTAAATACATTAATTTATAAAAGTGCAAATAACATACTCTTGCCATTTTCAAAATAAATGCAGCGTTATTAGAAAACTGCCTTTATGTTGGTTGTGTAAACACTCGGACTCATTCATTTGTTATGAATGTTGCTGGCATATAATGCGAAGTATCCTCTCCTGAAAATTTCACTAGGTATTTGTTTACATCCATACCCCGTAGAATGAGGGCATTAATAGAAGCAGAGAGTTTACACACCCGATACTAAGTTAATTTCCATTTTCATTTCATATAGAAATAAAACATTTATTTCAGTCAGTTTAAAAACAGAGTAGAGTGTTTCAGTTTTTATGTGTGAGCATAAATGTCATAAAATCAAGTAAACCTTAGCAATTGGAAGTTATATTACAATGTGCGTAATACACATTTCGTACTTCTACAATAAGAAAAAAATAATTTCTGTGATTCAAACATTTGAGGTCTAGCTCCTACATACTTGTCTATAACCGCTCGGCGATCAGTACACGTTTAGTATAGCCGCGGTGTTCGAACCGTTACCATGGATTTATCTTTGGTAATAGATACCTCTCAGGTAACGCACTGATTACTCCACGTGGAGTGAACATCTATTTGTCATTTGTGATCCCTGCGAATTCCATTGGCTGAAGTGATGTGTTCATTGGTGCTTAGCACATGAACGAGGGGCGCGTCAGCTCCCCTCTAACTCTTACAAGAGTAATGAGTGCGTTATCTGAGAGGTTTCTGTTAAAACAGATAAAGCCATGGTAACCGTTCCAGCAGCGCGACTGTAGCTGAGACTCAATCGTGAGAGGATTCAGAAGAACGAGGCTAAAGAGACGCGTTCCGTTACACAATTGTAAACCGGCCATGGAAACGATGTGTACTTAGAAAAGTATACCCTTCCAGCCTGCTTTATTTTGGTAGTAAAATTGTATATATATAATTGCTTTTTCTATTTTTTTATCCAGGGATCTCAAAACGTACATTTCCATTGAAATCTCAGTATCAATTTTTGAGTAGAATGCAATACTTTCCCTAATTATTGTACGTAAGTGCTACAGAAAGTAA
>CM060950.1:352527443-352547443 GCA_030765055.1 Mantis religiosa
CTTAAGGTGAGTGCTTCTGTCACTATTTATTGTTTGTTTTTCAAACAAACACGGCATGTCTTTTAAACTTGTGCCTAAGGAAAACTAAATTTGGTTAAAATAAATAATTGAATATTGTTTAGGGCATCCTTGACAGAAACCAATGACATGTAGAGGTCTACAGATGTGTATGTAGAGCAGCACGGCTTAGGAGGTACTCGAGACGTCTGGGGTTCAAATCTCGTGGATCGACTAAACCGATTAAAAGCGCTTTCATGGGTTTCCTTGTCGCTAAGCTAAAACTCGGACTGGATATTTAGTATCACTACACAAAATTCCTTTTTAAGTCTAAAACAATGGTAAAAATGAAAATAGCTGGTAAGTAATAGCGAATGCGCTAACATCTATTCACAGATAACCAAAGCGGGTAGCCTGGACGGCACCCTAATCCCATCTGCTCGGCACATGTAGAAGCACAGTTGCCTGGCACTAAGGCCTCTGTCCAGCACTATCCGTGGACACGTATCGAAACGACCATCTCTACGACACCTATAAAGCAGAGGCACAGTTGCTTATTTGCACTAAAATCTCTGTGGTCACATCATGAAGCAAGATAGTACAATACAGGGATGAAACCTAGAAGGCTGTCCGCCACACAAGAGGTATCTAACGCCCGGCTCTGTGATGTGAGGGTAGCGTATTTGTCTCACGTGCAAGAGATCCCGAGTTCTATATCGGTTGGGGTGAGTTATCTGGATAAGGTTTTTACGGGGTTTTTCCCTTATCCTGAAAGATGAACTTCGGGCAACTCAAAGAGTTGCCTGGACCCTGGGTTCATTAAAGCTGTTTCATTGATCGCCTGAAATCACTTACGCTGGAGGACGTTAAATAAAGTACAAAGAAGAAGACGAAGAAGAAGAAGAAGAAGAAGAAGAAGAAGAAGAAGAAGAAGAAGAAGAAGAAGAAGAAGAAGAAGAAGAAGAAGAAGAAGAAGAAGAAGAAGAAGAAGAAGAAGAAGAAGAAGAAGAAGAAGAAGAAGAAGAAGAAGAAGAAGAAGAAGAAGAAGAAGAAGAAGAAGAAGAAGAAGAAGAAGAAGAAGAAGAAGAAGAAGAAGAAGAAGAAGAAGAAGAAGAAGAAGAAGAAGAAGAAGAAGAAGAAGAAGAAGAAGAAGAAGAAGAAGAAGAAGAAGAAGAAGAAGAAGAAGAAGAAGAAGAAGAAGAAGAAGAAGAAGAAGAAGAAAGTTATCTCCTAACAAATCCGTAGTGGTATGACCATGTAATAAACAAAGGTAGACAAAAATAGATGTATAAACAATGCCAAGAATTTACAAAAAATAACAGAGAATCAATTAAATGTAAACGTTTTTTTTTTAAATCTACCCACCAATTAATTGTGCGATCTTATGTCTAAGATATTTACATATACTTAATAGAAGGATTGATATGTTGAATTTTTGACAATATAAGATAAAGGATGTCTATACTTAGTGTAAAATAGTTTCCATGGTGTACCATAGTCATTAGGTGATAGTTTTTGTTTTTCGACGAATATATGCCACGGAATTTTAAATTAAAACTAACTGCATTAAAAATAACGGAAACTGGCTGCTATTCATGGTCTACATAAATGCGCGCATGTACCAGCCGAAAAGCGTAAATTCGAAACAGGTTCCTCTGCCAGTCCAATCCAGGTTTAAAGGATCTCGATGTGTCTATGTGTATTTTACACGTCGCAGGCGTATATGTTCCTGCGGAGGCTAACAGTTGAGTTTTGTCATACGACGTAAACGTATTGTAAATCTGTAAGTTATTGTAATGTTAATTCCAGAAAGTATCTTAAGGTGGTACTCTTCACAAACCTAATGCATTTATACAAAACGGCAAACTGCGAACTGATGGGCGAGTAGCTAAGGAGAGAAGCGATATACGCAATATTCAAGTCGCGGAACATGAGTGTACACGCAGCAGACTCAAACAACCTGACTTCGATATCCGGTATGAATGTCCAGAAAACTCGTGGAGTGAATGCAATGTGCATTGACGGAGGGGAAGGGATGGGCAATACAAATGGAAGAGAAGAGGGAGAAAACCCAGAAATGGCGGTCAGCGGAGCGAAGAAGAAAATAAGGAAAGATGAAATTGCACTGCGGCGAGTACAGAATAAAATAAGTGAGTGGACATGAGATAAAGGAAGAGCAGAGTGAAACAAATGTGGGGATACGAGGGATTAAAAAAAGGTTTAGAAGCAGGGGATACCGAGATGTATGGGCATATCAGCAAGGCAAAATATGGCTATAATGGGAAAATTGAAGAAAGGAAAGAATGGAATGGGGCAGAGAGAGGTAGAAGTACAAATATGAGCGAATCTGACGAAACAATAGATAACCGGGGCGGGGGAAAGCGGCGAGTAAAGTTTAGTGATTGTAATAGGTAAAGAAGAGAAAAGAAAAAGAAAAGAAGTATTAAGTGAGAACATAAAACGTGAGGTTAAGTAAATCTAGGCTGAGTGAAGTGATAGTAATTAAAAGTTGAAATAAAAGGTAAATAATGGCCAGGGAAAGTTAAAAATTTTGCAAATAGCGGAAAAGGAATACGGCTGTACAAGGGAAGAGAGATTAGAGTGGAGATGTGAGAAGTAGAGGAGAAGATCTGAGTAAATTTGACGAAGTAATAGGAAAAAAGATTGGAAAAGCAACTAGTGAAGTTAAATAATTTGTAACAGAGAAAGGGGACGCAAGAAATGTGGAGTTGTACAAGTGAGAAATGTTGAAAAGCCAGGTTAACTTTTGAAAACGAAAACACCCACGAAAAAGCCCATGGTTAAGGTAGGTCGGGCACGGGAATCGAACCCTGGGCTCCCGAATGCGGGTATATCATACATAGTGAGACACATTATAATCTTGGATGTTTATTCTTATTTTCTGGTTACAACAGGAAACAGTAGAGCTTCGATCGCGTAAGAAGCATAAAAATTGGGCTTTCAGATTTCATTAGCTCATCAGAAAAGGAGATTTATTAGAGCTCTTATAGATATCACGGCCGCGCCGTGGCTCAGTGGTTAGACCGCTTGGCTTTCACCAAGGCGGCCCGGGTTCGATCCCGGGCGACCGCAAAGTGATATTGTGGTGGACAACACGGCGCTGGGACGGGTTTTCTCCAGGATCTCCGGTTTCCCCCGCCACCTCATTCCACCGGTGCTTCATCTTCATCTCATGTATCATCAGTGTCATCGCCTGCGGTGTCGTATGTAGTAAAAGCGGGCGTTAAACACTACACATTTCATTTTATAGATATCACGTGACTTGCATATTATTCAGAGAGATGGGGAGAGGTGAAAGAGAATGTGAAAGAGGCAAGGTACAGTATATGGGGGGGAAGAGAGTAAGAGGGAGACAAGTAAGGGGGTTCATTCATGAACTCTGGCCTTTTTTTTTTTTTAAATGTTTTGGCAGAGCGTTTTATATTATTCGACAGAGAATGATGTGCACCGCAAAAGAGTGTGTTTACATTTTGTATGCTTACGTATTGTTTGTTGATGGAGTGTCAAATCGACAACAAAGAGAATTTCCGGCTGGCCCCATAGCTCAGTCGGTAGAGCACCTGCCTAGGGGTCCCGGGTTCGATTCCCGGCGGTGGGGGGTGGCGATTTTTCTCAGTCCAAGATAATTCCCCATCTTCCACAGAGTCTGGAAGTATGAATGAGAGTGTGAATGTGTGCGTGATGTAATCATTAAAAAACCAAAAGATAACGAGTTAACACCTTCGGTATGTTCCAAAGGAGAATGGCCGCCGATATGACCATAGTAGTTAAAAGCGGGGTATAAATGGAACAAGCAAAAAAAAAAAAAAAAAAAAAAAAAATCCGAAACCTGCTTTTCGTGTTTATTCGAGGTGCCAAAGCCACAGAAGCTTCGACTTGACTCTTCATTTTATTGACCTTAAAAGAACAAATAGTATGCAAGAGTACAAAAACCAAAAACAAATTATTTTGTAGCGTATATCATTCTCCATCGAATTACATAAAACGCATAACCATAATATTTGATTTTGCACGCAAAACTTTCACTCAAAAAACAAAAAAAAAAAAAAAAAAAATAGTTACTGGACAACCTATTGCTTCCAATGTAACGTAGTACCGTGAGCGAAGGTGCGGGTTCAGCTAGTATGTTAATATACAGGGTGAACATAAAGTCTCGATCCATTTTTGAGAAAACGATTGATTTTGAATTTCTTTTACAGGAGATGTGACAGATGCTGTCAATTGAAGAACGAATTACTGTTGTTTCTGCACGTTTGAAGGGATTTACATATCAGGAAGTTCAAGCGGATTTTGAACAAAAATTCCATAAACCCGGCCCTATAAGGTATCAGACTAATATCAGACTACCGATGCAGAAATTTCAAAGAACAGGCAGTGTGCAAGACATGAAACGTTCGGGTGGATCCCGGGTGACCAATGAAGCTGTGCAACAGGTAAGCGATGCTGAGACCAAAAGTCCGAAACCAGGAGGTTAAATTGAGAGTTTGGTGTACCACAATCGACAGTGTGGAAGATTCTGCATTTCACTTTTAAAAAGACGGTCATACCACCTCCAAATTCGAGATGCACTAGAACGGAAAGACTACGCTTGTCACGAAGCAATGTGTAACGACCTGTTGAGGGCAGTTGAAGAAGCCAATTTGTTGCAAAATGTGTTGTTTAGCGATAGTGGCATGGTCAACAGACACAACTGCAGAGTGTGGGCGGATGAACAACCAAATGTAATCATGGAGGGTTAACGAAACACTCCTAAAGTTAATGTGTGATTGGGGCTGACAAAATTGAAGGTGTATGGGCCATTCTTCTTTGGAGTACAAACAGTGACAGGCATTTCGTACCTTGATATGCAACAACTTTCCTTCAACCACAATTACAGCAGGATGACATTTTGGAAATTGTGGTTTTCCAACAGGATGGAGCCACTCCTCATTTCGCAATGATTGTTCGGAATACCTGGATACCACATTCACACATCGATGGAATGACCGGGGTTCACACTGCATATAGGCGCCACGTCCCCAGATCTGACACCTCTTGACTTTTCTGCATGAGGATACGTTAAAGCACAAGTCGACAAAGACAAAATCACCTCCATTGCCATTCTTAAGGAGTGTATCAGGCAGACAGTGCGCAACATCACACCTGCAATGCTGAACAGTGAGGCAGCAGTGCATCGCTGGGAAACCTGTATGGGCGTGCTAGGTGCTCATATCGAATGAGACTATGAAAAAGCGCTCATGGGTTATGTGTTACCATGTCATATGGCTTACAATACCTGTATTTGTTTGAATCTAATATTACGTTTTCTCGAAAATGGATCAAAACTTTATGTTCACCGTGTATTAAGTATTAATATACCATAAATGAACAGAAGTTACACGAGAAAAAATTATACAAAGAAGATTATCTACATTCATCACAAAAAATGCATGAGGGACCATAATCCTGTGCCCAAGCACAAGTGAACACTTTAATTTCAAAACTGTTTGGTCTATTTTCCCTTTTCTTCGCTCTTCCCTTCCTTTCTTGTAAGGATTTTTGTCTTAATACTTTCATCTGTTATATTTTGACCGTTATCCATTCATTCTAAAGGCTCACTTAAGATGGGGAGATAGGTACTCTCACGGAGGGACTTTCTAAACGGGGGCAGAACACAGGATGTAGGTCATAGTGACCCTTTGTGCTTCGAAAGCGACTCCTCGGAAAGACTAGATCCTCGAGACGACTTGCGCAAGCGCATCCGACGCTGCTCTCTGCCAAACCTCCGAATCCCCGGAAGTCGCCTTAAGGGAAACCTGCTCAGTGAGAATCTGAAGGGCGACGATAGGGAGAAACCTATACAAACACCACCGCCACCGCCGCAACCACCACCACCGCTGTCGCCGCCGCCCACCCGCAACACCGTCGCCTGGTCCTTTAGCCCTGAAACTAATGAAGGAAATTATAGGTACGGTAAATAGTTATAATAAATCAGGGATTAGACAAGGGTGCTTTTTGATGTAAGCGTTATTAACCCCTGTGTTCTCCTTATAAATAGAATACACTCCTAGTCCTTCGGGACCCGGTAGACAAAATTCAGATAAAGAATTAAGAAGATGCTAATACAGGACAATAAATGCAATTTAACTGTTCTTTCACACAGGCAAAGCATTAAACAGTTACATTTGATCCAGGATTATATGATTTTGCCAGTATTTCAACCAACTGTTCCTATAGGTCCCTTATAGGAGCTAATTTGTCATTTTCACTTCGCAACCGTCGATCAGATTTATCATCAAAGTGTAAGACCCAAGAGATGCGAAAAGAATATCTTTAGTGACATTGTAGCAGGAAAATGGCTCTACCTCATTCTGGATCCCATAAGCTGCTTGTTGATTCACCGTACGATTTGTAAACTTCGGCTAGTAATAATACACCAATATATGCATCCAAAGTAATTTCATTCAAATCTTCCCATTTATCACCGTACACTCATCGGCCCCCAATATTAGTCATTTTCAATACAACGTTGCATAGGATTTTGTTCCTAATTACTTGAAAGTCAGATTTGATATCTCTTACTCCGGACGTAACATACCTGGTTGGACCAGGTGTTTGTTTTGTGTTTACACCGGAAGCCCTTCCATGTTGTGGAAAGGGCGCCAAACTCCAACTGATGTTTTTAACTTTCGAATGAACTAACTACTGCTGCTTCTTGCAAATTATTATTGTCATTACTAACCTCATTGTCTGAAGCAGTCTTCCAATTCTTATGTAGCTTGAGCGCTGTCTTCATTGGTAGGTATGGTTCTCTTCTGAAATTTCCTGGCTATCAGATATATCGCCTAATGATTCTAACTCACTTTCAGTTAGGCAATGTTTTGTCATGATAGGAATGCATCACTATTTACTGCAAGAACTAAAATAACGCCTTCCTTCAACAGTCAATTAAACGTAATTGATTTCTATTTTCCCATATTCAGAGGTTCAACAATACATCGCCCATTGTTGCAGAAGTACACAGCAGACGTATTGTTATGTATGCTGCCATGCACATGAATTTGGATATGGTTATTTGAATTAAATGATTATTAACAAAACAATCGGGACATATTGACCCGAGGAACGTAAGCGTAGCAATTTCATATACAAGAAAAATCAAATAAATTCTTCCAAAATTGCAACAGTTTATAAGAAGTGGTTGTGAACAGCAATTAATACATGAAATTACAAGCACCAGTGATTGCACCTAAATGAGTAACGGAAAGACATATTTCTTGTCGGGTCATATTGACCCAAAGGCAACAGCAGGGTTGAGAGCCGGACCAATAATAGACTGCTATTTCCTGAAGAAGGTCATGGAGCTTAGAATGGCCGAAAGCTCGAATTTAATTACTTACACACGGCTCATCATCTGTGAAGCCTTAATTAATACGGATGTCCATTACCACACTCTTTTTAATTTACACTTTGACGAAGATGTCAGGAAATCACGAGTACCTTAATTTTAATACTAAAATCCCTTTAGATGCACTAATATTTGCTGATGATAAGGCTATAATCCCTTCCTCGGAGAACGATTTACAAAGACTCATTTTAAATTAAATGCAAAGAACAAAAACAGTGTTGAATGAAAGAATACAACAAGAAGTAAAGAACGTAATAGAGGAACAGATATTAACAATAAATTACAAAGATTTCAGTATTTAAATGGCACCCTGAAAATAACATTGGGAAAGAAAGTAGCAAAGAAAACACATCTAAAATTGTATAAACTGCTGGCTACATTATTTCGTTACAAAAAAATTGGTCTACATTTTTTTTTTTTTTTTGTTCTTATGGTTATATCGGCGATCTTTCTCTCTTTCTCTCTTTCTCTCTCGCTCTCTCGGTGTGGGGACACATCGCCTCTTGGCGATAATTCGGTTAGTAATGTTAACTCATGAAGGGTGGATTGCAGGAACTTTATATGTTTAATCATTAGATCACGCAAACATTTGCACTCTCATTCATTTTTCCAGACTCTGGGGAAAAAGGGGAATCATCTTGTTTGGAGCAAAATCCCAACCTGCAGCCAGGAATCGAACCCTGGATCCCTCACATTGCAGGCAAGTATTCCACCTACTGAGCTATGGGAAAGCCGCTTTCATTACTGCATGGTTCAGAAATATGGACTTTTAAAAAACGAACACTTGAAAGAATAGAAGCTGCAGAAATGAAATATCCAGGACTTGTGTCAGGATATAGATTAATGGACAAAACACAAAGTGAGGATATTCGTAATAAACTGGAAATATTTAGTATTATAGATAAAATAGAGTAGAAGACAACACTATGGACACGTCTGTAGACTGAATTTGAATAGAATGCCCTGGAAAAGTTTGCACTATCGGCCGAGGTGTGGAAACAGGGACCGGGAACGTCCACGGAAGAAATGGCTACAGCAGCTGTAATAATTGGAGTCGGAACAAACCAAAAGGTTTAATTTCTGCATATAGAGGAACAAGGTAAATGATGGACAGGGAAATTGTGGTAGAACCTCCTCAGCATTCGCTTAAGAACCTAGGAAAACCACGAAAAACGCATGGTCGGAATGGGTGGTCGTCGGGAATAAAACCCAGATCCTTCACATGTTAAGTCAATTCACTCGATAGATGAGGAGGAGTTCCGAATATCCTCCCCATGAAGTGTGAAATATGTCGTTTCATTTCTAAGTTATCTGTTTGTCTCACAAATATAATTTTTTTCTTTTTGTTTGTTTAGTTGCGAGTGAGCCCATGTAGAACTATGCGAAGTACTTAGCTCCTCTATGAATCCAAAGTTCTCTCATTTGGCTGTGGGCATTCTGTCTCTCGTCTGTCCACGTTGTTCCAGTCTTTTTCTTCGGTTGTCCTCTTTGTTAACTTGCCCCTTATGCACCTCCATTCTAAAGACGTCCCTGTGTAGGATATCGTCTTGAGTGATTCCTGCCAATTTTAAATCCTTTTTACTTGACCAATCCATTTCATAGTGTCTACTTGTGCTTTACTTCTATTTTGGTAAAATACCATTTGTTTTGTGAGCCTATTTGAAGTCAAATCGTTTAATATATCTATAAAATTTTAACATTCGTTTCCTAATATCACTATGAATGTCTGTATATTTTTTATTTCCTTTTTACTTCTAAGACTGTATTCTTCAACTACAACTTGTGGACCTAACATTTTTCTAATATTTTTACATTCTTCTTTTTCTATTTTTGATATCTGCGTTTCTGTTGAAAGTTAATATTTCTGCTCTATAGAGGCACTCTGGTTTAATTACAGTGTTATAGTGTCTTAATTTTGTATATTTAGACATGCATTTTTATTATATATATTTTGAGTAAGCCGATATTTATTATTATTATTATTATTATTATTATTATTATTATTATTATTATTATTATTATTATTATTATTATTATTATTATTATTATTATTATTATTATTATTATTATTATTATTATTATTATTATTATTATTATTATTATTATTATTATTATTATTATTATTATTATTATTATTATTATTATTATTATTATTATTATTATTATTATTATTATTATTATTATTATTATTATTATTATTATTATTATTATTATTATTATTATTATTATTATTATTATTATTATTATTATTATTATTATTATTATTATTATTATTATTATTATTATTATTATTATTATTATTATTATTATTATTATTATTATTATTATTATTATTATTATTATTATTATTATTATTATTATTATTATTATTATTATTATTATTATTATTATTATTATTATTATTATTATTTAGGAAGGTGTATTCCAGTTGAAATTCTGTTGCCGAATTTTGGAATCAGAATGTAAGTGGCAAAGAAACTAAAAATTGCTACCTACATGAGAGAAAGGAAGGAAAGAGCGCCGTATGAAATGGCGCTGTAAAGAATCACAAAAGTAAGTAATAAAATAAAATAGCATGATAGTAAGAAGAAATATAATGAACCGTTACAGCATATCATCTGTAATGACCGTGTGGAACCCGGATCTGCATTTCCTCATGTAGGTAATTGCTACTGCGATCGTCAGAGTAGTAGGTATTCTGTTGAATGATGTCAGCAAGAATAAACCATGGTCCAAACGGTCATTATCCTTCAAGTTACATCATCAGGTAGACACGTCGGTCCCTTACTTTTGTGCAAAGCGATTAAAATGTTAGCTAATGAGAAAGAAGGATAATCCAATAAACAACTCTCACACAACTTTCCAGGTGCTTTAGAAATTTATATGTCTTCCTTATTACTCTACCATAAGTAATGTCGTTTTAAAAGAAAAACAATATTTGAAATCTGTTCTGACAAGCAATTAATTAATTTTCAAAGTATAGACCATTAGAATCTATGGTGTTGAGCCATCGTTCAGTGGGGATTATCCCACAATGGTACCAGTCTCTGGTTTTTGATACGAGGAATTCGGTGACACCCATTTGCACTGCTTCAATGTTGTCAAAATTTCTTCCACGTTGAAAATGAACCATGGATAAAAGAAAAAGAAAAAGATAATCTGATAGTGCGAGATCAGGGCTGTATGATGGTTCTGGTAGCAGTTCGATTCCTCCCAATTCCCGAATTTTTCCATGGTTGTTCTTACTGTATGGGGTGTGACATTGCCCTGTTGCAATAGAAATCTATTTTGGTTAACTAATGCTGGGTATCTCCGTCTCAAAATTTCATGAACTCGTTGCAGTTGTTGCATCAATCGCCCGCCCGTTTGGAACAAACTCCCAGTGATTCTCACCTTCAAAATGCCACCAGACACATAAATTTGGGACAGAACTGATTGTTTCAACGATGACTTTGGCAGGTTGGCGGGGATCGAGCCACTGTTTCAAGGCATCAGGGTTTCGGTAATATATAAATTTTTCATCACAAGTGACAATCCTCCCGACAAATCTACCATCCATGGGGTTACGTATAAGCTGACGACAGATATCCACTGTACGTTCAGCCTGTTGAGATGTCAGTTCATGGGTTTCAGATCTGCAGCTTCTATATGATTTTCCAAATGTCTTAATGTGGCGATGTATGACATTTCTTGATGCACCAAGTTCTTCTGAAAGTTTACAGGTTTACCTTTTTGCAGCAAAACTTGGCGTGTATCTTTAATATTACATACTTTAGGTCGGCCAGAACGTGGGAAATCTTTAGTATTTTCGTCTCCATTGTTGAAACGTTGGAACCATCGTTGTGCCACACGCTCACTAACGACACCTTCTCCTTCCACTTCACATATTCTTCGAGCTGCGGCAGCGACTTTATAATCCTGTTTCCAGTAGTGTTTTAGAAGGAATTTAAGTTCAAACTTTGTTATCTCCATTTTGTGATTGTTTATTAGCAACTGATGACTGACCATGCTTGTAATGTACGCAACACTAGCCATGGCATCCTGTAAATAGTATTGCCAAACCACAGATATCCAATAAATGTTCCAAAATAGCAAAATAAAAAAAAGAACCTCATTACTTATGACACAACCTAATAACATATCACTTGTAAAACACTTCTCTATCCAGATATTGCAGGTCATTTTTGATTAGTGACTCACTCATTCGAAAGATCTGGCACGTTGTTCACATGTCTTTCTTTATAAACTTATTCTTCTACCCACTTCATTTTAATCTAGATAAACATTTGTTGATGTTTTTACACATTTCATTATAGATACTAGGGGAATACAGAAGGATTAAGCAATAGTCACAATTTTAAAAGCGGGTCACTATGTGATGGCCTAAATTTCGTTTTATTTTGGTATGATCACGAGAAAAAGTGAATAGCGACATTGTAGATAAAATAAGTTTAAAGAACTGAATAATTCAAACCAGCCTACGTGTGTAATTTGGGGTTAGCGTGTCCGCCTCCCATTCGAGAGGCCCCGATTTTGAATCTTGTTTAGAGTGAGTTACTTGGATAAGGGCTTTTTCCGGTGTTTTCCCTTATCCTGAAAGCTGAATGTCGTGTAACTCTAAGCTCTATGGACCCCGGACCAATTTGAGCATCATTTCACGTTTCATTCATAGTTCGATATGACCTAACCCGTTAAAAGACGTTAAACCTTAAAAACTTCAAACCAATAAAAATAATATCTCGGAAATACATAATGCTACAAAAAAGGTTATTTTATATAAATGTGGTGTTATAACTAGATGCACATGCTTACAGTAATTTTTTCCATCTCTTGCGATTTACATATTATACAAAATCTGCTCAGAATGAAGAGGACTTCACAGGCAATTTCTAGGAAATTCAAGTGGAATAAAATTAAAATAAACAATAAGGATGTGTTATTCCCAAAGCGTAAGCATAAGTTTCTACCCATGCACCAGTTTAATCACTGTTTTAGTTCGATGTATAGGATGTAGATTGTAGTTATATTTAATACTGTAGGGCTGTAAAGGGGTAGCGCTAAATTTAAGTCACCTCATGGTTACCTCTTGACGTAACTGCTGCACTTCTTATGTTTTCGAAGAAGTTCATTGAAGCACTTTGAGTTTCAGCCTAAACAGGTTAAATGTCGATATTATCGCAGTTATCCACACGCCATCCCTACATTTTTTTTTAATTTTACGTCCTCCAACGTTAAGTCATATTGGACGATGAAAGAAATGGGTGAAATGATGCTCAAATGAGTCCAGGGTCCATGGAGCTTAGAGTTACCCGACATTCGTCTTTAAGGATAAGGGAAAACCTCGGAAATACCTTATCCAGGTAACTTACCCTGACCGAGATTCGAACTCGGGACCTCTTGAACGTGAGGCAGACACGCTACCATCTACGCTACCGAGGCGGGCCCATCCCTACTTCCTGGCTAGTTCTCCATAGATATGACGAGGGCGATCTCATGGTTTCACTAAGGTTTCACTACTCGTATAAGGTAGAATGCTTGAAGAAATCAAATCTAGATTATAATTAAAGATTTTCCTGTAAAAAGTATCTAAATTTATAAAACTCTTTGATCCAGCTTTAGTTCATGGCATCTTGAAAAATCTTGAAAACTTTCTGTGAGATAATTTATATGTCTAGATTAAGAGAATATGAATTTAACGATGTAAAACACAAATATAATTAATTTACTTTATATATAAATAATATGTGACAGGCTTTTAATAATATCAAATAAAGGAAATCAGGAACTGAATTTAGGAGAGGTATGCACGTATCTGTTGAAAGTTGACTGAGGCTCAATTTGGATTTTATCTGTCAAGTCTACAATAACAGGCTGTGCCTGTGTTGTAGTTTTTTTAAAAATAAGAACATACTTCACAGGAATAGGTGAATATTTAAATCGCCCCATGAGAGAAAATTGACGTGTTTGTTTACACTCATCTGACATTCCTTGGTGAAAGTTACCGAAAAAATTCTTAGAGCTGATAATAGCTCACCGAAGATGGAACTGTTTTAGTTGTACCAAACCACAACCTGACGCATTTAATTGAAACAAAATAAGCGTGTGTGTGTGTGTGTGTGTGTGTGTGTGTGTAGTGTTTAACGCCCGCTTTTACTACATACGGCACCACAGGCGCTAAAACTGATTATACATGAGATGAAGATGGAGCACCGGTGGAATGAGATGGAGGGGGAAACCGGAGGTACCGGAGAAAACCCGCCCAAGCGCCGTGTTGTCCACCACGAATCTCACTTTGCGGTCGCCTGGGATCGAACCCGGGCCGCCTTGGTGAGAGCCAAGCGGTTTAACCACTGAGCCACGGCGCGGCCTGAAACAAAGTAAGTGCAAAAGAAACAAAACAGAGTTTGTATTTGTAATGTGTGTATTCTATGACTATTAATATACATGGTCTACTCATAAATTAGCGGCAACACTGCCGCATTTGGCGCTATCAGTGGTAAATCATTTAAGCTGATAACAATGAAAAATAAGAGCCTCTAATATTTGATAGCTGTGAGTTTGAAGACTATAATTTTATTTAATAAGACATTTTTAGTAAATTTAATTGTAGGCTGTTACCTTTAGTGCTCTAAATATGTTTAGTAAATACGAACAAAGATGCTTAATTAAAATTCAGGTTGCAAGAGGTATCAATGCTTGACAATGCCATACAGAATTATTGGAAGTTTGTGGTAGACAGACTTTACCATGTCGTACCGTGGCTGGGTGAGCGAATGCATTTCGTAGAGGAAGGGAAGACGTTTATCATAAACGTGGAGCTGGCAGACCGCAATCAGCAAGTAATGATATGCATGTGAATGCTGTTAGAGCACTGCTGAAAAGAACGTCGTTGTTGGACTTGTATTGAACTAGCAAGGGAAAATGAAATTACTACTTAGAGGAGTTTGCTTTAGAACCAGGCAGGCAATTACAGCAGCAGTAGAGCAGGCTGTTCGAATATTAGGACAAGAAGACGCTGTGGATGGCATCTACAACTCCCAGATGGGTGGAGGCGAGTTCTTCATGTTGGAGGAGATTACTTCTAAGAACTGCAATAATGCAACTGCTCCAAAAATATTTTATTTGTTTTAATTCAAATGTTTCCACTAATTATTGAATGACCTAAGTATAATTAGGCAATACAATTATATCAGCTCATGTTCACAAGAGAAACCCGTTTTGTATTAACACAAGTTACATCTACTACGACCAATTTTGTAAAAAGAAAAGGCAATAATTAAATACGCTAAATTTATAACGTGATTTTGTCATAACTTCCGATATTTCGTCCCAAACTTTCTCTTTGCTGTGAAGTTTGTAATGTTCAGTTTTAAATCATGAAGACAGTAGCTTAATTAGGAGACTGACCTCTGCAGTAATAAATGGCGTATTGTCTCATACACACGCCTCCGTCGTTACGCTCAAAACGCCATGCCAGAGAGCAGCGCGAGTATGAATACTTTTCTGCGCATGCGCCAGAAGTCGCGCTTCAGCGCTACACCAAAGCTACGCTGCTAGGAAATCACACCTTTAAGGAAGTGCCAATGTTTTAGAAGTGGCTTCACTTAGAAACAACAGAATCTGTTCTTGCTAGCAAAGCCAACACTGTGCTGCCACGATCCCGAATGGGTCACGCCGTGGCTGAGTGGTTAGATCGCGTGGCTCTCACCAAGGCAGCCAGGGTTCGATCCCAGGCGGCCGCAAAGTGAGATTTGTGGTGGACAACATGGCGCTGGGGCGCCTTTTCTCCGGGATCTCCTGTTTCTCCACCATGTCATTCCACCGGTGTTCCATCTTCATCTCACGTATCATCAGTGTCAGCGCTTGTGGTGCCGTATGTAGTAAAAGCGGGCGTTAAACGTATTCCTTTCATTTCATGCAGCAGAACTCACAAGCACAGAGCATCAGTAGTACTATTGTATTATTGGAAATCTGTATTTGTTTGCTTTGGTTTCTTTGAAAATGTCTACTGAAATTGTTACCTAGCTTTGTAATTTTATGTTTACTACAGAATTTTAGGCTTTCAATAGGTAATTCTATGTAACATCTGCTTGTTTTCCGTACTAATTCACTGTGTTGTCTAACAGACTATATCGTTTATTAATTAGTGTGTTCGAACTTTTTCAGATTTAATTGTAAGAAGTTTATAATATGAGAAGAACATATTTCATGAGAAGTGATTCTTTCTAAAATATGATTGAGCTCACTAATACCATAAACTGACTTTGAAGAACCCCACCAAACAACAAACAGAAAGCAAAGAAACGTTTTCCTGATCTCGATAGCTGTCGATCATTTGTTTCCTCCTGTACCAGTCAGAAATAAAAAAGCGTGACTGCGATTTGTGTTTCTGTATTAGTGAAACATTAGAATTATCGGGGTTCCAATTGTTAATAAGAGCCTTTTCAGGGTCACCTTACATATGAAATGACATCAACAATAATTCTATCTTGTTCATAGGGAAAGAAAGCCAGAAACGAAAACAACCAAATGAACTGCCACAATCACTAGGTATATACACTTTGCTATAATCTGTCTCAAACTGTATCATACTGTTGTAAACATATGGAAACGGCCAAAGAGATAGAGGTACTTTAAGGGAATGTTCTTACGCTGCTAATTGGTAGAGGGAAGTTCATGAGTTTATAAGGTAGAGGCGGTTCCCGAAGGAAATAAGCAACCTAAGAGCGTACCGTTAAAGTTCTGTCTCTCTGTCTCCTCCCATATTTTTACAACAGGGTGGTTCTAGTTTGAGACAGATTATATAAAGCAATACTTTTTCGCGACCAGCACCAGAAAAAACAGTGAGTTGTTAGCTCTATGCCGCCAAATGTGCACATAATACTGTCCACCCAAAAGAAGGTAAATCAGACGAATGTGTAACGCAATCACTTTTGCTAAGTTTATGCTCGCCTTCCGGATATGATATGGATGCCGGGTTCATGTAAAATAGACAAGTGTTGTCACATGACTCAACCATGTGTAATACCTATCACTGCAGTTAATGAAACGAACATTACATCTGGCAGCATGGGTGACTCATATGCATTCTCATACACTCATTTCGTAGAAAACAGATCCACTAACAGAGCGGATTAATAGTTCAAGCTCCTCTTCCCTTCATTTCCCTCTTGCCTTCTTGTGGGTAGACAGTAGTTTCACATAGGAGGATATACAAAGTAAGAAAATCGTTCCTTTAAACAAAACCAATACTTTTACTATAATAATGATAATGATAACCCCGTTTTTAGATTTTTCTTTCAGTGCTAAGCCCCCTAAGCTTCAAAGAACGTAATGTGCCTCCTATTTACAACATTATCGTGAGCTGCTATGCGCTATTTCCTCTTTTCCCTCAGAACATCCTTAGGCCTTTTCTCGTCCAAGGCCTACAGTAGGCATCAGAGCTTTGAAAAGTGTAGCTGATAACCTTGTATAGGTCGGCTACCGCCTCCCTCTTCCGCATGTTGACGCCTTGCATCATAGAAAAGGCTGCCATAAACAAGTTAACAGTACAAAGCCTTCGTAGACTGTTCCTTTAGGCGTTTTCCCCAGCACAGGAGTCCTGCATGCCAATCGTTATGAAAGCCTTTTAACGACTCAAGACATCGCCAGAGTTAGGACTTTTAGGACTCCCGTGGCAGAACACAGTCAACAGCTATGCGACGTAATACAACCTATTACGTCATGCGTCAAAACGCTCAGGGCCGTACAATCACCGCACGCGCTGCCATTAGTGCCATAGTGGCGGTGTTTGGAGATAATGATTTGTCCGCCGACAATAAAGAACATAAATGTCAGAACCACGTAAACGCACGATGGACGAAGAGTTAGCAAGAGGTGATATTTTCACACAGAAGGGAGAAAATATCCAATACAAAGTATGCTATGTAGAAATTAAAGGCACTTAACCCAAATGGCTGAGACAGCACTGCAACACTAATAAACATCAAGCAAGGATTTTAGCAAATACAGAGATCGAGGAACAATCAGGGCCAGGTGTAACTTCACCGTCTCAGTCCGAATTTTTCAGCACTTGTGTAAGATGATGGCGTGTGCAAATATACCGATGCACACAGCAGAAAATACTCATTTTAAGTACTTCATACAAAAGTATAATAAACGCGATCCCCCTCAAACATATTTACTTAAACGCGTATTACCACAATGTCATATCGCAAATACGAAACAGAATGGGCGGAAATAAAATGTGGATTTCAATTGAAATAGTTACTGAAATTGTTAGTGTGTTAAATAACGAGCATAGTTCTGCAGTACGAGTCGCTTATTTCCTCATTTCAACCAAATTACACGAAGATTTGCTCTTCATCAGAAACTGTTTTTCAGACCTATCCAAAACAATTGTTCAGCTAGAAAAGAGAGGTAATAAAATACCTCATGCCATAGGGCTGGGCTCATAGAAGAACTAGCTCTACAGATAGACTCAGCAGCTACGGTACCTGTCGTGGATAAAATAAAAAGTAAAATGAAAATCGTACTTGAGAAAACCCGGCTATTTTAAAATGATAAACACTAAAAATAATTTTCAAGCGCATAAGAAAACAGCGCTTACAAGGCAATATGATCGGCAACATTTTATGTTAGCATCTGTTACATCATTTGATGTCGAGAGAATACTGCTTGAGTGACAGAAGTTTAAAATGTATGTTGTTATACACTGTAATAAGTTGAACAATTAAAGAGCAGGCATTTATTTTGTAGTGCAGAAGTAACCTATTTTAATGTGTTTTGTTATACATCTACTTCTATTGAATGATTCTGAAAACGGTGACATAATTTCATATTGTGTTATTAAAACAGTTTGTTAGCCCTATGGCGGCCGACCTTGTTACTCCTGAAGTTAAACCACGCCCCTCTTCTTATACTCACAGCATGCACGCACAACCAGCCGAGTCCTGGAAGTCTTAAGTCTAGACATCGCCTGTCCAGGAAACCCAAGTTGCTGGGCAGTGGAGTGCCAAATTGATGTGACTTGAACGTCTGTTCGCAGACAGGTTTTCGAGACATTAAGTACACAAGTAAATCATCTTCCGGTAAAATGCACTAAACTTGCAGAACAAACTTACAGATTTACAGCTAATAACATTTCTTGTTTTCAAGAGTTCATCGCCACAATAATGTTGTCTATCAATACATAACGAATATACAGATCTTCCAAAAAGTATTCGTCTACTCATAGCACATAGAATATAACAAGCACAATCAGAAAAATATAGATAAGAAACGAAAAATAACTATTTCCTTACATTGGTTGATATCTAGATTTAAAAATAAAACCCAATTTGGGTTCATATATTGCTTAATTAGTGAATAGATCTACGTTATTTAAAATCATGTCCCATTTGATGTAAAACAAGTATTCGTCTAGTAAACAGGATCCCAGGTATGCTGCCTCGCTGACACATACTTCTTCCCTTTTCTTATGCAGTTGTGTTTCATCCACTATCGTTGACAGTTCCATCTCTGTTTTCAAAGCCGTTGGCTACTGTTTAAGTAATATGGGCCGAAAACGCCGTGAAACTACAAAAGAACTGAGAGAAATTTGCCTCAAGTCATTTGAAAAAGGAAAATCTTTTCAAGAAATTGGAGAAACCATTGGAAGTCCTACCAGTACAGTGAAGACTGTTATATGCAGCTTTGATCAGAACAAACCTTACGAAAATCAATCAGGAAGCGGTCGTCCTGCAGTTATATCCGAGATGGAGCAACGACAGTTACTTAGAGAAGTCAAGAAAAATCCTAAACTAAGTGCTCCAAAACTTGCTATTGCAGTTCAAATACACACACAGGAAAACGTGCTTTATGAAGCTGAGTATGGAGGCCGAACAGCCCTTAGAGAACCATACATCAGTAAAAAGAAGCGAGTTGCTTTTGCAAAAGAACATAAATACGATGGGTTTGATTTCCGGAAGAAGGTTGTATTTATTGACGAGAGTCAATTTGAGCTCTTTAAGTCAAAATGGCGAGTTATAGTGTGGAGAAAAAAGAATTGTGAACTTGAGAAGAAAAATATAACAGCTTCAGTTAAACATGGAGGCGGTTCAGTACTTGTCTGGGGCTGCATGAGTGCAAATGGTGTGAGAGATTTGTGTTTTATTGATGGAATTATGAACCATAAGGTTTATATAAACATTCTAAAAACACATCTGTCCAGAAGTGTGAATGATGTGGGTCTTTCTGAGGATTATATTTTCACACAAGATAATGATCCAGAACATACAGCTCTAGATGCAAGGCTATGGTTGTTGTATAATACTCCACGATGGCTGCAGACACCACCGCAATCTCCAGACAGGAATCCAATAGAGAATTTGTGGAGTATGCAGGACAAAATAATAGGAATCTTCAGATATCTAATATAAAGGATCTAAAGAACGCTCTACTAGAGGAATGGCGTAAAATTACAGTGCAAACAACACAAATCTTTGGTGAAATTCATGCCAAGGAGAATGCAAGAGATTATAAAGAGGAATGGACGACCTACTAAGTACTAACCGTAACATTCTACACCATTTTCAGTATGCAGACGAATACTTAT
>CM060950.1:352552443-352812443 GCA_030765055.1 Mantis religiosa
TGGTTGTGGTAGTAGTAGTAGTAGTGGTAGTGGTAGTAGTAGTAGTAGTGGTAGTGGTAGTAGTAGTGGTAGTAGTGGTAGTAGTAGTGGTAGTAGTAGTGGTAGTAGTAGTGGTAGTAGTAGTGGTAGTAGTAGTGGTAGTAGTAGTGGTAGTAGTAGTGGTAGTAGTAGTGGTAGTAGTAGTGGTAGTAGTGGTAGTAGTGGTAGTAGTAGTGGTAGTAGTAGTGTAGTAGTGGTAGTAGTAGTGGTAGTAGTAGTGGTAGTAGTGGTAGTAGTGGTAGTAGTAGTGGTAGTAGTAGTGGTAGTAGTGGTAGTAGTGGTAGTAGTAGTGGTAGTAGTAGCGGTAGTAGTAGTGGTAGTAGTGGTAGTAGTAGTGGTAGTAGTAGTAGTGGTAGTAGTAGTGGTAGTAGTAGTGGTAGTAGCAGTGGTAGTAGTAGTGGTAGTAGTAGTGGTAGTAGTAGTGGTAGTGGTAGTAGTAGTGGTAGTAGTAGTGGTAGTAGTAGTGGTAGTAGTAGTGGTAGTAGTAGTGGTAGTAGTAGTGGTAGTAGTAGTAGTGGTAGTAGTAGTGGTAGTAGTAGTGGTAGTAGTAGTGGTAGTAGTAGTGGTAGTAGCAGTGGTAGTAGTAGTGGTAGTAGTAGTGGTAGTAGTAGTAGTGGTAGTAGTGGTAGTAGTTGTAGTGGTAGTAGTAGTAGTGGTAGTAGTAGTAGTAGTGGTAGTAGTAGTGGTAGTAGTAGTGGTGGTAGTAGTAGTGGTAGTAGTAGTAGTAGTGGTAGTAGTAGTGGTAGTAGTAGTGGTAGTAGTGGTAGTGGTAGTAGTAGTGGTAGTAGTAGTGGTAGTAGTAGTGGTAGTAGTAGTGGTAGTAGTAGTGGTAGTAGTAGTGGTAGTAGTAGTGGTAGTAGTGGTAGTAGTAGTGGTAGTAGTAGTGGTAGTAGTGGTAGTAGTAGTGGTAGTAGTAGTGGTAGTAGTGGTAGTAGTGGTAGTAGTAGTGGTAGTAGTGGTAGTAGTGGTAGTAGTAGTGGTAGTAGTAGCGGTAGTAGTAGTGGTAGTAGTGGTAGTAGTAGTGGTAGTAGTAGTGGTAGTAGTAGTGGTAGTAGTAGTGGTAGTAGTAGTGGTAGTAGCAGTAGTAGTAGTGGTAGTAGTAGTAGTGGTAGTAGTGGTAGTAGTAGTGGTAGTGGTAGTAGTAGTGGTAGTAGTAGTGGTAGTAGTAGTGGTAGTAGTAGTGGTAGTGGTAGTAGTAGTGGTAGTAGTAGTGGTAGTAGTAGTAGTGGTAGTAAAGTGGTAGTAGTAGTGGTAGTAGTAGTAGTGGTAGTAGTAGTGGTAGTAGTAGTGGTAGTAGTAGTGGTAGTAGTAGTGGTAGTAGCAGTGGTAGTAGTAGTGGTAGTAGTAGTGGTAGTAGTAGTAGTGGTAGAAGTGGTAGTAGTAGTAGTGGTGGTAGTAGTAGTAGTGGTAGTAGTAGTGGTAGTAGTAGTAGTAGTGGTAGTAGTAGTGGTAGTAGTAGTGGTAGTAGTAGTGGTGGTAGTAGTAGTGGTAGTAGTAGTAGTAGTGGTAGTAGTAGTGGTAGTAGTAGTGGTAGTAGTGGTAGTGGTAGTAGTAGTGGTAGTAGTAGTGGTAGTAGTGGTAGTAGTTGTGGTAGTAGTAGTGGTAGTAGTAGTGGTAGTAGTAGTGGTAGTAGTAGTGGTAGTAGTAGTGGTAGTAGTAGTGGCATTGGTGGTAGTAGTGGTAGTAGTAGTGGTAGTAGTAGTGGTAGTAGTAGTGGTAGTAGTAGTGGTAGTAGTAGTGGTAGTAGTAGTAGTGGTAGTAGTAGTGGTAGTAGTAGTAGTGGTAGTAGTAGTGGTAGTAGTAGTGGTAGTAGTAGTGTTTTTTTTAGGCAGGGGAAAAATCTTCAATAGACGCCAGGCTTGGCGAGTTGGATTCTTACCAACTAAAAAACCCCTGCTAGCCACAAGAGACTTCTTCCTGGGACCACCAATCGGTATTACTTCGGGAAGAAGGGCAATAAAGATGGTCAAACGTACTTGCGTACCAATGGAGGGTTTAGTTACACGCAGCGGCCTCGGCCGGCTTATTCTCGGCGGTCGTCCTGCTCCTTCGCCCTGAGGATACATGTAACCAGTTTAGCAATAGCGTTCCAGTTTTCCCTGGACTCCAGCATGATTGGTAGAATAGTTGCCAAAGTAACAACCTGACCTATGGTAGCATAGCACCGGTTACGGTGATCGATCCATTGAGTGCATTCCAGAAGCGTATGTTGCGGGGTGTCCGTTTGGGCGCAATAAGGGCAGAGGTCGGAGTCAACGAGCCCCATACGGTGCAGGTAGGATCGGAAGCGGCCATGGCCTGTCAGGAATTGGGTGATGTAGTACCCAACATCTCCATGCTGTCGAGAGAGCCAGGGTGTGATCTCCGGAATCAGCAGCTTGGTCCATTGTGCCTTTTGTGTTTCCTGATTCCATTCCTCCTGCCATCGTCGGATGGTATGGGCGCGAACCAAAAGCCGTTGTTCTGGCGTTCCAGTGCCATGAGCATAGGTGCGCTCCTGCACCAAGAGATGGATGGGAATGATGCCGGCGACAACTTGCAGAGCCTTCGTTGAGGTAGTCCGATAGGCACTACAGACACGCAGTGCAACTTTCCGCTGTACGCGTTCCAGCCAGGTGCGGTAGATGGCCTTATCCAGGCATGATTTCCAAGCCGGGGCACCATACAAAAGGATGGAGTGGACCACACTACCAAGGAGGGTCCTTGAGCTAGGTTTAGGACCACCGACATTGGGCATCAAACGTCCTAAGGCGGCAATGACCTTTTCGGCCTTGCGGGTCACGTACTGCAGATGGGCACCAGGATACACATTGTGGCCAAATTGAAGGCCGAGATAACGTATGTTTCTCTGAGATCGGATGTCCAGACCACTAAGGTGAACTGTAATATCCCGTAGGGAGCGTCGCCCCTGCAGAATCACAAGTTCGGTCTTCTGTGTAGCCAACTGTAGCCCCTTTTGCAGCATCCACATTTCAAGGCGATGAACAGCCCATTCTATCCTCTCTTCCACTTCCGCCTGAGATCCTCCAGACTCAAGGACAGCAAGATCATCAGCGTAGGCGATAGATTTTGATCCCGAAGGCAAAGGCACTCGGAGGACATCATCGTAGTAGATATTCCACAATGTGGGTCCCAGAATCGAACCCTGAGGCACCCCACAAGTCATATCCAATGTGGCAGCGTCGCCAACTAAAAGCCTGCGATTGTGGAAATAGCTGCAGAGAATTCGAAGCAGATAAGGTGAAATGCGACGTCGCCTGAGGTCCGCAACGATGCCAGTCCACTTCGCCGAGTTAAAGGCATTTTTGACGTCCAGCGTGACTAATACGACATAGCAAGGAGAAAGCGTCTGGGCCTCCATCACGAAAGATTGTACAGCCTGAATAGCATCCATGGTCGACAAGCCTTGCCGAAAACCAAACTGACGAGGAGATAGGCCTTCCCCGTCCTCAATTTCCAAGATTAAACGTCTGTTGAGGATGTGCTCCATAAGTTTGCCCAACACATTAAGCAGACAAATGGGACGGTAAGACGTACTCCCTCCAGGCGGACAGGGTTTTGCAAGGAGAATAAGCTTGCCAAGTTTCCAGGCACTAGGAAATTCACCGGAGGACAAAATTGAATTAAAAAAGTCCAGGAGAAGCTCCGGTTTCTCGACAGCAAGAAGTCGCACAACCTCCGGAGGAACGCCATCGGGGCCACCGGCTTTGCCAGACTTGAGGCGGTGTCCTGCGGCGCGGATCTCAGCAACTGTACAGGTGGGAATAGTCGCAGTGTCTACAAGAAGCTCCGGCCAGATACGCTGAGCATGTGCAGGAAACAAAGTTCTGGCGATGTGAAGCTGTTCTTCATCACTAAGAGCCATAGGTGAGCGGAAGCCAAGTTTCCCAGTAACAATTTGGTAGCCCAGGCCCCACACATCAGAGTCAACCTCGGCACAAAGGGAGCTCCAGGCAGCACGTTTAGCCGTCGAGATGGCAACTTTAAGGGCTCTACGACGGTCCCGGTAGGCGCGTAATGCATTTTGTTTGTCAGAATCGGCGACATTACGTCTATTGATTCTGGTCAGATGGCGCTTTGCCTTATTACACTGTCGCCGCAAGTCAGCTATTTCAGCATTCCACCAGTAGGCACCTTTACGACCCCCGCGGGAGCGTTTCCGAGGTAAAACACAGGCACAGGCGTTGTAGATAGCCTGGTCGATTCCATAGGCCTGATGAATAAAGCTGGATTGAATTTGGTCCTCCAAATGCTCCAATAAGTGATCCTGCTTCTCCGGTTGGTAGGACCAGCCTTGAGACCCACTGGCATAGTAGTAGTGGTAGTAGTAGTAGTGGCATTGGTGGTGGTAGTGGCAGTAGTAGTAGTAGTGGTAGTAGTAGTGGTAGTGGTAGTAGTAGTGGTAGTAGTAGTAGTGGTACTAGTAGTGGTAGTAGTAGTGGTAGTGGTAGTAGTAGTGGTAGTGGTAGTAGTGGTAGTGGTAGTAGTAGTGGTAGTAGTAGTGGTAGTGATAGTAGTAGTAGAAGTGGCAGTGGTAGTGGTGGTGGCAGTAGTAGTAATAGTGGCAGTGGTGGTGGTAGTGGTAATAGTAGTGGTAGTATTTAAGAAGCACAACAGTGACTACAATTCAGTTTTGGTTTTGGCGAGTTTTGGTGGATGTACTTCGATATGTTAGGACAATGTTGGATAATTTTCAAGAGTAATATCCTGTATTTCTATAAAAATGTTGCAACAAAGTTGTAGATAGCGATAGGGAGAAATGTATACCTACCAATAACTCTATTATATTTGTGGATACACGAGAGAAAGATAGAAAGCTTGTTTTCCATTGTAAGTGGTGAGAAATCATATTTCAGTATATTCCTGTTGCAAGTAGTCATCTCACATAACAACATTAATCAGTAAGAACTTTGCTGAGCATATGAACGTGAATCTTCCTGAACTGCAAACCTAGGAAGCAACTTGCATTATGAACGCCCCCATTCTAATCAGATATCTAAAGAACAAAACAATATTACAACAGTGAGTTCTGCTGAATGTAGTGTACTGTTATGCAGTTTGTAGTGTTAGTACACTTCAGTTGTTTCCTGATTACAAATTTATTAATCCAAGTTTGTCCGTGTAAAATTGTGCATTTCGCTAGTGTTTCGCGAGGGAACCTAAATGCAAGCAACATTACAGACGGATTTGGGAATCGTATTCCCTGTTCAGATGATGGTTACGTACTGTTGAAATTAACACTAAAACAGCAAGTGTAAAATTAACACACATTAAAAAGCATGCTAAAACACAAAACACAGCAAATTTTCGGATCCTGTTGTAAGTTCTAAGCAATGGCAACTCTAATTTAAAACCAAGTCTCAAATAAATGCTTATGAATTATCATATGCAGGAATTTACATTTTTATTGCTGAACAAAGTTCATTTCTTTCTTGTGATAATTGTCAGAATTATATAAAAAATAATGTTGATAGCAAATGTGCGAGAGGACTCCAGTTACACGAAACTAAGTGTAGAGAAATTGCTATAAAGGTGTTAGCTCCATACTTTTCGGAAATGTTATGTAAAGATGTTAGTGAAAATTAATGCAGCTTAATTTTAGACGAATCAGTGGATATATTGGTTACAAAATTACTCGCCGTTTGTATACGCTATTTCAGTATCTTAATGCAAACAAAATAGTGTGCATAGTTGAAGCCGTTGTTAATTCAACAGAAGTTTTGTTGGTGTGTCATAAACTTAAACCAGAAAACAACATTGGGATAGGGTTTGGCATTGCTTCCGTATACAAAGACATAGTGTATAGTGTATGAGAGGCTGAAACAAGATTTAAGCATACCACACCTGATCATGAAGCGTTGTGTTTCTCAATCGTTGCAATTAGCAATCTCTCGTGCAGCAGAAGAAAAACACCGAACTTTTACAAAACTTTAACTGAAGGGCATGAACCGTCGAACACTTCAACTGTGCTGAGACGAGATTCTACTGAATCGATTGTTACAAGAATATTATCACAGTGGGAAGAACTGAAATTTCACTTTAAGATTGCCAGATATAAAGAAAACATCTTTACAGCACTAATACTTTACAAGTAATTGCAATACAGTGATTAAGTTATATTTCAACACTTCCAAGCAAGAAATTATATATCTATTGTTTAAAAACAATAGGACAGGAAGTACGAAGACAACCAGACCTTCTGAAAGTTAGCATGTTAACCCTACAAAATTATTTCAGGATTTGACAAATCCCATCCAGTTAGTGAGTAGAATTGTTATGTCCAGAGAGAAAGTAGATATCCTAACCGGTGATACTGATTCGTATGTAGGTCATGAATTTGAGAAAATGACTTCAGGAATTAAACAATCGTGAAACTGAAAATCTGCGGAAACGATGCAAGATTTCACAATAAAATACACAAAAGGACTAAGAAATAGTCTTACTAGTAACATTCATATGGTGAAAAATTAAGATAATGTATGTAAACGATTTCCTCAGGTTTGTTAATGAACCAATGACTGAAATAGTTGAACTGTTTGAATATACTTAGCCCGACATAATTGAATCCATCATTAGTGGTGGAATATCGGTTTCATAAATGCCGCACACTATTAATAAAATTATTTCTTCGACAGAAGTATGTGCTTATAAGGATTGCACAGATATGAATTTCTTTCAAGAGCTATGGTGTCTTGCAATTTTGGTGTTAAGTCTCCCCCATTCAACGAAGGTTTCGTCTTTGGCCGGCATTCGGGAGGTCCAGATTCGATTTCCGTGGCCAACTTATCTGACCCATACATTTTTATGGGTTTTGTCAGGTCGCCAAGCAAATGCTGCGTAGGTTGATTACCTGTCCTCCATTTCATCTCCAATATCGTCTCACATCATGTTTCCTCAGGTGGTCTCTTTCAGGACAGAAATTTCGGCGGGAGTCTCGGCGTTGACAGGCAGAAAAATATGCTCTTTATAAAACTATCTCCTTCGGTAAGACAGTCGTTGGTCTACGGACCTGGTCTGGAGGGGCGTTTCCGGACCACAGTAGGGTGGGGTACCGGTTGTACTGGCCTGTCGCAACCGTGCCCTCTGCACTGTCGTGGCTCCATGGGACAGCCGCCCTCTGACTACTCCCGCCTCATCCTTTCTCCCAAAGGTGTCCCACTTGGGCTATACGAAACCAAGTTTGGACCTCCGTGCCGAATCCATTCAAATGTAGAAGCGGAGAGGGTTGTCATATATACGTAGTGAAATCCAAATTTCATAATAGGAAGTGAACTGATTCTTACATTAAAAAGTGAACTAAAGAAGATAAGAAAGTATCGTCATATTTATGAACCATCTGATACCATTTTAATGGCAAGCTACACCAGACAATCTGCTCCGGATAATGGACCGAGGTGGCTCTCGTAGCCGTGGTCCCTAGAGCGTGTCTCTAGTGTTTCGCTGCGTAAAGGGCCGCGGGTTCGAGTCCTACCTTGGACAGGGCGTTTACGTGTACTGCGTATATGTGTAAAAATACAAAAAAAAAAAAAAAAACAGCAAATGAACGTAAAAGTAAAAACGTGGAAAAACAAAATAAAAGAATATATATTAAACGTAACCCATGGCCTGAGCCTGACAACAAGATTGCCGATCTCACGGTAGAGGTGGGCGATCATCCAGGGGTATATATACTGCAAACGAGGCGTTTCTGATAATTCATACCTGTATATCTGGTGTAACCGCTAGCGAAATCAGCATTTTTTAAAACCATTGTAAGTAGGTAAGTATCTGTGTGTTAGTATGTGTTCTACCTTTTCACGATTGTTGCAATACTTGATGTATAACATATCCTAGTTTATACATCTTAATTACTTGCTCCAATGGAGTTTTAATAAGGCGAAGGTAAACAAAGAAATATAAATATTCTACGTATTATTCATTTGTGTCCTGCGCCGTGGCGTAATGGGCCTAAGGCTTTGTTCTTTGGTTCGCTGCCACGCAACGCGCTCGGGTCAATCCTACCCCTGGAGGGTGCGAAGATTTAAGTCCTGGGTATAGGACTGGTACCCACTCAGCATCGTGAGGAATTTGAGGAGCTACGGTAGGTAGCGAATCCTGGTCTAGAAAGCCAACTTTCAGGCTGGGGGTGCGTGATGTTGACCACATCTTCTCTCCTTATCAGTTAGATTGTCGCTCGTCTCTACCTTGAGTACGTGGGTGTGAGGCCGGCTCTGGCCTGCTCGTGGGCTGTTACGCCGTGGATTATTACATTATTCATTTGAATATGCAACACTTACCTTTTCTACAGTTTAGGGACAGTTGCTCCCAGGATTCCAGGTCTGGAAAGAAATATTAAAGGTCGAGCTTCAGTTAGGAGAGTGCAATGGAATAAATGCCCGTTGTTAACATAAGCTGTCCATGTTACTCAATTTAACTTCCTCGGCCGTGAAAGATTGAATTTCAGTTTTGCACTGCTTTCATTTCGGAAATAATGGAGTTCACCAAAACTAGCAGGGACAAGGAACTGTTGATCTGTAATGGATATCAATATATAAGAAATCATACAACTAAGGAAACGTCACTGATTGTTACAGTAGGAACTACAAGAAGAAAAAGGCCATTTTAGTGGAATATCTGCATACCTATATGTATTCCGGATGTTGCAGCAAATGAAGTTCGGAAACAACTAACACCAGAAAGCGAGTGAGAGAATCCTATAAATCTGTTTAAAAATATCTGAAGTGTTGTAGTCACAAGCAGTTACATGTCTATCGTGTAAAGTCTGTTTAGTTAACGTATGTGCAGTTCGGAGTCAAAGGAATCTGAGCCTCCCGCCCACTAATGACCGTCATAAATCTATTTCCACACTTCAGAAATGGAACACTGTCGCTGAGGACCAATAACAACCCTTAATTTCTCGAAATGACAGCTGCATGTCTACTCCACGAGGAGTCTCAGTTGCCAAAGTTCCAACTTCCAGTTGATCTGTTTCATTACGTGCAGAAATTCGTTGTGTATCACGATGTGGAGACCGTGGGGTGGGGGGGGGGGGGAATGCAGTGGTAAATGCAAATGAAGTAGTAGATAGCTTTCAGTCACGTGGAAATAATCAGTGATGACAATAGTGTGAATAATTGGGCCGAGTTATATTACTGGAAAAGCCTAAAAAAAAAAAAAAAAAAAAAAAAAAAAAAAAAAGTTATAACGGGAACTGTCTCTAAGAAAATTCAAGCGCTTGTTTTGAACACATATAAATATGTGCTGACAAATAATCTTGGTAAGGGGTCATGCAATGAACCTGATGATAAATTCTGGGTATTTACAGAAATACAGTAAGAAATACTGTGACGAAAGGAATACCAAAGACGCCGATCTAGTGTGAAAACAAAAGCAAACGTTTCTCTAAAGTAGATAATTTCAGATGCGATTTAATTCGTCGAGAAATTTATAGATTCTATGCAAAAGGGAGAGCTCCCACCTTAGACTAATTGGTGCACATTTGCAAGAAATTTGTGATTTTCCTTATGGGCACTGAGCTTTGCGCAGCCTCCTAAAGGAGCTGGGTTTCAAATACCGTACTTTGAATAAGATAAGGGTTATTATGGAATCCAGTAGAATTGTAGCTCGGCGAGATATATATTTGTCAAAACTAAGAATGTTTCACAGTACGATATATATCGCCAAAACAAAGGAAATTTCGCAGTAATGGATATAAGTTAATTTATTTAGACGAAACCTCGTACGATACCCATGACGTATCGAGAAAGGTGGCAACCTTGCAGAAAGGACTGGGAGAAGGAGGGTCTGTCTTGTAAAACGATTATAAGGGTTCGTCAAAGGCAGCAGCCGACGTGCACAGGCGTTAAATCGACTTATTTGTAGCCCTAAAAGTAAATACCTAAATATTTTGTAGAAACAAAGAATAACAGTTTTTTTTTATAACAAGGGAACTTTATTAAATCTAAATTTAGTTTTTACTGCAAACATTAAGAATGATTTCTGTAAAACATCAGTTCCAATAAAATAGAGTGTACATTTGCTGGACTTGATTTTAATGTACCTACTGTAACCATGGAATATCTAACTTTATTTCTGCTTACTCCAGGAAGTATTGCATTTCACCCAAAATATTCCATACCAAGATTTCGCCGAAAATACAGGTTTTGAGGTTCCCTGAATAAAAAAGCTTGGTGATAACTTGATAAGTTCCTTGTTATTGGTTTGAATCTTCAAATAAGTTATACAGTTCTCAAGTAGAAAATCGTTATTCTTCTTCATAACTACTACTACTACTACTACTACTACTACTACTACTACTACTACTACTACTACTACTACTACTACTACTACTACTACTACTACTACTACTACTATTATTATTATTATTATTATTATTATTATTATTATTATTATTATTATTATTATTATTATTATTATTATTATTATTATTATTATTATTATTATTATTATTATTATTATTATTATTATTATTATTATTATTATTATTATTATTATTATTATTATTATTATTATTATTATTATTATTATTATTATTATTATTATTATTATTATTATTATTATTGTTGTTGTTGTTGTTGTTATTATTACAGGCTGCGCCATGGCTGAGTGGTTAGACCGCTTGGCTCTCGTCTGGGCGGCCCGGGTTCGATACCAGGCGACCGCAAAGTGGAATTTGCGTTAAACATAGCGCTGGGGTGGGTTTCCTCCGGATCCTCCGGTATCCCCCACCATCATTACACCAATTGCCCCATGATTCATCTCTTCTTCATCCCAGGCGTTGGGCCGACCCCTCAACCCTGGTAAAGTCGCGCTGTTCGAACGGTTACCATGGATTTATCTTTGTTAACAGAAACGTCTCAGATAACGCGCTGATTATTCTTGTGAGATTGAGAGGGGAACTGACGGGCCTGTCGTTCGTGTGCTAAGCACCAATGAACGCATCACTTCAGCCAATAGAAATCGCAGGAATCACAAATGACAGATGGATGTTTACTCCACGTGGAGTAATCAGCGGGTTATCTGAGAGGTATCTATTACCAAAGATAAATCCATGGTAACTGTTGAGCCTATACCCTATTTTCCGCTCAACTATGCCCATCCGACTCAAAACTCCAGCTGTATCGGGCGATCATTCCGCCTATGACTCTGTACGGCTGTGAGATCTGGGGAACAGTGGCTAATACCACTTTGGTCAGGCTTCAGACGCTGCAGAACAAGGCACTTCGCATCATACAGGATACAGACTGGAGATTTCCTGCTCATATCCTACATGAGCACTCCCAGATCCCGTACATTGTCTTTACGGACGGTTCTCAGCTAGGTAGCACTACGGGTTGCGCGTTTTTCATTAACAGTGAGGCTCATAAATTTAGACTTCTGGACTCCACTTCGGTCTTCTACGCAGAGCTGTATGCCATCTTTTATTTGCTCCTTTTTATTTGCAAGTTAGCTCCTGGCTCTTTTATTGTTTGCACTGATTCTCTAAGTGCTCTTCAGGCCTTGCAACAACACACAGCCGCTCACACCCTTGTTTTAAAAATACAGGCCCAGATCTCGCAAATGCTCAGTCGCGGATACCATTTTGTTTTTACTTGGATCCCAGGGCATGTGGGCATTTCCGGTAACGAGGAGGCGGACGCGGCTGCTAAGTCCGCTTGCCGTTTGCCCCGGAGTTTAACAACTACGGTGCCATACCAGGATGTGCAACGTTTTTTCCGTCGCCAGCTCCTATCTGCTTGGCAGCAATCCTGGACAGCTTTGGAAGGCACACAACTCCGGGCAATAAAGGAGAGCGTACAACCCTGGCTAACTTCCTGCAGGGATAACCGGCGAGCCGAGGTGATACTCACCCGGCTGAGAATTGGGCACACACGAGCGACTCATGGCCATTTGTTAAGAGGGGAACCGGCCCCTGTGTGTGCTTTATGTGCAGTACGCCTCACTGTGTGGCATGTATTGCTGGATTGCCCGCAGTACGCCCGCGTTCGCCAGTCTTTGGGTTTGGGGACTAACTTGCACGGTGTTTTAGGTGACGACCCAGTGGCCGTGGATAAGGCGCTGCGGTTTGTTTTTAAAATCGGTTTTAATAAACAAGTCTGACTTGTATTTTATATTTATTAATTTTAGAGCTTTTAAATTATTAGGACTGGGATGAGTTTTTATCTACTTTTAATAGTTGTGTGTTTTTATTTTATTTTACCTTTTTAGCTTGATTAGTATAGCTTTTAGGTTTTAAATTTGACTTCGGGCCCAAATGACCTTGTTGTCGACGGGCCCTAAAACACCACACACTCACTCACACTCACACCTCCGTACATTGTCGATGTCATCCGCGAGAGGGCACGATCAATATATGACAAAATCCATCTGGGCAGGTATGACCAGAGGGAATAAAGACGCTTGCCATCCTTCAAACTACCAAGAGACGTCTTGGGGCTCCTTGGTTAACCCAAGAGAAACCCGAGATGTCTCTAGGACCCATATCTACGCCTGATGGCTCAAGCGATATGCAACTCGTAACCAAAACGGAGCAAAAACTTTAAATCGTGTCTCCCAAAACGGGGGAACGCCTAAGTGCAGCTGGGCCCAAATGACCTTGTTGTCGACGGGCCCTAAAACACCACACACTCACTCACTCACCCCCCTAAGTGCAGCAGCCTTTTGAGATTAATCAAGGGCATCCCATTCCAAATTTCCCAAAAATTCAAACAAACCCCCCAGCAGAACATAAAACCACTTTGCTCATTTCGCAGGTAAAGCCGCAAAGCGGCTAGGTATTGCGGCATAAAGACATCCGGACGGGGGAGAAGTCCCGCCCGACTAGGACTACCTCTGGACCTCTGGAACAGTGCCACTATAACTCAGATCAAATGCTTCGGCTCCCTAGCTCTGAGGGAACCCGAGCGACTCTTAACACCTGCATTGGTGAGGAAGGGAGAAATTAAAAGCATAATAGTAATTATTATTATTATTATTATTATTATTATTATTATTATTATTATTATTATTATTATTATTATTATTATTATTATTATTATTATTATTATTATTATTATTATTATTATTATTATTATTATTATTATTATTATTATTATTATTATTATTATTATTATTATTATTATTATTATTATTATTATTATTATTATTATTATTATTATTATTATTATTATTATTATTATTATTATTATTATTATTATTATTATTATTATTATTATTATTATTATTATTATTATTATTATTATTATTATTATTATTATTATTATTATTATTATTATTATTATTATTATTATTATTATTATTATTATTATTATTATTATTATTATTATTATTATTATTATTATTATTATTATTATTATTATTATTATTATTATTATTATTATTATTATTATTATTATTATTATTATTATTATTATTATTATTATTATTATTATTATTATTATTATTATTATTAGAGTTATTTGTAATCATAACATACTGATAGAAGTTTGTAGAATTAATATTTCAACAGTTCTTAAACGGCAAATTATTTCAAATAGATAATTATTAGCCTGCATTAAATTTATCAGTCAATTTAAGTGGCTGTTTGTAACGGGAGTTTTTGTTTGAAATGAGTTTTGTTTTCTGATCTGAGTATTAGTGGGCCATGTAAGGAGAATATAAAAATGATGAACGGTTGCTAAGAAAATAAATCAATAATCTTGTTGGAGGTGAAAAGATGAAAATTTTTGCATAGAAATGCAAAATCAATAATCTTCATAAGGAGATATGTGTTCTGTGATCTTGTTAGGGATGAGTGGACGTGCAGGAGTAACGAGTTTTATGTAATTAATGGAATCTTTTTATTAAAGAAGTAAGAATTTATCGATATGCTGGAGGTAACCTGCAATGATTGACTAGGAAAGAAAGTTCAAGTAAAATGTAATCCAGATAATACAATTAAATTATTTGTTACAAAATTGGACTTCTCCAAAAGCGTATTTATTTCACTCTGAACCACACCTGAAAACGAGAGATCTCATGATTCTTATTTAAAATAAGATGATACAATTGGTGACCAGAAGCAACTGATAGCCGCAAAATCTCACACGAAAAGAGCAAGAATTGTGCTTCCAACATAGAAATCCTGCTTCATTTTGTTCATTCTCATATCTGCCCATGCATACCATAAGATAAAGATCAGTTCACCATTGGAGCACCTAGTATGTGACCTAGTAGTAGACATATCGGGATATTAGAGAGGGCATCAAACTGACACAAGCGGGGAACTCTGAACTCAAGTGTTTGAAGGTCAGCTGCTTAAGTGAAAAATATTGAAAGCAGGGTTATTAGATATCTTGATTATCTGAAGGCTTCAGACACCGTTGCTGTTTCTTTGCAACTTGACTGTAAAATATGTGCACACAGGGTTTCACCGTGACCTCGCTCTCCACAAGCAATGCCAACCAATCGCAATCGCAGTAGCGCATGAGACCCGTGCCTCTCTCCTCTCCGATTGCTGCTAAACAACGTTAAAGTATAATAGAAGTTAAATGGACCTAAAGTAACGCTCAAAGCCTAATTATCAAAAATATTTATCGAAGTTTCCTAGAAATAATTAAAACTGTCTGTTGACGTCTTAAGTAGAAGCTTAAGTGCAATCATTTGATGGAAGAGGGCTATTAACTCCGCATGTGCTTGCAACATCAATGGAAACAATCATTTACAAACAACGAAACATAATCTTTCCTATAGTGCTCAGCAACTTCTTCAGAAAAGCTTTACTATGACAATAAAGATCTTTATTTCGTATAATTTCTATGTTATTTGTTATTCTGTGCTTCTAGGCAATTGCATTTATTTCCAACAAAATGCTTCATTTTTCACTTTCTAAACTGTTAGTTTTTTATGATTATTTGCACAAATTTCAAAGGGTTTCATCTCTGGCCTTTCTCCACTTCTCAGCCATTCCAACACAAGTTCTCATTTTTTAAACTTTCTTGCACAAGTATCACGAGGTCAGTATGGATGGATAAATCATTGTTTTTATACAGAACTTTAAGTAAAGGAGATGCAATACATGTATTTTCATTTAACTTCTAGTTAAGACGGTAGCATTTCCGTTGTACAATATCTCCTTATCTCGTATAATGATAAGTTAATTATAAAGCAGTTTCTATGTAAGGTATAACTAGGGGCGGATTTTGCCCTATTTGCCTATTTAGTTCCTTTGTTCAGAAACTTAGGCTTTTAAGTTATAAGCACGCTTCCTACAATTATTAGCCTAATTTCTTAGTTTTTTAGTGCCTATAAATGCCTATTTCATACCTTTGTGCCTATTCTGCTTATTAGTGCTTAGAACTGCCTTTCAAGCCAGTTTCTTCTGCTTGTAATTTGTGACAACAGCTTTCGCATTTGTTGTAAATTAATTGTTCCTTCACACCGGCCTTGTGTAGGCTAAAGTATCGAAAGGTAGAGTCAGGCTGAAAAATTCAATGCCATAGCATGGATTTGAACCACGGATCTTCTGGTCTCCGTCCCCGCTCTAACCATTGAGCTACTATGGCCAACATGCCGATATGAGATTACATTCTCCAACTGACTCCTCCCTATTTTTCCCGGTAAACCACTAGGAGTTCTCATAAACACATGAGACAACTACTTTAATGGTGACTTAAAACATGTAAGTACTTTAAGGCCCGGGCTTTATAGTTAACCACTATTAGGTCAATTAATGGAAATTAATTTTTCTTTAACACTGGCCTTGTGTAGGCAAAAGTATCGAAAGGTAGAGTCAGGCTTTAACTATAAAGCCCGGGCCTTAAAGTACTTACACGTTGTAAGTCACCATTAAGGTGTTGTCTCATTTGTTTATGAGAACTCCTAAGTTGTTTACCGGGATAAATAGGAAGGAGTCAGTTGGAGAATGTAATGTCATATCGGCACGTTGGACACAGTACCTCAATGGTTAGAGCGGCTGGACGGAGGCCAGAAGATCCGTAATTCAAATCCCGGCTATGGCATTGAATTTTTCAGCCTGACTCTACCTTTCGAAGTTTTTACATCTGTTGGTTTCAACGTGAAGTTTTCCGGGAAGAGAAATTTCTTACAGCTGCACGTTGGATATAGAAAAAAAGGGTTTAGCCAGGTAGGTATCTACCTTATAGATGTGTCACAATGCGCTAATTACGTCATGAAAAATTCTTAGAATTGTGAAAGGTCAAGCCAGACTGAAAAATCCAATGCCATAGCCGGAATTTGAACCACGGATCTTCTGGTTTGCGTCCAGCCGCTCTAACCATTTGAGCTACCATGGCCAACGTGCCAACATGACATTGAATTCTCCAACTGATTCGCTTTTCCCCCGGCAAACCACTAGGAGTTCTCGTAATCACATGAGACAACTACCTTAATGGCGACTTACTATGCTGTAAGTACTTCAAAGTACTTCGTGGTTCAAATCCCGTCTATGTCATTGAACTTTTCAGTCTGGCTCAACCTTTCATAGTGCGTCCTACACACGGCTAGTGAAAAAGAAAAATTAATTTCCATTAATTGTACCTAATAGTGGTCCGAACTATAAAAGCCCGGGCCTTACAGTACTTACAGCATATTAAGTGGCCATTAAGGTAGTTGTCTCATGTGTTTATGAGAACTCCTAGTGGTTTACCGGGGGAAAAGCGAGTCAGATAGAGAATTTAATGTCATGTTGGCACGTTGGCCATAGTAGCTCAAATGGTTAGAGTGACTGGAGGGAAACCAGAAGATCCGTGGTTCAAATCCCGGCTATGTATTGAATTTTTCAGTCTGGCTCGACCTTTCATAGTGCGTCCTACACACGGCTAGTGTGAAAGAACAATTAATTTCCAACCTTAGAATTCGCTCAAGGACGAGTAGCAAAGACCAGCTAAATCATAGTTCAATGGATTGACAAATGACCACTCTTTATGTGGGGAATGGAAAGCCCATTCTGCAAGCAGTGTTTCAAGTGCACCCATAGATCAGTTTCCAACACAATTATGCCAAAAGAGGGAAGCAACAGAGGTATACTTCCTAGACAGTGGATAAATGTGTGTATCTTTTTTTTGGACATTACGTACTCCAACGTTAAGTCCTATCGGGCGATGAATGGAATGGGTGAAATGATGCTCAAATGAGCCCGGGTCCATAGAGCTTCGAGTTACCCGACATTCGTCTTTCAGGATAAGGGAAAACTCCTGAAAATACCTTATCCAGGTAACTCACCCTGACCGAGATTCGAACTCGGGACCTCTTGAACATGATGCAGACATGCTACAACCACGCTACCAAGGCGGACATGGCTAAATGGTGATCCATCGTTCGGCACAGATGGGAAAGTATTTTTTTTTTTTTTTTTTTTTTTTTTTGTCAGCCTTGTGTGAAACAGGTGAGTTTAATCATTCATTTTTGTATTAATACTACATATCCTAGTTTCAAAACCTTGTAAAAAAATCAACCCTTTAGCAACATTATACCAAACACAAATTAGTATGTTGAGCAGAGCCGAAACAAGAGATACTGAATGTTTTCAGTTTTCCAAAGGAAAGCATAAATTTGCCTTATGTGAAAACTTTCTTCATCACATGATACGACTTTACATTGAGATTTAGCTTAAAACATGTATGAGTTGTTAAACAAGCCGGTATAATTCATTTCATCTCGATCAGATGAAACTTATTGGTATAGCCTTGCAAAGTTAGTGTATGGGATTTTACATGTTTGTTACGAGTATTATCTTTTGGCAGTTTCAATGCAGTAGCATGATATTTTCGTGCTGGTGTAAAGGCTTATTTGTTGAGATAAAAGTAATACTTGGGGTAGGGATTATTAATTAAATTATTGATGGTGTCAATTGTTAACAATCATATCAGATCACAATTAGTGTCGCTGGTAAGCAGGAATTTACTCCCGTAAGATTTCTTTTACATGTGCGTAAAGCTATTAACACGAAGGTGTTGTTTTACCCATTCTTAAAATCACCACTCTGGGACTCTGCTGAGGTTACAACTTACACTTGTAAGGCCAGCGCTTAATTAGCTAGGTTACACAGACTAAAATTATGCATATGAAAAAAACTGTGATTTTCTCATGCTTACGTTTTTCTACATGTATCTCAAGGAATCATGAAGTCTATTGCTTGGAGACTTCCGGCATTGTTTCCAACATTGAAAATGAAACTGCAGACCAATAAATTTTAATGTTTTGTGTAAAATTTTACAGAAATGCCGTTATAAAAGTAGGTACGAGAATTCCTTTCAAGATGCCGCAATTGCTGTAATTCTGTTTGAATAAACGGGAAACGCTTACTAAAAACCTGTGCTTTATTATTTGTTCTTAGTCGACAATGGGGCATTTAGGGTTTTTATTACAAAAACTAGGATTCTGTAGCTTTAGCTTTCAATTAATTGCTGTTCTGTGCTTTGTATCTTTCTGACACATCGTGACATCATTTTAAGTGATATTAAGATTGCTGTGATGAATTTTGAATTTCTTATCTTTCGAACAATCGTTTCTATTAAGGACACACATTTGTGTAAATTGGCCCAAAACTTACAACAATCCCAAATTTAGTTGCTTTTGATTTAAAATTAATATCGACATACTTCAATAATAAGTTTTTTTTTTTTTCTAGCGGCACTCCAAAAAACGTCACATGACTATTTAAATAATCCTTCACCTGTATGGTAGCTGCTATTACGTAATGTTAACCTCAGATTTCTCAAATTCCATATTTTTTACAGTTTCCTAACTTCAAAATGTTCCACGGGATGCAATTTTCCATTAATCTGTATGAAATTCTAAATATGCCTTAGAGCAACTGCATATTAAGTGTACCCATTTACATTTGTTGTGTTTTTGCTGTCTGTATTGAAAAGAATTATAATGCTTACTTCTTACTGAAACGACTACCATTTACCACTACTAATGATGCTGTAGACGTTTCTTAAGCTGTCACAGGTTTCTTCTCTAGATATATCATTTCCCCATTTTCTATTTAATTGAAATTGACAATAGGTTTTTCTACGAGGTATCTCTTTCATTAAGATATGTTCGAGAAGTGTAACAATGTTAATGTTTCTAGTGGAAAATAAGGATATTTTGAAGTAGATGCCAGTTTCAATCACGGCATGTTTCTATCTTTACATTTTGTATCTGCGAAAATAATCGTGTAGGATAAGTGTGGGCAACTTATGACACGCTTCACTGGTAAGTGAACTCGTTTTTGATTATGTACAGTGCGATCCATATAAACCTGAACCATTTCAATATGCCATAACTTTTGAACCAATAATAGGACACACGTGCAACTTTGGAAGAATATAATATACAATTGGGAGATTACATTACATTATTTACATCTCAGAGAAAATTTTGGAAATGTCTTCCATCAGCATCTATATATAAAATAAGACATGAAGCTTTCCTGGTAACGAATATGCTCAAGTTGTTCTCGGGAAGCAAGCCAAGTGAAAAGACGATTAGAAATCGAGCTTCGGGAGTGTGCATCTCTGCCATCATAAGGATATTTATTAAATATTATAACAAATGAATCACCGGATATAGCACAAATATAAACAAAGACAAAACACTATCAAAATTCCCATTACGAGACAAAAGACTGTTTTTAGTAAATGACTTAATCCGTCGACCTAAGAAGCACAGATCTATACAGCTTGATAATCAAGTTAAGTAGTTACGTTTCTTTGACCCAATTAATTTTCTATACTCACGCCATCTCCTGACCTGCCATTTAATTTACTGAAAACAGTCTTTTGTTCAGTAATGTGAATTTTGATAGTGTTTTGTCTTTGTTTATATTTGTGTTATATCCAGTGATTCATTTGTGGTTATAAAATTCAATAAATATCCTGATTTTTTTTTTCATTTTTGTAATTTAGGTCATACAACATTAACTCATATCGGTCGATGAATGGAATGGGTGAAATGATGCTCAAATGTGTCCGGGGTCCATGGAGCGTAGAGTTACCAGACATTCGTCTTGAAGGATAAGGGAAAACCCTGGAAAAATCCTTATCCCAGGTAACTCACCCTGATTGAAATTCCAGCTCGGGACTTCTTGAACGTGAGGCAAACACGCTACCATATACGCTACTGAGGCGGGCTGTAATAAATAAATATCCTGATGACAGGAGAGATGCACAATCCCGAAACGTGGATTTCTAATCGTCTTTTCACCTGGCTTGCTTCCCGAGAAAAACTTGAGCATCTATACATGTTTGCACACGTCACACCATATTCTGTGAAGTTTTACGGAGCTGATATCGAATTGAGAGAAGGTTATTTCCAGCAAGATGGAGCAACGTGCCACACATCTAATGACACCAGTTTCTTTGACAATCCAATAATCTCAAAAGGTCTGTGGCCCCCATATCCCCTGACCTAACCTCACCAGATGTTTTCTTGTGGGAGTATCTAAAAATAGAGTGTAAAAGGATAGGCCATGGACAATTGATGTTCTCAAGGAATCCATTCGGACCGAAATGAGTAATATTGGCGAGGATAATCTCCGTAAAACTTCAGAGAATATGGTGAGACGAGTGCAAACATGTATAGATGCTGGTGGAGGACACTTCCAACATTTTATCTGTGATATAAATAGTGTAGTGTAATCTCCAAATTCTGTATTACATTCTCACAACGTTGCACGTGTGTCGTATTATTGATTCAAAAGTTATCGCCTATTTTTCCCCAACTGAAAATTAAACAAACAAAAGATTTGGGCGCAAAGTACTGCATCCTCCCCTTCAATCCGAAGGTACTTCGGCAACTTCTAAATTAACTCCCAACCAAAAGATCTACACCACCTTCATCTTACAAATTTCAAATTCAAATCCTACCTGCGGTGAAATCCTTAACGGGTGGGCACGCAGCATAAACCTTCTGGCTGTATACATCCAGCCAGCACGAGCGAGCGAGCGAGCGAGCGCCTATTGAAATGGTTTAGGTTTGTATGGATCGCACTATATACCTAAAATATCTAAAACCTGTGACGTGATGTGCGATTTTAAGCATCATTTTCAAAATGTACGTGTGTAAATGGATTATACGCAATTATCTTCGCGGAGGAAAACTTCATGTTGGGTAGTGTTATTAAATGAATGGTGCCAGAATTGGGATTTTTCTCTTTTTAGAAACTTCAATGAGGACTTCGAGAAATAATTAAGAGGCTACGTAAGAAAAAACAGTTGCTTCGATCCCATAAACCATATTAGGTCGGCATACTAGCCATGGATTTCTTTACTTGCCCAGTAAGTTCCGTGCAAAGAGACAAAGGACGTAGCAGTTATGCAGTAACCATGGCCCCCTATATCACTCATGCAGGATTTGAATGTTATGTACTGTCTGCCCAGCAGAAGAAGGCAAGCTAGAGGAATGTGTGGCATAATCACTATTGCTGCCCGTACGGTGTTTATGCTCGCCTTCCTGGTATGACAAGGAATCACATAACACCCCCATATATAATACCCATCACTGCGGTTATTGCAACGAGCATTAGATCTGGCAAAATGGGTAACTCATATGCACACCGAGCGGGATGGCTCAGGCGGTTTCGTCTGTAGCCCGCAATCGGGAGGCTCGGGTTCGATTCCCGTGGCTGACCTACCTGACACATGGGTTTTTCGGGGGTTCTCCCGGGTCACTAGACGAATGCTGGGTAGGTTAATTCCATCCCCCGAATTTCCTGTCCATCCATTTCATCTCCATTATCATATTATATCATCTCTCATCTGGTGGTCTCTTACAGGGTAGAATTGTCGGCGGGTGTCTCGGCGATGCATGGCAGGATGATACGTTCTGAGCTGAACTACTTCTTCCTCCGGTAGGTCGGATGCCGGTCTCCGCTCCTCTGCTGGGACCGTTGCGGGACCACCAGCCAGGGACCTTTGGGACTCGGATCCTCTGCCTGGAACCTTTGGGGCTCGCCTGCTGGGATCTTTGCCGTCCCACAGTAGGGGAGCGTGTCCGTTGTCCTAACCTGTCGAGAGAAGTCTCTAAGTAAACTGTAGGGAATATGCCCTCTGTACTCTCGTGGCTCCTTCTGTCGGCCACCCTCTGTCTCCTTCGCCACATCTCTCCTCCCGGGGTGCCCCCACTTGGTGGCATAGAAAGATTGGATCCAGCATGGTGAAATGCCCAATCCCCAACTCATATGCACGCTCATAAACTCATTTCCTAGTAAACAAAGCCACTAAGAGAGTAGATAAACAGTTCAAACCCCTCTCCCCTGCATTCCTCTCTTGTCTTCTTGTGGTGGGTAGACAGTATACAGTTCAGAAATAATATACTCCAAATACAGGATGTCAATGTATTATACATAAAAATGTACATGAAAACAGACTGTAACAGAGAATATAAATAAGAAAATGTTGTTCTCCAACAGGGATACATTTCCTCTGACACCAACACCAGAAGAGGGTCATCCATTCTTGTTGCATGCGGATTGGGCACCTCGAGGTCACTCCCTTGTTATGGTGTATAACTATGACATATATTATCTCTTGAGTCCAAGGGGAGGTCAGTCTTATAGAGTGACCAACAACGCTGTGCCTGGAGTTGTCAGCAATGGTGTTCCCGATTGGCTGTATGAAGGTAAGTCTCGGAATTATATTCTCCAATGACAAATCTCTATAAAATTAACCAGGCTCAGCAACATCTGAAACAAGAAATAAAACATGTTTCAATAAGTCAAGCTTTACACTCAAAAGAGGTTCTTAACTACAACTCTAACACCTTTTATTTTTACATACTATGTATGTGGCAGAGAATATATTGCAATATGCTCAAAAAATTAAATATTGCCAAAAATTAATTATTGCCAACTTCTGAATCTGAGTGCTTCAATTTTACCTTGTAAAGGGTTATTTGGGATAGTAGGATTTAAAAAATACATATCTTGTTTTAAAAAAGTATCGCAAAACATATACGAGATTTGAACTATATATTTCAGGTGCAACTTTGGTATCGAAAGGAATACTGCATCTTTTCTGCCCACTAGGTACATGGTAAGACGTAAAATCAATGCAGCATTGTTAAATAGGCATGATTCTTTTTTTCCCTTCGTTGATATGGCAAAGACAAATATTTCATATAGGTACCCACAGGTCATTAATAGGTTAAAATGGGTTCAGAAATGTATACCCCAAGCATTAACTATTAAAATTACAATGTGTGGAACATTTTGAAAATCGCCTGTAATTTAGACATAACCTGTTAATTCCTTAGAAACTATTGTAACTAGAAAGCTGAAACTTGGTATTACTCCATTCTTGATCGATCACAAAAATAAATGGTATAAATTTGAAACAAATCTAACAAAAGCTTCAGATGTTTCGATTTTCATCCTTAAGCCCCCACCCCAAACCCATGTTTTTGTTTTTTGACATAATTACTTCAAACCTTTCTGCACATTATGGATCTTAGTGAAGTGGATTTATATGTATTTTAATTATACGACAATATCTGTTACTTTAACTTGCTGTGGAGCCATTTATGAAATTTGGAATAAATGTAGAACTATTTGGCTTACGGAACCGCAAAATAGTACGTGTTTAGCGAATTTGTTGCAGCATATGTTGCGATGATTGTCATTTTTATAGTGCATTTATAGTACATTTTAAGAGTCATTTTACTAAAATTGTGTATTTCTAAGTGCTTACATAGTAAAGTTTAGTCCCTATTTAAGTGCCTATTTTGCCCATTTTAGTGCCTTTTTGCCTGCCTATTTCACACATTTTCCCTATAGATCCGCTCCCTAGTTATTACGTATTTAGAAGACGAGTTGGAAGTAGAAAGTCGACCAATGGATGAAGAAGTGGAAGAAGAAATATGAATAGTTAGGATTTCGACTGAAAAGATACCGATGGCGGAAGAAAGAAAAATAAAATCTAGAAGGAGTTCTGAAATATGCAAGGAAAATGTATGGGAAGAATCAACATTAATAAAGCAAATCAAAGAAATCATTGAGGTGAAACTTAAGACAGACGTATTTTGACGCTGACATTGTTATAAAAGTTGATTATAAATATGACGGAATATTTAGGATATTAGTTTTGAGAATAGAGTTATGCACGGTATAATAGTTAACCGTCTTTTTAATAAAAATAAAATTGTAATAGATATTACATATAAAAACAATGTGAGACTGTTATTATCCCTCAATATAAAATGTTTTCAATTGTAGGCTGCTTTTGAACCCAAGCAATCATACGAGGGGGGACCCAAAAGAAACCGGATTGTTGTCATAAAAACTTTATTGATGAACCTTTTTACAAAATTACTTCAGTCACCTTCAAAATACTCTCCATTGCATGCGATGCACTTGTCAAGTCTCTTTTCCCACTGTTGGAAGCATGTTTGGAACTCTTCAAGTTTTATATTGTCCAGTGTCCTTTGCGAAGCTGTTTTTACCGCCTCCACATCGTCATAACGCTTTCCTCTTAGCTATTTTTTTTCTTTCGAGGAAATAAGAAAAAGTGGCACGGGGCTAGGTCCGGCGAATACGGAGCGTGGGGAACGGCAGATCACCACCAAATAGTGGGTCACTCGTAAGGCCGTTTGTGCTGGAGCGTTGTCGTGATGCAGAAACCAGTCACCTGATCGCCAAAGTTCCGGGCGTTTCCTCCTCACATTCTCTCGCAGACGCCTTAAAACATCCAAGTAAAAGTGCTGGTTAACAGTCTGACCAGGGATTACGAATTCCCGATGCACAATTCCACAAACATAAAAAAAGACAATGATCATCGTCTTCACATTTGACCTCACTTGCCTTGTTTTTTTTTTTGGGGGGGGGGCTGGGAGAGTTGGGAGTCCTCCACTGGCTTGACGCTTGCTTGGTTTCTGGCTCATACCCGTAACACCAACTTCCATCCCCTGTAATGACCTTGTTCAAGAAGTTTGGATCACGTGCAGTCTCTGTTTTCAAGCCCTGACACACATTCATGCGGATGGTTTTGTGCTCCTGTGTGAGAAGGCGCGGAACAAATTTAGCAGCAACACATCTCATGTGCAAATCCTCCCTCAAAATCCTCTGGCATAAGCTCCAACTGATTCCTATCGCTGCTGAAATTTGGTCGATCGTTTGAGGACGACCCTCGTTGATCTTTTGGCGGTCCTTTTCAATGTTCTCTTCATTTCACGATGTTGAAGGGTGCCAGAACGAGCTTGGTCTTCAATATACATCTCACCACATTTAAAGCGCCCAAACCACTCGAAAACCTGTGTGCGGCTCATAGCGTCCTCCTGGAAGGCTTCCTGAAGTATTTGGTGTGTCTCCGTTGCATATTTTTAAAGCAGAAAACAATATTTCACACACAATCTTTGTTCTTTTAAAGTTGTCATAGCGATTTCGCAGAGGTAACCTGCCAAAAGTCAGAGAAACACAATACCACACTTGCACGTTCAGCTCTACACTGACGCCGTCTGCACAGCTGTTTCATGAAGGTCTCTACTAACATCATCTAGCGTGAGAACCCTATACTACGTCTACGAGTGGCAGCGCCCTCGGAGTTCGGTTTCTTTTGGGTCCCCCCTCGTATTTTAATTTAGTTAATAGTTTAGTAAATCTGTTAGATATGAAGATATATATTGTGTTAAACAATTTGAATATAAAAGGGAAAACAACAAACGAAATCAGAAAATTGTGGTCAGGTATAGTCTGAAGCTGGCCAAGAGTAATGCAGAATAAAAATAAAAAAAATACGGTATTACTACTTTATTTACATTCCTAATACATAAATTAACCATATGTTAAGCTTTACAAAACTTTAAATAATAAAGCAAGAGTAATTATTCAGTATTTTTTTATAATTTGTTTTAATTGTCAAAGTTATTGTATTATTATATTGTACAAAGAGCCGATAATCTAGTGACACGGAATGCTACAGATCAACTTGTAAATCCTCTTTCTTGCAGCTTGATACCGAAATTAAGGTTTGCCAGAAGTAAATAATCATGATGAATGTCAAAGGAATGTTGGTTCTTTGTTACGACAAGGGCAAGGCCAGTTGAGTCCAGCAGCTGTAGGGAAAGTTGTTATAACAAAAGCAATGTAAGAAACAGCGTCCTTAGCAGTTTCCTAAAGTGGCTCACTTGACTTGTATGAATAGGGAATTCTTTGGATCATTTACAATGGCGACAAAACAGCCACAAAGGGATTTTGCTTGAAAAGGAGTTTTCAGAGTGAAAGTGATACACCACGCGCAGCTGTGGTCATTCAAGGAGTCTTCGGCGTGAGGTCGATGAGAGCAGTCTGAGGCGTGAGGGCGATTAAGGCAGTCCTCTGGTTTTGTCTGGAATATTTGTCGGTTCGTATATATATGAGGAACGAATAAATTTATCGAGTAATAAACATTCTGTAGTTAGTAACTCTAAACAGAGATTGGTAACCCTTGGTCGGCAACTTTCGTTTCGATGTTTTAAAAGAAGAAGCAGTAAATAAATAAGTTGGAAACGGGCATTCCAGTGTTATTAAAATCTCCTTCTCACACATCCACGCATACCCTGAGAGAAACCTCATTGCTCGCCGACTTATTTGCTCGCCATTAAATTATTGCTTCAAATTGGCGTCAACAACGTGGAATTGTGGGCAACCAGAAACATTTTAGTTACAAATTGGCGCGCCAACGTGGAGCTCGATACGAGAAGGAGGTTTGACACGAGCAGCAGATTCAACCCGTGAAGGAGGTTCAACCTGAGGAGAAGGTTCAACCGAGGAGTTTCAACCCGCCGACGAGGTTCAACAGGAGAAGGAGGTTCGACACGAGGACGTTCGACAACAAGCGGATCTACAACGGTACTACTGGAAAGATGAAAGGAGCGTCATCAGTAACATCAGGAGCCAGTAGAAAATTAAAGGTACAAAGTGATAAATTATATACTAGACTATGGTGAATTTATTTGAGGAGTGAAAAAGAAGATTTTAAGTAAAATTTGTAGAAAACATGGAAGTTCAAGAGGTTTATGGTAATAACAGTAGGCAGGAAGTAGTCGAAGTAGCAGAGCGTAGTAGAACTGTCCTAAATAACGTAGAAAGGGAAATAAATATGTTAGAGGAAATTAGAAAAGTGTTCGCAAGTGTTCAAAATTTAAGAAAGGAGATGCAGGATAACAATCAAAGTTTAAGTGGAAGTTTAAGTAAAAATATAGATGATAACAATCAAAGTTTAAGAAAAGAGATGAATGATAACAATCAAAGTTTAAGTGAAAGTTTAAGTAAAAAGATAGATGATAACAATCAAAGTTTAAGTGAAAGTTTAAGAAAAGAGATGAAGGATAACAATCAAAGTTTAAAAAAGATAGAAGAAAAGTTAGAAAATAGTGTTCAGAAGTTAGAAGTAGGACAAATAGAACTAGGAAAGAAGTTAGAGAATCAACAACAGGCGTTAGAAAATGTCAGAAAACAAGTTAGTCTGGAAATAGAGAATGTAAGGAAAGAAGCTGGTCAGATAGCAGATAACGTGAGGAAGGAAGTTAGTCAGCAGATAGAGAATTCTGAAAATAAAATTGTTAAATTAGTTAAGGAAAAATCAGATAGTGAAAACAGAAAACTGAGGGAAGAAATAGCACAGAAATTAGAGAAAGAAGGAGAACTAGCTAGAAAAGAGTTAGAAGAAACTAGGAGTAGACTAGAAGTATCAGAGTGGGAAAATAGAAAACAGACGAGGAATGTGGAAGAAACCACTAATCAAATTAATGAGGTAGCAATAGAGATCACAGTGTCAAAGGAAACTGAAGTTTTTAATCTAGTTAATGAAAGGTCAGATAGTGAAAACAGAAAACAGATGGAGGAAATAGCACAGAAATCAGACAAAGAAAGAGAAAAGGACAGAAAAGAGTTAGAAGAAACTAGGAGTAGATTAGAAGTATCAGAATGGGAAAATAGAAAACAGACGAGGAATTTGGAGAAAACCACAAATGAAATTACTGAGCTAACAATAGAAATCATGGCGATGAAAGAAACATTGAAAAGCATTCAAAATCGAGGGAGAAACGAAAGAGAAATATTAAAATATTTCGGGCAAGGGGCACAGTTCCAGCAGAATATGTGTAGAAAAGACAGGACAAGATATCGATGTACAATACCTAAGCTAGATATGGAAAAATCATGGGGATGTAGAATAAATAAGTCCTTTGTACATGGAAAAGTCCGCAAAATCCCTTTGTATTTTCGAAGTACGTTGTGGGATGATGAATGTTCTTGTAAATGGTGGGAACTTTGGCTAAAGTATTTAAAAATACCATAACATGTAAAATGAGAAGAAACACAAAATTGGTAAAATGTATATGTTAAGTATAAAAGTGTAGTGTAAAATTTATAATATTAAGTATAAACAGTGTAGTGGCAGTGCAGTGAAACTTAAAACTAAACAAGTGAAAAAAATTATTAATGAAAAACCGAACAATGAAAGACTTTTGTAAAGAATATTTATACAGAATCCAGAAGAAGAATTCAGAAATGTTGTATACAAATCTAATATTATTAATGTACAATTGGTTTAAACATGAGAGTGTATGTTTATGAATTGTTTCAAGTGTAACAACAATATGAATTAATTTTAAGTAGATCAGATGGAGAAAAAGAGAGATGATGTAGATTGAAATATTTTCCGAGTAATATTTAAAAGTTGAAAATTGCAGATCAGAATGTTGGTAAATTTTAAATGAACTGTTGTTATGTAACCATGTGAATAATTTTTAGGAAATGTCATGTAAAAATTAATGTTGTGAAAAGAAATTGTAAAACGAATTGGAAGTTGCTGACAAAGGTCTAATATTTTGCGTTATATTCGGGCAAGACATATATTATTTCATTATGGGATAATAAAATAATATCTATGGGGGCATTTGATACCGAAATTAAGGTTTGCCAGAAGTAAATAATCATGATGAATGTCAAAGGAATGTTGGTTCTTTGTTAGGAGTCTTCGGCGTGAGGTCGATGAAAGCAGTCTGAGGCATGAGGGCGATTAAGGCAGTCCTCTGGTTTTGTCTGGAATATTTGTCGGTTCGTATATATATATGGAACGAATAAATTTATCGAGTAATAAACATTCTGTAGTCAGTAACTCTAAACAGAGATTGGTAACCCTTGGTCGGCAACTTTCATTTCGATGTTTTAAAATAAGAAGCAGTAAATAGATAAGTTGGAAACGGGCATTCCAGTGTTATTAAAATCTCCTTCTCACACATCCACGCATACCCTGAGAGAAACCTCATTGCTCGCCGACTTATTTGCTCGCCATTAAATTATTGCTTCAAATTGGCGTCAATAACGTGGAATTGTGCGCATCCAGAAACATTTTAGTAACAAGCTGAAAAAAGAAGGGAATAACACAAAAGAAGGAGATAATATCATACGCCTATGTTGATTACATTGTAAAGAAACCTTTCAGAAAATGATAAACAGCATAGAAGAATGTGGTTCAACACGGGTTTGAGATAAACGTATGAAAACGGATGTGATGGTAAACCGAGGAAAAACAGCAGTATCGGCTAAAATCTTCTTACCGAGAAAGAAAGTGAAGTTCATATCAAATTTTCAAATAAATAATTCTTGATACAAGTACAGCCTGAGCCTCATTTTCTTCTTTCGGAGGCGTTTCCTGGGGTTGCTGCAGGTGATGTGAAGGACTTCAACACTTTCATTAATTTTATTTGTGCGTCTAATTTATCTTCCGGCTTCACCATCTTCAAACTTGGCAGAAGAGATAAAAGAAATATTTTATCAGCATCCTGTTCGTCACGTCCGCAAGTACTTCTATCAAGCCTTGGACCAAACTCCCTCTCTGCTCTGTAACACAAAAGAAATACGACAAAAATATTCAGAACTAATTCATTGAAATTCAAAACGTTATAATCATTTATTATTTGTCACAGAACTTGAAGTGCAATTAGAATGTTTAGAAAAAAATCACACTTGAAAACTTCAGTACAATGCACATATGTTTGGTTATCCTTGACGATGCTCTTAATAACTTGAGTTACATTATCACTTGAAAGTCACAAGAAAGTCACAGACTGTTCTCGTCTGATACTGTATAACCAGTAGTGCTTTCTTTTTCTTCTTTCCTTTCTTATGAGCTGAAATTGTCCCCATAACACCAAAAGAAGCCATAAACAAATTCACAATATCAAAACAAGTACAGAAACCTCTGATGTTGGCTCTCAATAACTTAAGTCATTGTTCCTCTGGAACATTTGCTTCCTTGTGGGTGTGTGTGATCTAAAAGCTACAAGCACAGCTAAATCCCCTGTTGGTTGTCTACAAACACAAACACATGTAAAGCCTGTTCTCCTGGATCTCCAAGTTTTGGTGTTCTAATAAATGCCCCTAGTACACCAGGCTAACCAAATTGTACCATGACCAATTTTCCATATCCAGCTTCTAAATCTGGTAGACCAAATATACTACTCCACAGGAGAGTAAGTCTCCGAGGGACGAGACGTAGGGAGATTGGCGAAGGTTCCCACATCCTCCCTGGGCAGGTTTATGAACCCCCTGTCAGTACAGTTACAGACCATTCAAAAACATTCTGACGGCTTCTACTTTTGTGAATGAATCTTCTCGGTTTTAATGTACAGAGTGGATAGGGCGCATGTTTTCTTAACGGTATGCTCCCTGTGTAGCAGGCGTTCTCTGCCACACACATTCGCTGTCCTTGTCACACAGCACATTCCTTAAAGGGACAATATTTGCGTTGCTATACTATAGTTACTATGCGATATCGTCCATGTTGCATTTGTTGCATATACAGGGTGTCTCTAAAGTCACTATCCATTTCAATGAAAACGCAACATTTTGTTTCTTTTCTTTTCAGATACTGGTATCTTAGTGCAAGATGTTTAGCACAGAAGAACGGGTTGCCATTCTTTGTGCACGGGTACGCGGCGGAAGAAGGCGCCAGAGCGGAATTTACCCGTAAATTCCACAAACCAGCCCCATCAAGGGCACACATTCGTCTGCTTGTGAACAAATTTAAGCGTACAGGCAGTGTGTGTGATGAGACACGTCCTGGACGACCACACGTCTTGGCAGAAATAGTGCATTAGGTTCAAATTGTCAGTGATAGGAGTCCGAAGACATCAGTTCGACGCCTCAGTAGGAAATTGATCGTCCCTCGCAACACAGTGTGGAAAATTCTACGTTTCACTCTACGAAAACGTCCGTATCACATTCATGTTCTGCACCATCTTGAGGACGAGGATTTCGCCAGTCGTCGGGTAATGTGTTATGATCTCCTGGAATGTGTAGAGAATGAGAATTTAATGGACAACATTTTATTCTCCGATGAAGCCACTTTCCATATTTGTGGGAAAGTGCACAGACACAACAGCCGAATAAGGGCATATGAAGAACCACATGAGGTATCGGATTGGGAACGTGATACAGCGAAAGTCAATGTTTGGTTGGGTATGACAAACGCAAAACTGTATGGCTCACATTTCTTTGACGAAAGGTCAATAACAGGTAATATCTACCTCAACATGTTAGAACTGTTCCTTGAACCGCAGCTTCAAGAGGATGGCATACTGGATACAGTTGTGTTTCGGCAAGATGGTACGCCTCTACATTTTGCAAACATCGTCCGTGATTACCTGAACAGAACCTTTCCGGGGAGATGGATAGGCAGAGGTTCAACTCGGCTGTGGGATTTCCGTTCACCGGACCTTACTCCTTTAGACTTTTTTGCATGAGGGTACATCAAATCTAAAGTGTACACTAGCAAAGTGAATGGTCTGCCTGAGTTACGGAATTGTATCACGGAAGCAGCAGGTCGAATTACGGTTGACATGTTACAGTCTACATTTCGTTCCACACTGAAAGATAGCGTATGTGTTTTGAGCTAGATGGAAGTCATGTAGAAGGGCACTAGAATATATGTAACACTTCAAAATAATATTGAATTTTCAATCACTGTCTTCCTTCATTGAAATGGATAGTGACTTTTGAGACAGCCTGTATTAGCAATAGACCTTGATCTGAGTAGATTGGTAAAAACAATCTATTTGAAAGCCCCAACGTTAACAGCACTGAATAAACCAAAAGCACACTGGAATATGAAGTTTTATCCTTTGAGCGTGCGAATCGAAGGCGACTTGACATGGCTCTAGATCTTACCTGGTATGTCATCATAAACGCATTATTACAGCACAGATAGATTCATGAGATCCCACATGCACTGGATCACCAGTTATCTTGTAACAAAGGGACCTGCAATATCAAGTACAAACGAGAAAAACCCCCTGTCGAACACATGATACGGATCAAATATTGTGATATGACTGTACGTTTCTGACTTGCCATAACCTTCTTTAGTTCTTTTCTTCAGAGCCTTGATGCCAATTTACCCCTCCATTGTGCACTATATAGTGCCGATCTTGTGCACAGCAAACCGCTGTAGCACCTCTTTCATCAGATTCGACTCGAAACTGCACCGCTGGTCACTATTCAGTTTTTGCGGTATCCCCCCCCCCCCCCCCCACGACTAAGATATGCCTAAGGCAGTTCGATCCTAGACTTTCTCGTTGAGGATTCCGTGAATCGCAGGCCACTTGCTGAAATAATATATTGCTTAGAACATTGTAGTAGCTCTTCTGTGGCAGTAGATTAGACAATCAATTGCTATTACCAATTCTTGCCTTTTGACAGTGTGTTCCCAATGTTGATCTCATTATGAACTTGACATCAGCGTGTAGGAAGTCAGTATGCTACGAAGATCTGATTTAATTTCCTCAGGTCCTTCGTCCACCGAGTCTCTTTTAAGACAGTCGGCCTTGAGCTGCCGTGCAGTGAAGGTCGTGCCTACCACGCGATACGGCGACGCTGTTTTGCCTGTTGTGCGGTGTGAGGTTCAGCGGTCGAATTACGGCGTTTGTACTCAACGACGCCCAGTTATTTTATTTCTTCTTATTCTTTCCTTGGTGCCTCAGCGTGCCTGAAGCTTGAGGCCGGATTTTGTTTTTGTGTTCATACGGTAATAGTGCTACTGTTGGCATGGAAATCTACGGCAGGATAAATACTCTGCGAGTGAAATTTGAGATCACTGCGACGAGGCCAACGGCATTAGAAGTTCATGAGTTTGTAGCAGATACCTTGAAGCTTACTGCTGACCAGGTGGATACGCTGCAGTTAATTGCGCGGGATCGAGCAATTTATATAAAGCTCATTTCGGTGGTGCTAATGGAAAGGCTGTTAGAGAAGTTTGCTGGTACCGCGGTGTTTACGTATGCGAACGGGGAGCGTACAACAGTTACAGTCAAAAGAGCCACAGGCAATACCACTACGGTGCGTGTGTTTGATCTACCGCCGGAGATAGTGATCGAGGTAATACGACAAAAATTGGAGCAGTATGGCAAAGTATATGAAGTTCGGAGAGAGCAATGGGGCAATGCGTATAAAATATCAGTGAATACTGGTGTTCGTGCTGTGAAAATGGCTCTGAAAACCACGATTCATAACACCATTATAGTTGTGGGCTATCGTGTTACAGTGAGTTACGCTGGTCAGGTGAAAACCTGCTATGTATGTGGGGAACCCACTCACGTCAAAGAAAACTGTCCCAATAGGAAGACGGTCTTACCTGTACCACCACTTCCGCGCAGGGAGCCCCCGGAAACACAACAAGAAATCTCAGTACAAGAGAGTGTAATCCAGTCGCATGAGCTGTCACAAGCAACACAGATGTCCCCTGTGTCCGCTGTGACAGTCAACTCCAAATGGATCCGAAACCAACGGGGTCCGAGGATTGCCGTGAGGAGGTGACGTCGCCCGTTTGTACGGAGGCGGGAGTTCTTGTGACGGAGAAGCGTAAAATTGGTGCTGCGACCGCCCTCCAGCCTACCCATACATCTGCTGGGACCAACTCACGAAAGAAAGCCAAGAAGTCGAAAACCGCCCAGTCTGCTGTAGAATGGAGTGCTTCAGTCACGCAGGACGCACCGTCTATGTCGAGTGCTGATGAACCGACAATAGACGGCGGCGATAAATCTGCAATGGATATGGTGTCAGGGAAGGTTCCGGGAGATACATTGCAATCAGTGTCGGTGACAGTAGACGCAACTGGTAGTCCTGGACAACCACGAGTAGTGATCTCTTCCAGAGACCCTCGTTTCAAACCACCGGACGCGCTAGCTAACGTTTCAGTTTCTCAATAGTTGTCCGAACCATTATCATACCCCTGCACTGATTTCTCCCTGCCTTATATTTCTGGAGTCTCATGACTACGCTACCTCGTATTCAAATATTGGCTACTGTCAGTGTTAACGGCATTAGAAATCTACGAAATCAAAAATTGTTACACCAGTTCCTCACGATGCATGACATGGGCGTGTGTTTCTTGCAGGAGGTTAATATGCATAATTTGTCAGCCCTGTATAATTATAATCATCTGGTTAACTTGGGTCCAGAAGGCAGAGGCACTGCCCTGCTCTATCGCCGTGGTATCCAGTGTTCTGACTTTCAGTTACATCCCTCGGGGAGCGTCGTATCGGCTATGCTGGATAAAATTGCTCTGATTAACATTTATGCTCCCTCCGGTTCCAATCGAAAACAAGAACGTGAGCAGTTCTTTCAACAGGCGTTGACAGCCCATCTACTTTCCGGTAAAGAGTGTATTATTGCGGGGGATTTCAACTGTACGCTTCAGGCTAAGGATCAGGAAGGTGCTGCCAATCTCAGCCCAATGCTTCTGCAGTTAGTGACGCAATTACATCTACGTGATGCCTGAGAGCTGCAGCATGGTAATACGGTGCAATTTACCTTTTTCCGAGGTGCCTCAGCATCCCAACTGGATCGTTTTTATTTATCTGACACCTTGGTTCCCCGTTTCCAGCGCATTGATGTTCATCCCGTTGCCTTTAATGACCACCACGCCGTAACGTGTGCCCTACAACTCACGGCTCCTAGTCTAGATACTGGAAGGAGTTACTGGAAAATCAATACAACCCTATTTAAGGATGAGGACTGTCGATTGCATTTTGCTACGAGATGGGCAGCTTTAAAATCCTCTTACCACTGTGCCTACCGTAAATCAGAATGGTGGGCCGTTACGGCAAAACCGGCCATCAAAGCATTCTTCAAAACAATTAATTTTGAGAAGGCGCGTGAAAGAAGAGAGGTATTGCAATTTTACAATGAGGTGCTTTGGAATCTACATGAGCAGCAGAATCGAGGTGCCGAGGTCGCTCCGGCTATCAGGAGAATAAAGGATTTAATTAAAAGCAAACAAGATAAAATGCTGCAGGGTTGCGCCATTCGGCCCCCCTTGATGCACGCTCTCTCCGATGAACAGGCCTCCTTTTATTCATTGGCCAAGGCACGCACTCATGGACAGGCCAAGTACATTGCATCGCTCACTGACGCTGCTACTGGTGTGATGTTACAGGGACACGCCAGCTATTGCCTTATCTTCAGGAGCAATAGCAGCGCCTATTTGGCGAGGCTCAAGCGGAACCCATGGGTAGCGCGGCGGCCCTGAGTAACCCCGTGGCTCACATTAGTCAGTGCACGGAAGAGAGTCTACAAGGTCCCATTACGGAACGAGAAGTACATCAAGTGGTGCAACATTTGAAACGCAATACGGCGCCTGGCCCGGATGGTCTTACTTATGAATTTTATCTTGCATTCTGGCCGATAATTAAGGATGAGTTTGTTGCAGTGCTACAGGAATTATGGGATGGAGGCTGGTTTCCAGAAAATTTCGCCGATGGAATTATAATTTTACTCCCGCGGAAACACTGCCCTCAGGCAGCGATGGAATTTCACCCAATAACACTGCTTAATTCAGATTACAAAATCTTTGCGAAGCTTTTGGCCAGCAGACTAAAACCAGCATATGAGGAGGTGCTCCGTGTTAATCAAACAGCTCTTCAACGCAAGAACATTTTTGGTGCGCTTACGGAATTAAGAGATGTGGTCGTCCATCTTGAGCAGCACCATAGCTCCTTAGCATTAGTTAATCTGGATTTTCATAGAGCTTTTGATGGAGTTCAGCACTGGTATATCTGGCGGTGCTTGCGCGCAGCTGGGGTACCTCAACAAATGGTAGCGGCGATTCAAGGGCTTTATCGCCAAGCGTCGTCAAGAATACTTTGTAACGGCTTTTTGTCGATAACTATTACAATACGACAATCACTCAGGCAGTGATGTCCCTTATCTATGGGACTGTTTGCCTTGGCACTCAATCCATTACTCCAGATGCTACAAGATAGACTGCAAGGCTTAACTATAGCTGGGGAACGCCTTAAAGTAATGGCTTACGCGGATGACGTGACGGTCTTGGCCAAAGATCACCAGGATATGGAGGAATTAGCCACGGCGATTGTGACTTACAGTCGACTTTCGGGAGCTCAGGTCAACGCCCACAAATCAGAAATCCTTCCACTGGGCACCTGGGAACATCCACCAACATTGCTGCATGTGAAAGTGGTGCCACAGACCACTATACTAGGGGTTATATTTACCTCTAACCTAACATAAATGATTTCTCTTAATTGGACCCAGAGGCTCAACGCGATACGTTTTAACTTACATGAAGATCGCTCTCGAAATCTAACGTTGTTGTAACGCGTCTGGTACATTCATACTTATGCCTTGAGTAAACTGTGGTATGAGGCGCAGATTTTGCCGCTCCCTAAGCAGTTCACCCAACGTTTTGAGACTCTGCCCGGATACTTCCTGTGGACGGGGAAAGCATATCGAGTTGCTCGCTTGCAATTGCGTCTTCCTCTAAAGAAAGGTGGTTGTGGTCTAGTGGATGTTGACAACAAGTGTATGACGCTGTTGGGAAAGAGAGGATTGTCCTCGTTACTTGGCAGTGAGTCTCCGATTGACAAGAAGTTTTGGTGTGACCAGTTACATACCGTGGAGAGACCGACACGGGAATTTAATCGTTTGGTCGCCAAGCTTCGTGCTCTTGAAAATTTCGGGGAGCAACTGGAGAATTTTCTGACTACCAAGAACCTCTATCGTCACTTGATGAAGCCAGGTATTCAACGACCTAATGTGGAAACAAAATACAGTCGTGACTGGAAATGCGTTTGGGCCAATGCAACCAACTGTAACCTTCCGTCGATATGGAGAGAAACGGTTTATGAAGTGGTTAATGAAACGGTTCCAACTGCAGAAAAGATGTGGCGTCACGGAAGAGTGAATTCGAAGATCTGTGGCATATGTGTGGAAGATGATACACTTGGACATCGCTTGTACAACTGTCAGCGGGCTGACTTGATTTGGACCTCCATCCGAGACACATTACATAAACTTCGTCCAGAAGAGTACTTACGTTCGGTATCACAGCTGGTACAACTGGAGTTTTGTTTCAAAGACACGAAATTTCACAATTTCAGTGTGGTTGGTTGCTGGTACACTACATTGGCTGCTGAAAGTAAGGCGAGGAGACACTGTGTTAGGAAAGCACCTACGTATATTTGTGAAGGAGCAGAGATGGACCTATATACGGAAGAAAACCTTACGTTCTCTGGAGCCATACATTTATCACTTGGAACAAATGCAGATCTAATAAACATCTAAGCAAATAAAACCCTTCATTTGTCTCACAGTACAAGCCAATAAAACAAGAAATCTTCTTACCCGGTACCCATTCCCGTCTTAAATAAAAAATGAAAATAAAAAAAAAATAATAAAAAAACAAAAAAAAAAAATAGAAAAGTTAATGTAGAATAAAAAATAATAAAAAAATAAAAAAATAAGGAAAAAAAGACAGTACCTACTGCATAAAGAAAAAAGGCGAATGCGCTCCTGATTTCCAGGCCCGCAATGAATCAAGTCATGCGACAAGATGGCGGTCACCCCATGCTGTGGCCATCTTCTGTGGTCCAGTACCCGCTGTTCGCCGCGTAGACCTCCATCTACCCATGCTTTCACACACGCAAGTATTGCGCTGTACGAACCGAAATATCACGGTATGACAAACCCGCTTCCCGGAGATCGATCATTTTATCCCGTTCGAACTGACTCTCATGCCGATATGGCTCCCTTTGACGTCGACGAGTCTTACGGACACTCACTGTATGTTTCCACTTTATTTGACAGCTCTGCACTGACTATACTTGGTTCAACACTGACCTTGTCGGAACGGCGCGACATCGCTCTGCTCGGCCTAGGTGTATTCAATCTTTCTGTAAATCACTTATTGTTTCCACATTCTTTTACACTTCCAAGTTTGGAGTTAATCGGAAAATTAATGGTTTGCAGTTTTCACAAACGGCAGTGTATTTGGTAGCTACTTAATAATGTTTTGTGACTTGATTCCTGTGCAGAATGCTCGATTTGATCTAATGGTTTGTTAATTAACACCATCAGTTAAAGATTTTGTCTCCCCCTAAAAGTAAATTTGACTACAGGACGTCTTTGGACTAGATCTTTTACGATTTTAAGTCGACATTAGGGCATAAACAGTGTATGATCAGCTTAAAAATGTGTTTCCGCACAAGTCTCACCCAAGGCAAAAATTGATAATGGGTACACTGAATTCTGAGAGATGGATATTTCCTTAGTAATAAATATTGTGAGCAACAGCCAAGAACTGTTGTTGGAGTACGGACCAAATAGGAAGTTCTTAGAGGGGAAATGTGAATATGAGGGGGGGGGGGCCCCTTGCAATGTGAGCGAAAGTTGTCACTTCCCCTCCCAGGGTGCCTGAAATGTCATTGTTTCTGGTCGAAACGGAGAAATGGAAGGGAGATCCACTCTGAACTGGTGGCCAGTGCGCATGCGCTGCCTTAGAACTTCCTAATACTTGTTTCACATAAGCTTGCCCCGTATCTCTTAACGGTCACGTCACCTTATCACCTCTCATTGGCTGCGGTTGCAGTATAGACTGTTGTGTGGTAAAAATTAGTTCGTTATTTAACATGGTGGTATATCTTTATATGTTGGAAGAGAATTGTCAAATTTATATTTTCGTAACTGCTTTAATTAAATATATTACGCATCAGAGTTGATTTATCTGAAATGCATGTTAATTCTTAAACGAAGTAAAGAGAAACTTCCTATGCTTTCAAGCACATGGCACGATAGCACGTGATTTAGCGATAGTGATGACATATTTGTTTATATGACTTTTATCATTGACCTTGTTTTGAACTGGATTAGTCATACATCGCCATTCGAAGGTGTGTTGTGCCGAGTACGAGAGCTAAATTATTTTATTGATCGTTTAAAGCGCGTGTATTTATTATATGTATAATGGCAGAGCCTACCACCAGTTTTTCGCTGAAGCATCGCAAGGGAAAACCTTTACAAAGCGGCGAAAAAAGAATTGTGTTGCATGTGTTTACTGCACTCACAGAGAAGAATCCGTCCTTGTCAATGAGAGAAGTCGAACAGCTGTGCTCTGAACTTACAGTGTGTTAGATGCATAGGAACATCGCGACATGAAATTCAGACAACAGGAAAACTTACCACTCCAGGGGCGATATTGCTGTGTAGCGAAGACGTTATTTAAGGACAATCAGATTTTATGGGGATACAAATCGCAAAATATGCCTTGATAAGGCTTGGGTGAATGAAGGACGCAAGTATGGCGTGACACGACTTTTAAGACTGAAAGGCAAGCATTTTTGCAAGACATGTGTGCTCCTTTTAAAAAGATCCCAGTGGAAAAAAGCCGAAGACATTTCATTATAAACTTGTTTCAGTTTCATTGCTCATTCATTCAGTTTCAACTTGCTCAGTTTCATTATAAACTTCATTATTTTTGCATGCCTTCATATCCTTATTTGTATGATTTTATCTATCTTCCTGGAAATTATTATGACGTTTACTGCAGTTTTAAATGTGATGGGAAGGTACCGCCTATGGCCTATGGCGCGAAAGCATTAGCCAATTCGGATGAGGGGGAAGGTAGTTGCACGCGGAGTGATACATGTCAGTGGGGCAAGGTTATATGAAACAGAAATTAATTGCTCTGCAATCGACTATGAAAATACTCCCATGTTCCAGCAATGCTTGAACTGCAGACACCTTATGAATTTGTTCGGGCGATATTGGCCACTAGAATAAGTTAAATCCAGGGCTTAAAAGTAAGAGAACTTGATTGTTGTCGGATTATACATAAACTGACTCCTTCTCAAAAATAACGCATTGATTGGTGTGGAATAACTCTGGGAAAGTTACTGGAATATGGTTACTAGAGATGAATTATAGACTTATTGTTATGATCCTGAAATGATCGGCTCAATAACACTTTCGAACAGAACTTAACTCTGCAAAAGTCGACCAATTTCAGTGCAGGTAAGAAAATAATTATTAGTTTTATATCGTTACAATAGTATTAGAAGATACACGTACCTTTGCTGTCGATTGGTATATACATATCAAAAGTTTGAGAAAAACACCCAAAAAGAAAAAAATAATTCTACAGTAACACAACACACATTTATACAACAAATATTCATTCAAATATTTTTTGCTAATACAGCAAAACTACTCAGCATGTTAATGCCTTAAAAACTTATCGCCATTACATCGTGACAATGTTCAACTAACAATTCAGCATCTGGATGCCCTAAAGGTCAGCACCACGGTCCTTCCAACATACAGTTCTGATCTAGCACTTTGTCATTTCCATTTATTTCCAGAAATAATTACAGATGAAATCCAGTTTATGAAATGCTTCAGCAACAATGGCACCAAAACCTCGAGTATTCAATTCACTGAATGCAAAAAAATGTACAGATGTTAAATGGAAATATTTTGGAATATCATAAAAACATTTACAAATTTTAAGGGTCATCCTTGTTTGATTTGTTAAGAATTTTGAGTATCACCTTCTAAAACATCGAAAATAGAACAAATAATTGGGTATGCACTATAATCTATTCATTCAGAGTACACTTACCTGCTTGCGGGCAACATAGGTAGAAGGAAACTCATTTGTTTCTGATAAATGTATGGTCTCACAAATTTGTTCTGTCTTTGTGCTCTTATCGACTTAATAAATGCGTCTCTTAAGTTCTTCCAGCGCATCTGTACCTTCATGCCTGTAAACATAAATGTAAAGTAAAAACATATGAGATGGAATTTGCTCATTGCATATAGAATAATCTTTGCGCATGAACCAAATTAAATTCAGAGCAAGTATTACAACATTCATTTTAGATGACACAGTACGACGGCTGTTCAGTAGAGAATGATCATAATTTTTTTATGGTCATAATTTTTCACACTAAAATTTAATCTTATTATATTCTGTTAGCATAATCTGAAACAAACACGTCGTACTAGTATCATTGTTGGTACTCCTGGTTCTCGCCTGTGAGAACCAGGCAAGTTCAGACATGTTCAGTATCGACTACCGCTACAATGGAGGTAACACGCGAGGAACAAAATGTGGCTTTGAAATTCTGCTTTCATCTCAACAAATCTTCAGGAGAGGCCTATACAATGTTACAGGAGGCCTATGGAGACTGTGTTCTTCCCTACAGCACAGTTAGAAGGTGGTTTAAAATGTTTAAAGAGGGGAGACTATCCATTTCAAAGGAAGGTGAACCCGGTGCTCCAGTTACTGCTCTTACGGAAGAATTCATCAACGCTGCTGCTGCTGGCCGCGCCGTGGCTCAGTGGTTAGACCGCTTCGCTCTCACCAAGGCGGCCCGGGTTCGATCCCAGGCGACCGCAAAGTGAGATTGTGGTGGACAACACGGCGCTGGGGCGGGTTTTCTCCGGGACCTCCGATTTCCCCCGCCATCTCATTCCACCACTGCTCCATCTTCATCTCATGTATCATCAGTGTCACCGCCTGCGGTGCCATATGTAGTAAAACCGGGCGTTAAACACTACACATTCTTTTTTTTCACTGCTGCTGCCATTGTGAGAGAGGATCGACGAATTAACTTAAGATCACATCTGAAATACTGAACATTTCATTGGGTGCCACCCACACGTTGGTGACAGAAATATCACACATGAGACATGTTTGTGCGCGATGGGTTCCAAGACTGTTGATTCCCGAACAAAAGGACATTCGCATGCAGGTCTGCATGCAGTTAAAGTTGATGTTAGAGGAAGATCCGGAGTTGTTTTCAAACTAATCACTGATGATGAAACTTGGCTAAATCATCTTGATCCTGAGAGCAAACAGCAAAGCTCAGTGTGGAAATCTCCTTCATCACCAACCCCCCAAAAAGCAAAAGTGGTTGTTTCTGCTGGGAAAGTTATGGTCATCTCATTCTTTGATATTCATGGAATGGTTTATCAGCATGTTGTATCTACACATACATCGGGAACTGAACAATACTACAGGGATGTCCTGAAAGCATTGCAAGTTCACATCAGACACAAAATATGACATTTCCATGAAGCAGGCTGGATGCTGCATCACGATAGTGCGCCGCCGCATATTGCCAAAGTTGTTGCTGAATATCTTGCAAAAATGAACGTGAACTGCATCCCTCACCCTCCCTATAGTCTGGATTTAGCTCCATGTGACATTTTTCTTTACCCTAACTTGAAGAAACGCCTTCGTGGCAAGCATTATCCATAATCAGAAGCTGTGGTGAAGGCTGCGGAGGCGATTTTGAAGAATCTCTCAAAAAATGTTTTCCAGCATGTTTGTGAAGACTGGCAAAAATGCTGAGACAAGTGCATCACATTCAGGGGAGAATATTTTGAGAAGAACCATCAAAATTATGAGGAGTATAGGTACGTTGTCAAAAAAATTATTATCGTCTTTTATTGAACAGCCCTCGTAGATAATATAGAGCCAGATTATCGCTAATAGGAAAATTTAATGGATTTCTGTCTTTCTATTTAGAGGATTTTGACTGCTCTTAGTGGGTATTTAGCCAATTCTTTTGATTTGCATTAGTTCATGATGTTTTCATAAGCAATTCAATATGCTCTCCACCATTTGTAATAACTTATACTAACCTATTGTCATTTATTATAACCCCTTTACCTCCTATATTCGTCTCTTCTTTAACGTAAAGTGTTCTTTCATTTGGGGTCCTCTACTCAATTCTTTAACCTAATCAAAGCATGTTTCTTTTAACCCTCATCTAAGCGTTCTATCATCTATCCCTTTAACCTAACCCATTCCTCCTCCTAGGATCCTGTACTGCATCCCTTATACTAACTAAGCATGCTGTTTTCACATGATTTAGACCTAATTAATGACTAATGTTCTAATTTTCATACGGTTTTGGTATTTTGTATTGTAATAACTCCATACAACTTCTAATGATAGAAGCTTAGCGATAATAAAATGGGAGGAAAAGAGAAAAGTAGCATTTGCAAGAGATCACAAAAAACCAAAACAGCTCAAGCAGCATGACAATTAGGTTAGGTTTCCTGCAAATGCATCCGACAATATTGTAAACTATATACTAGATTTTGCAACAAAATTTACAATGATTGAATGTGGCTCTGAAAAACTGAGAGAAATTTCTGAAAAAGGAGCGCAGACTACAAAGACATGAAATTGTACAAAAAAAGAAACATTAAAATATGGAAGATCAAGAGAAATTCCTGTGAAAGCAAGATATATGTGCTGATGATGTTGGAGTTGGTGTCTGGCGATGGTGGCGACAGTGGTGTTGACAATGGCGATTACTTATGCTGTTGGTGATACCGTTGGTCTGGTTTAAGTATATCGATGGTGCTGTTAGTAGTAGAGGCCTGCGGTGACGATGGCATTTCTAGTGGCGATGAAGTTTGCTGGAGTGGCTGTAATGCTGCTAATAGCAGTGATGTTGGTTGCAGCAGTAGTATGTCAGTGACTGCCGTGTTGGTGGCAGAGGGTTGTATAGGTGACGCCTTGGTTTGTGGTGCTGGTGATGGTGATGCCAGTGATAACAATGACGATGGTGACTTATAATACTGTTGGTTGCTGCAGTAGTATGTCAGTGACTGCCTTGTTGGTGGCAGAGGGTTGTATAGGTGACGCCTTGGTTTGTGGTGCTGGGGATGGTGATGCTAGTGATAACAGTGACGATGGCGACTTATAATACTGTTGGTTGCAGCAGTAGTGATGTCACTGACTGCCTTTTTGGTGACAGAGGGTTGTATTGGTGACGCCTTGGTTTGTGGTGCTGGTGATGACAGTGATAACAGTGATAACAGTGACGATGGCGGCTTATAATACGTTTGGTTGCTGCAGTAGTATGTCAGTGACTGCCTTGTTGGTGGCAGAGGGTTGTATTGGTGACGCCTTGGTTTGTGATGCTGGTGATGTGATAACAGTGACGATGGCGACTCATAATACGTTTGGTTGCTGCAGTAGTATGTCAGTGACTGCCGTGTTGGTGGCAGAGGGTTGTATTGGTGACGCCTTGGTTTGTGGTGCTGGTGATGTGATAACAGTGACGATGGCGACTCATAATACGTTTGGCTGCTGCAGTAGTATGTCAGTGACTGCCGTGTTGGTGGCAGAGGGTTGTATAGGTGACGCCTGGGTTTGTGGTGCTGGTGATGGCGATGCTAGTGATAACAGTGACGATGGCGACTTATAATGCTGTTGGTTGCTGCAGTAGTATGTCAGTGACTGCCGTGTTGGTGGAAGAGGGTTGTATAGGTGACGCCTTGGTTTGTGGTGCTGGGGATGGCGATGCTAGTGATAACAGTGACGATGGTGACTTATAATACTGTTGGTTGCTGCATTAGTATGTCAGTGACTGCCGTGTTGGTGGCAGAGGGTTGTATAGGTGACGCCTTGGTTTGTGGTGCTGGTGATGGTGATGCCAGTGATAACAATGACGATGGCGACTTATAATACGTTTGGTTGCTGCAGTAGTATGTCAGTGACTGCCGTGTTGGTGGCAGAGGGTTGTATAGGTGACGCCTTGGTTTGTGGTGCTGGTGATGTGATAACAGTGACGATGGCGACTCATAATACGTTTGGTTGCTGCAGTAGTATGTCAGTGACTGCCTTGTTGGTGGCAGAGGGTTGTATTGGTGACGCCTTGGTTTGTGATGCTGGTGATGTGATAACAGTGACGATGGCGACTCATAATACGTTTGGTTGCTGCAGTAGTATGTCAGTGACTGCCGTGTTGGTGGCAGAGGGTTGTATTGGTGACGCCTTGGTTTGTGGTGCTGGTGATGTGATAACAGTGACGATGGCGACTCATAATACGTTTGGTTGCTGCAGTAGTATGTCAGTGACTGCCGTGTTGGTGACAGAGGGTTGTATTGGTGACTTTTGGTTTGTGGTGCTGGTGATGGCGATGCTAGTGATAACAGTGACGATGGCGACTTATAATGCTGTTGGTTGCAGCAGTAGTATGTCAGTGACTGCCTTGTTGGTGGCAGAGTGTTGTATAGGTGACGCCTTGGCTTGTGCGGCTGGTGATGGTGATGCTAGTGATAACAGTGACGATGGCGACTTATAACGATGTTGGTTGCAGCAGTAATATGTCAGTGACTGCCTTGTTGGTGGCAGAGGGTTGTATAGGTGACGCCTTGGCTTGTGCGGCTGGTGATGGTGATGCTAGTGATAACAGTGACCATGGCGGCTTATAATGCTGTTGGTTGCAGCAGTAGTATGTCAGTGACTGCCTTGTTGGTGGCAGAGGGTTGTATTGGTGACGCGTTGGTTTGTGGTGCTGGTGATGGCGATACTAGTGATAACAGTGACGATGGCGACTTATAACGATGTTGGTTGCAGCAGTAATATGTCAGTGACTGCCTTGTTGGTGGCAGAGGGTTGTATAGGTGACGCCTTGGTTTGTGGTGCTGGTGATGGTGATGCTAGTGATAACAGTGACGATGGCGACTTATAACGATGTTGGTTGCAGCAGTAATATGTCAGTGACTGCCTTGTTGGTGGCAGAGGGTTGTATAGGTGACGCCTTGGCTTGTGCGGCTGGTGATGGTGATGCTAGTGATAACAGTGACCATGGCGGCTTATAATGCTGTTGGTTGCAGCAGTAGTATGTCAGTGACTGCCTTGTTGGTGGCAGAGGGTTGTATTGGTGACGCCTTGGTTTGTGGTGCTGGTGATGGCGATACTAGTGATAACAGTGACGATAGTGACATATAATACTGTTGGTTGCTGCAGTAGTATGTCAGTGACTGCCTTGTTGGTGGCAGAGGGTTGTATAGGTGACGCCTTGGTTTGTGGTGCTGGTGATGGCGATGCTATTGATAACAGTGACGATGGCGACTTATAATGATGTTGGTTGCTGCAGTGGTTATGGTAGAATGGCACTTTTTGGTGTAGTTGGAGGCACTGATGTCGTTGTGGGGTTTGTTGCCGTAGCGGCATATGCAGTGAAAGACTCAGTATTGTTCTCATATACTCCGGAGGTACGCGATGAAGAAAAGCGTACTGGTAGGTATTATGGCGCTGTTCGAACGGTTACCATGGATTTATCTTTGGTAATAGATACCTCTCAGATAACGCACTGATTACTCCACGTGGAGTGTACATGTCTCTGACATTTGTGATTTCTGCGAATTCCATTGTTTGAAGTGATGTGTTCATTGGAGCTTTGCACACGACCGGGAGGCCCGTGAGTACCCCTCTCACTCTTACAAGAATAATCAGAATAATCTGAGAGGTTTCTGCTATCAAAGATATATTCATGGAAAGCATTCCAGCAGCGCTATAATACTAATTAGAGGTACATCTGGTTCTGGTCTTTAAAACTATCAAAAGGTAGCAATTAAAAAAAACCATTAATAAAAAGTAGAGGTAATAGCTCAAACAAATTCCAAGATTAGCTCAGATTAGGTTATCAACATATTATTGAAAGAGAAGTCATACTCGAGATGATCAGATCAAAAACTTTCTAAAAATGATTTAATGCGAGAGGGAAAAACTGAGAAGCATTTAAAAAACAGCCTATAAAGCATATTGTGGCTTTGTGGGTTCGTAGAATTAAAAGTCCAAGTTGCAGATATTGCAAATCTTCTTTATTTCCGTAGAAATACACTGTTCAATTCTCACGTAACAACATTACGGCACATACAGAACACAATCTTCCATGGTCGATGACAATAGCATCAGCTCTCGTTACAACAATACTCTACAGCTGTTTACTGCTTACGGCTAGCGACTCACTCTCGTTTTATAACTGTCCGTCGGCGTGTCACAATCTCTTATATATCTCTATAATAAATTCTAGATATTTCTAAAACGAACCAGAAACCGAATAATCTCTATCAGTCAAGAAGTCACTAGAAATGTCCATTTACCTCAGTTATTTGTGTCGGTAAGTCTTGTCTCAGTGATACGCTATCCGCCTGTTATCAGTTCCTTTGCGTAAACAAGCCGCGTTTACGCTCCGCGCGAACCTTTTATGTGTGTTGCCGCGACAGTATAGAGCTTCTTAAATCGTACTAATCCACACTTAAAAGTACAGCAAACGAGAGAAGAAATCTCTGTGAAGCAAGGCATAAAAAGCTACAACAGGTGTAAAATAGAAGTTACTGGGAAAAAATCTAGTGAAATGCCTTTTAAAGTATCCATATTAACGCTAGCAGTAACAAAAAATTGAACTAGACTTTTAAAACATCCATAAATGAGTAGAAAATTCTTGTTCTAAGATCACAATACTTTAGAAATAACTTCCCCCCAGTGTTCAGCATCCTCCGGTAGTACTATGATACCTGCATAAGAAATCCTAAATAATTCTAGGTGGCTGGCCCCGTAGCACCTGCCTGCCGTGCTAGGGGTCCCGGGTTCGATTCCAGTTGGTGGGGGTGGGGATTTTTCAGCGACCAAGGTAATTCCTCATCTTCCCCAGAGTGTGGAAGTATGAATGTGAGTGTGAATGTGTGCGTGATCTACTGATTAAAACCTAACGAATACGAGTTAACACCTTCAATATGTTCCAAAGAAGAACGGCCGTCGATATGACCATTGAAGTTTTTAAAAAAAAAAGAATTCTAGGCCTCAGAAATTTTTCAAACAGTTACAAATACCAGGAAAAGTATCTCAAAACTCACTAAAACGATCTGAAAATAGGTTCAGCAGTATCCTGATCCCTCCAAAAAACGGCCTAAATGCCATTGAAGGGTTTCTAAGTACCTTTTACAGAGTACAGGAAGTCCCTGAAGATCTCTCTATTAGAGCAATAAAATATATTAATCCAAATACCTAAAATGATATTCAACAAGTTATAAAGAAAATACAGCAGAGTTCCAAGATGACTAAAAGGAATTAGAAATTATATCTGTAAAAGCCACCATCAATCTCAAGCGCTGATACAAATATCAGAACCAACGTCAGAGCATTAAAAACGAATAGCGACTACCTGGTTGAATAAAGTAAAAGCATTTGAAATTCAACCCAGTAACGTTAACAAATGACAAACTGCGTGTTTTAACCAAATCTACATAGGGTAAGGTTTTGTTTATCTTTTAGGTTTACCAATTACGCAAAAGCTATTCAGAATGAAGGGGATTTCATTCCCGAAAACTTCAATAATGGATTTTGTTTGTCATGAAACTATCATAAACATATGGCAGTTTAATCGACATTGTTAGACGCATTATTGAGAAAATAAAGGTTTCTAAAAATATTCACATGTAAGGGTCGTATTTTTTCAGGTGCTAGAAAATTTTCTTAAAATCTTGGTAGCAAATCCTTGAACGATGGTACAATAAAATACCAAGTTTACTATTTAATCGACTTTTTGTATATATCTTTTTGTATATGAGTGTGTGGTTTGTTTCTGACCTCATTACATTCAATACTCCTTTTAAGCGCAGTATCAAATAGTTCTCTGATATCTGTTTTATCAAGCACTGAAAGGTTCTGTTTTGGCTTTTATAGCGATTCATAATTTTTTCATTTTATTTACCTCTACATATCAGCTGGCTTAAGTATCTTATCTACCTTTCTCGCCTCACATATGTTTACAACAGGCTTGTTTTAGTTAAAGACAGATTATAGTGGTCAAGCGGGGCTTCTCATTTGGTTTATTGGTTCACTGTGCTCATATGTCAGAGTTTTTGCCCTTGAAAAAGAGTAAATCGATTATTTTTCGGCTTCGGTGAGTTGGTTAAAACTTAAAATACCAACTACTTCCTAACCCGGGAGGTGGAGTGTAGCTGCACCGTGATTCAACCTGCAGAGAGAGCCTGAAAATACCCTTAAAATGGTCTTAGGTGGCAGGAAAATGTTGAGGGGTATAGGGAAGATGTGTTTAAAAACAAATGTGAATGTTGCCATAGAAAGTTACGTCTATGCTGTCCAGCACACCACTTTCAGGTCATTGTTTCACTCCTAAGCCTTCACCGCCAAACAAAAGCGGTTGTATTTACACAAAAACAATTGAAAGGGGATGGGAGAAGATTGTTGACAACCCATGAATTTCTAAGAAAACTGCCTTCTTATAAACCAGTTCATTTGTTTTCTTGAGGTAGGATTTCTGTTTGCTTGTGAAAATCGATACTCTGGAGATATGTTTTACGTAGTATGGTGTATAGCGTGCTTTTAATAAAGGTGGAAAAAATGTTAAGTGTTCTGCAGGAAATTCAAGACTTACGTTAGAGCAAACACTTTGAAAAGGCCGCTTTCATTCTTGGACTTCTCCCAGGCGATCTTGTAAGTGAAAACAGTTTTGTAAAGCCTTAAAAGTCCCATATTTATGAACAAAACAGCCATCTCTATGACTGTACTGTAAAAATCAGATTTTTCTATTGCTACATTTGCTCTTCGCTAAACAGTAATGTTAACTGCGTAAAAACGGGCGGGATGGGTCGGGCGGTAGCTATATCTGTAACCCACTTTCGGGAGATCGTGACATCAATGGGGTTTTTCGGGGGTTTCCTGGTCTTAGGCGAATTATGGAATGATTACAGCCGGGAACCACCTCTATAAAAAAACTCATGAATTTTCTTCCACCGCTCAGCAGCCTAAAGAGGGCTTGGTTAAAGTATGTCCTTCTCTTTCTCGACTCCCATGTGTCACAATATGATTGTCTTAGTTATTACTCGACAGAGCGTTGAGGCGTATCGACCTTCAGGTGACCAGCGCTGCCATCGTCCCTTATCGGGTGTTATCTGGTCGATTAGAATAGTGAAATTATAGTAGGTTGATGTACGGTAAGTTACGAAACACAAATAGAGCGATTGGAAGCTGTGTGTGTCTATATGATATGTTTTCTCGCACCTGCCGATGTATGACACATTGAAGTCCAGAAGACACGATTATATCTGAACAGACTATACATACACTGAACTCACCGTGTATGTGCGATAAGCTGAGATAAACATCTCTGTGTTGCGAATTTTTGTCGATACGCTTTCTCGCTTTGCCATGTAGTACAAAGACTATAGATATTACATGAGCAGAGAACTTATTAAACAAAATATTTTCAAAGTACTTAATATTTTTGTTTTCATACGCAAAAATGTTCAAGCATGTAAGCATCATTGAATATAACCGCTTATGTGGATTTAGCTAAAACATTATTTCACATAGTATGTGAAGTACATCTGTATCATATCTTAGCCTACTTCATAAATCTAAGTCTTAAAACTGCATAAAACGCTTACGGGTGTGTCATAAGCACTAAATTCAACATCCGCTCATTACTCTACTGCAGCAACAAATGATAGGAAACCAACAATAACGGAAGTTAATAGCAACATCAACAATGGAAGCATCAACAATACACTACTGAGCAACAATGAAGTGTACCTGCACATCTTTCTAAACGTGGTTCGTGTATGAAATATCATGAGGTGGGTATTAATGGCTTAAGAGTTATCATTTATTTCATCACATAGTGAAATTATAGGTACATAACTGTAATAGATTCTATTAATGCCTGACTTTTTTTCTAGAGCATTACTTTAGATCCATGAAACTCTATTGTCAGTTTATGCCCACAAAATGACCGTTTAGTAGCCTCTTTCCTGTACCAACTCCTGAAAATAGCCAATACTATTGTCTGCTCACCACAAGAAGGGAATCTGGGCAAGGAGGAGGTTTTGAACGTTTATCTGCTCTGGTAGTGGATCTGTGTACTACAAAATGAGTGTATGAGAGTGCATATAAGTCACTTATGCTAGATCTAACGGTCGTTTCAGTAACTGCAGTGATTGGTATTATGCATGGGTGACTTATGTGACAACACTATATTTTACATGAACCTCGCATCCTTATGATATCCAGACTGCGAGCATAAACACGCAAAAGTGACTGCGTTGTATATTCCTTTGCCTTGCCTTCTTTTGGTAGGCAACCAGTACTCGATTGACTATGTGAGACACCTGTATTTTATTGTTGCCTGATTTCATAGGAATGTTGAAACTCTGCGTCGTGTCAGTTCCATAATTATCTGTCTGAAATCATAAAGTGGTCCGCAGCAGATTGGCATATACGAATTTCAACCCGAAGCATCCCGAGCTGTAAGTGTTACCTGCCTGAAGTCCAAGGTCAAATTCTTTGAATCTGCGAATACATCTTGAAATAAGTATACGTTTGCAAATAAAGATATACAGCAATCTAAATTTGGGTTCAAAGAATGTAGCGATTATTGATATAATTGATGCTATGATATAATATATTAACTATCGCCTCACTTACCAAATGCGTACTTCTCACCGATGGACATGTCCTTCCAGTGGATTCCAGCAAGATTTTCTGCCACAGCAGCCCAGGCAACATACTTAATGCTTGCATGTTTATGCGCTGGAATTTTCGTATATAAACTTGGTCTTTTGCGTACCTCAGCTATGAGCTGCTTGCTGTCCAGGGCAGTGCTAGGTTTTCCCCAATACACGAGTGAGTTTGTCGTACCGGTCGCCATTCTATTACTACCATACAATGCAAGCAGCTCACTCCTGTTACAACGCAGCAGTAACTGGCACTGTGCAACCGCCGCGCGCTTTTTGCCAGGAGAACTGCTGTATCTCGCTACGCTAGCGACACTGCTCGGCTGTTAGCGGTATTTGAAACCCAGCTGCTTTAGGAGGCCGCGCAAAGTGCAGTGCCGATAAGGAAAATCACAAATTTCTTGCAAATGTGCAACCAATTCGTCTAAGGTGGGCGCTCCCCCTTTTGCATAGAATCTGTAAATTTCTCGACGAATTAAATCGCATGTGAAATTATCTACTTTAGAGAAACGTTTCCTTTTGTTTTCACACTTGAACGGCATCTTTGGTATTCCTTTCGTCACAATATTTCTTACTGTATTTCTGTGAATACCCAGAATTTATCATCAGGTTCATTGCACGACCTCTTACCAAGATTATTTCTCAGCACATATTTATATGTAATTTAACTTCTTTTGCTGATGATACCAGTATTTTTCTAACCGGGCCAAATTTCTATTCTCTAGATGATAATATAAAACTGGTAACAAATCAACTAATCAAGTGGTTTGAAGCAAACAGATTAGTAATAAATGCAGAAAAGACAGTGGCTATTTCGTTTCAAAATATACATGGTATCCAAAGTAGTGGCCCTAATATAATACTAAATGATAAATATATTGGTTACTCTGAAATCACAAATCTCCTTGGTCTACATCTAGATAAAAACTTGAGGTGGAATATTCATATTAACGAAATTTCTAAAAAAAACTTAGCAAATTGTTTTTTCCCCTGTTTATACTGTCTAAGGTAATGAATAGAGAAGCACTTTTATCCCTGTACTATGCATACTTTCACTGTATCATTTCTTATGGTATAATACTATGGGGGAACTGCGAAAAAGCGATTACCATATTTAGATTACAAAAGAGAGCTATACGTACCATACTAAAGGAAAACAAAAGAACTAGTTGCAGAACACTTTTTCAAGAATTAAAAATATTGCCTCTACCTTGCTTGTATATCCAAGAAATAGTAACCTTTGTTAAATTAAATATCCATTTATACTCCACTAATACACAAACACATAATCATGATACTCGAAGAAAAGAGCAAATAAGTATAATCCCCCATAACACCAGTTTGTTTGGTAAAAGCTTTATATATACTGGACTTTGCCTTTATAACGGCCTACCTGAACACCTAAAGAGCATATCTGCACTTCCTAAATTTAAATGCTGTGTGAAAAAGTTCCTGTTAGAACATTGTTTTTATAGTATAGGTGAATTTTTTTTAATATGTCAACTACAGATAAATTGTTATTATATTGTACATACAGTTTCTGAATTTTCATTTCTAAACTTGTGTCGTGTATATGTTTATTGTATAATTTTTAGTTATAAGTACTTGACGTGTCCTATATCATGTACTATGATCAAAAGGATGAATAAATACAAATATAAATATGTGTTCAAAACAAGCGCTCGAATTTGCTTAGAAACAGTTCCCGTTATAACTTTGTTTTGTGAGGCTTTTCCAGTAGTATAACTCGGCCCAGTTATTCACACTATTGTTATCACTTTGATTATGTTCACTTGACTGAAAGTAATCTACTACTTGATTTGCATTTATCACTGCAGTACCCTCCCACGGTCTCCACATCGTGACACACAACGAATTTCTGCACATAATGAAACAGATCAACTTGAAGTTGGAACTTTGGCAACTGAGACTCCACGTGGAGTAGACATGCGACTGTCACTTCGAGAAATCAGGGTTGCTATTGGTCCTCAACGACAGTGTTCCATTTCTGAAGTGTGGAGATAGATTTATGACGGTCATTAATGGGCGGGAGAGTGGATTCCTTTGAGCGGTCAACTGCACTCCCGTTCACTAGACAGACTTTAACTAAACAGACTCTACGAACTATTCTGAAAAAAGCTTATTCTTCTATATCTGCTTCATGGGTATGAAATGAACATTTGTAGAAATGTTGTTTTATTACATGTTTCCTTGTAGTTATAGAGCGGAATGGCTTAGACAGATTCATCGTGTCCCGCATTTGCGAGACTCGGGTTCGATTCCCTTAGCTGATTTGCCTGACCTATGGGTTTTTCGAGGGTTTCCCCGGTCGCTAGGCGAATGCCGGGTTGGTTAGTTACATCCCCCGAATTTCCTGTCCCTCCATTTCACGTTCATTATCATTTCACATCATCTCTCATCTGGTGGTCTCTCTCAGGGTAGAAGTGTCGGCGGGAGTCTCGGTGGTGCATGGCAGGATGATATGCTCTGAGTGAACACTTTCTCCTCCAGCAGGAGACTGTTTCGGGACCACGGGAGGTAGGATGACGATTGCCCTGTACCGCCGGGGAGTTTCTGTCTAGTAAAGTGTAGGGACGCCCCTCTATAATGTGGTGACCCTGTCTCCTCTCACCTCATCCTCCTTCGCGAGGGTGCCCCACTTAGGGCATAGGTACAAAAGACGTTCTGGTCGAGGTGCCGAATCCTCTGGGAACATCCAGTGTAATTTTAATCCAATCCTTATAAGTACAATGGGCTTAAAGTAAGCGGGAGCCCGGGTTCGATTCTCGTTACCGGCTTGGAAAGCCCGCCGGTAACCGCTTCTATAAACAGCCATGCATGTTCCTCTGGCATTCAGCACCCAAGAACGTCCCGTTAATGTATCTCTGTCTCTCTCTTTCTGGCCTCCTATAGGTTCTAGTACGAAACAGATTATAAAATAAAACCGATAATATCTTTTATTCTAGTTTTTGTTATAAATTAGTAAAAGATAAAGGACTTACCTTTAGCCATACAAGTTAACCTTTTGCGAGGATGTTGTTGGTTGGGTTGTCCGGATGGATTCCTCAGTACACCGCAGGAATGTTTGTAAACAATGACCCAAGGTAACTAATGCCGTTCGTGGAACTTAAGAGCTACAAGTTCTTCCCCGCAAGCACAAAGGGCACGAACACACCCAAATAGGAGGTGACCATAGATCCTGTTGCTGCATTGCTCAGATAACTTCGCTTTCTTTTCAGTTAGGAATATGGAGTTACGGATACCGATATACGGAGTAAGTAAAAAGTTTCGTACCACCTGAACAATCACCAATTAACATAAAACTTGGTGTATGCATAAATTGTCACGTGCAGGGAACTCAAACATGATATTAACAATGTTGGAAGAGAGTGCAACTTTCTTATTTGAAATGGTACATTCTATATTTATTTCCATATTTGCAAAGTACTCTTCAATAGCTCTTAATAAGTGCCCACAATAGAAAGAGAAAAAAAAAAGAACAAGTGCGAATGAGCAGAAAAAAGTGAAGGTAGTTCACAGCTGCTTGACAGTGTGACAGTCGATTATGGAGACCATCTGGCGGTCGCATCCTTCAGTGGCCGGAGTAGAGTTCTTTGTTACCTCACTTCCGGTCAGTAGGAATCGATTCATCGATTCTTATCTAATTTCAGTCAGTCGGAGACATCAAAATTTCTTTCCTACATGGAATAAATATCGTGATAGGATCTGGTTTTACTTAACTGCTGTGAATACCTTGTTATGATGTCTCTAATTATAAAATGGACTATACATCACAGGTGTAGATACAGCGACGGCAAAATGGCGCTGATAGGTGTTCTGCATTGCTGAATGGTTTTAAGCGTTTATTCGAGGTTACTAAATTAAGCGGCAAGTCCAAATGCTAGAACCTTAGGAGGTTTCTGTAAACAGCAGGGATAACGCATTTAATTTAACCCAGAGTTCCGCAACCTTCTTTTACTCACAGCATAGTCCAGCCGGCTCTAGACTCAACACGGTACACCAAAATGCCTGATTTCTCATGATCATATGAATCTTATCATACAGAATGCGTCAAAAAGTGTATACACAATTCGAACTATCATCTGAAACATATGTTCCGTTCTACAAGGTTCAATTGTTGGAAATGGAAAGCTTAAAGTCCAATTTGAAACATAAATTCACTTTCTGGTGCAAATGTGATCACTGTTCAAACTGGTGGCCTTCAAAATAAGTACATTGCTGAGAACGAGTCACCACTTCTTCCCTACATCGTACCAATGTGTCTAATGGGATTTCTGCGCACACTCTCATTCCAAAGTGTGTCGAGGTTACGTGGTTTGCGTTTGTACACTTTATTTTTTACTGTGCCCCGTAAGAAGGAATCCAGCGGCGTAAGGATAATAAAGCTCAAACGTACGTCCACCATTTTACAGTAACTTTCTTGCCACTAACTGGGTTGAGTAACTACAGTGACAATTTGGTTGCCACCTATTGAAGAAGGTTATTTTTTTTTTTTCCATTTATACCCCGCCTTTAACTGCAGTGGTCATATCGGTGGCCGTTCTCCTTTGGAACATACCGGTGTTAACTCGTATTCATTGAGTTTTAATCATTAGATCATGCACACATTCACACTCTCATTCATACTTCCAGACTCTGGGGAAGATAGGGGATTATCTCGGTCGGAGAAAAATCCCCACCCCACCGCCGGGAGTCAGACCCAGGACCCGTAGCACGGCAGGCAGGTGCTCTACCGACTGAGCTACAGGGCCAGCCAAGGTTAATATTACTTTCTCCCAGAAATTGCACCTTGTAGCACAGGAAATACAGTTTCATGACGGTTTAGACTGTGTATACAGTTTTCTGACACAGCCTGTATTACGAACTATTACGTCACTATGCATTAACACGTTATTGGGAATATATTCATGGATTTATCAACAATTTATTAACTTTAATTCGCTGTAGAAAAAATATATTTCTAATACGAATTTTAAAGTAAATAGTTCTACTCATTGCCCGACTCGTTAGTGTAGATGGTTGCGTGTCTGCCTCACGCTCAAGAGGTCCCGAGTTCGAATCTCGGTCAGGGTGAGTTACCTGGATAAGGTTTTTTTCCCGGGGTTTTGCCTTATCCTGAAAGACGAATGTCGGGTAACTCCAAGCCCCTTGGACCCCGGACTCATTGGAGCATCATTTCACTCTTTTCATTCATCGTCCGATATGGCTCAATGTTGGAAAATGTAAATTACAACAACAACAACAACAACAACAACAACAACAAAATCTACTCATACCTTTAATGCGATTTTTAGCCTGTTTAGTTGCACCAGAATGGCTGATTCGTGGTGGAATCATTGACAAACAGGCCTCATTTCTTCATCGATGGATCCAGTCTGTTTCTGTCTCCTTCTCTTTGATGTTTTAATTTTTGTCAACGTTCAAAAGCCAATTTCAAACAAATATGCAGTTAAAAATGATAGCACATTAACTACCATCTCGGAAATAACCGGTATTCGCTGGTTATTGGCAACCAACTGTTTTGCAAAGACATTTCGAAAACCCAGTGACATCTTCAACACTCTAATCAAAATATTTTTATAAATTCTACTTCAACAGTACTAACTGTTCTTCATTAAGCCTATTAACATTATCATCAACGGTGTATGCGGTTAGGAACATCTCAACGATTCCTTTTCAGTTGTATGTATCCTCAAATTCAACTTATTAATGTATCTTTTAATTTTATGCATACTACATACTATCTTATACATAGTCAGAATTTGTTGGTTTCTACCTTGCATTTTTCTATTTAGTTCATAGAAGAGTACGAAAATGTCAGAAAGATACACCATTCATCATCTGCAAATAATCTGCCCCTCAATAGTGAAATAGTAAAAACTGCAAGTAATTTTGAGTTCAAACATTCGCGTTAACACTCTACTTCGAGATAATCATCATACTTCTATGTAGCAGTATTGTAATTTTTCTTGTTTCTTGGCACAAATTGTTAATAAATCTCCCATTTACGGTCTGCGATATGATGAGGTTCACACCTTTTGCTACTCCACACTTTACAATTTTCAGGGGAAATGGCAATAATGGTTTCGCTGTGATTGGGACAACGGTCGTTCCGAAAGTTAGAATTTATTTTTCGATTCCCGTGGCCGACCTATCTCACCCATAGGTTTTTATGAGGCTTTCCCAGGTCGCCAAGCAAATAAATGCTGTGTGTGTTAATTACATTCCTCTAATTTCCTGTCCATTTTATCTTCATTATCATTTCCCATGATATCTCATCTGGTGGTCTCTTTCAGGGTAGAAGTGTCGGTGCTGCATGGCATGATGATATGTTCTGAGTGAACCACTTCCTCCTCCAATAGGTAGTTGCCGGTCTCCGAACTAGCTGCTGGTACCGCTTTCGAACGGCAGTAGCAGGAATGTCCATTGTTTTGGCCTGCCGAGGGAAGTTTCTATCTAAGTAAGCTTTAGGGACCCTGCCCTCTGCACTGTAGTGGCTCCTTGGGAAGGCCGCCCTCTATCTCCTCTCACCTCATCGTTCCTTCCAGGGATGCCCCACTTGGAGGCATAGGTACAATAGACAGGTCGTAGTGTCGAATCCTCTCCCTAGTTCCCATAGGGGAGGGGACCCGTCCCCTTTAGCTGCCGTGATGCGCGCGCTGCGGACCCCTAGCACTTGTGGTACCTCTGACGTTACTAGAGGAACCTCGGGCCGAACATTCGAGCCCCTCCCTGATTGGGAGTTGTTCGGATTGGGTTGGACTCGAGGGGGCAGTGGTTCCCGATACCCGTGGGTGATCGGGTACGTCTCCGGACGGGATTGAGGGAAGCCATTAATATTCCCGCGTACTAGCCAGCATAGCTAGTAGAAGGTGTGCTAGATCACCAGGCGGCCCCACCGAGGTTAATCGGTAGTCTTCCCATTTTGAAGTTGGCGCGCGTAAGTGGCGTATCCACTTCCATCCCGTCTTGAGTCCATAGGACCAGATGGGGGGGGCCTTGTTAGTCTCTAGGTCTTGCCCTACGGAAAGCCTCACGGAGGCGCCGGGCGCCCTTTTGGGACAGCTCGGTAACTCCCTGGTCGAAGGAGGCCCGGGTCCTTGGTCCTACGGGTCCAGGACTAATATGAGCAGAACCTCTGACATTACTATTAATTAATCCCCTCCCTAGTAAACCTAATTCTAATCCTAGAATTGTTTGCGTACTTTATCCACCAATCCTTTTACTTCATCTCTCAAAGAAGCGGCTGTGTCTGTTTAAAAAGTAAATGTAAGTTCATTACAGACCACACATTCATTAATCGAACGAAATATACCTTTACCGTTTGCTCGTTCACGCATTTCCCTTTTTTTTTTTTTTTTTTTTTTTTTTTTTTTTTAATGGTTACAGCTACATCCCTCGTATCATAGCTTACTAGGAAGGAATTTGTTTGTTATCTATCACCAATAAGATGGACTCTGAAAGTAAGAACTTCTGACTACTCTTTATTTTCTGGTAAACTGAAATTATGTTTTTATTTACGGACGCTCTTTAACTATCGTGGTTCTCCGCGTCTCATTCTCTATTGAGTGTGAAAGACAGCTTAATTTTACTCAAAAGCCTCTTTATCAGGCTAGAGGTTCTTTTCGTGGCGTAAATGTACGACACGGGAACGCCGGCTTTACTGCCCTCCCTCCGACGTCATTGTACCTAACTCAATGGCTGATCGTGTCAACAGAGAGAACTTTTGAAAGCTCAGAAGCAGCTTTTAAACCCAGTACTATACCATTTCCTTTTTACACGCAGGCATTAGCAATTTTTCGGCTGTTTGTCGTTTTTTAGTCTTTACAAGTTTGACTACTTTGTAGCTTACCTTCCTGTACATTTTGTGAAACACGTACCGACGTCAACTTGAGTACCACTTGTTTATTTATTGTGTTCCAAAGAACCAACGAAAATAATTCACATTTTTTCTTAACAGAGAGGAATGTTTTGTTGACAAATTTCGTTTCGAAGTACCGGGAACCATTGCAGCATTACTGAGTTTTTCATCACATACAACACACTCGGGACTTCGGCATATTTTGTCACCAAAAAATTACGATAAATAATTATCACTATATTGCCAGTGTGAACTACTTTCTGTTTTTGGAGTTCGATGGTTTCAGTACTCGCCTGCGAGTACAAATCATTCCGGACATCGAGCTTACGTATGAAAAAAGTAACATTGGTATAAAAAATCACAAGTGTTACACTAGTGTACGGCATAGCTGCGTTAGAACTGAATTGAAATGTGTACGGTAGTAATTGTTATCTGTCTATGCGCGGTCCTTCGGCGAAGAAAAAGAACAATAGAGTTTTAAGTTAATGAAGCGCCGACAAACAGGTACAGAAATACCTATCAAAACAAGACAATAAAACAATAAAAGAGGGAGAAATTCCTGCCTATCCCCGTTAATTTAGCTAAACGTACCTGCAGCTAGGCTTACACAGAAGTTACGGTGTTACAAAGAATTCTCTTGAATAGAGCTTAGAACAAGGGGTGGTCCAATCATGGAAGTCTTAATGGCCTCGCCGTCACAGTAATAATCTATAACCATTCTCGGTAGCGTAGATGGCAGCGTGTCTGCCTCACGTTCAAGAGATCCCAAGTAGTTCGAATCTCGATTAGGGTGAGTTACCTGTATAAGGTTTTTCCCGGGATTTTCCCTTATCCTGAAAGACGAATGTCGGGTAGCTCTAAGCTTCATGGACCCCGGGCTCATTTGAGCATCATTTCACCAATTTCATTCATCGTCCGATATGACTTAACGTTGGAGGAGGTAAATTACAATATATAACCATTTTTATAAAAGTTAAATATTCTTCATTGAAGATATATTTAACGAATACTCCATCTCCTTTAAACGTGGTTTATTTGCCATATTACTGTTGTGAAATTACAAATTAATGAAAACTAGCTTTCCATAAAATAAAGATTGTAACAGTAATACAGATAATTGAGTATGCAAATACAAAGCATTAACATAAAAATAAATAATGAAAAAGTGATATTTAAATGCTGATAATCACATAATTTTGAGGTAACCATAATTTTGATTGGTAATATGTTTTACAAAAACCACACAGAATATATATTTTAATAGTGTTTTCCTGGTTTAGGACGTTTAGAGTTTAGAACGTAAACTTTACTGTATAATTGGTCCAAGTCGCTAAAACGCTGTCTTGCTGAAGACCTTCTACAGCTTGCTTTGTGGTAATCAGCAAATCGGCCCAATATTACAGATGACACTATGGATAATTTAAGATTATCTTCAACAATATTGTGTAGGTAAATTAAATCTAACTTCTATGAACATACACAGTACTGAAGTATAAACATGTAGGTACTTTTTTACTTAAAATCGGCAGTTAATCAGTGAGGTTTATTATCCCACGATGGTACCAGTCTCTGGCTTTTTATGCAAAGAATTTGGTGACACCCACTTGCACTGCTTCCGCGTTGCCAAAATGTCTTCTAAGTAGAAAATGGGCCATGGTTAGAAAAAAATTATTATGTGATGGTGCGAGATCAGGGCTGTATGATGGTTGTGGTAGCAGTTCCATTCCTCCCAATTCCTGAAGTCTTTCCATGATTGTTCGTGTAGGATGGGGTATTACATTGTGCTGTTGCAATAGAACTCTATTTCGCTTAACTAATACTGGATATCTCCGTCTCAAAATTTCATAAACTCGTTGCAGTTCTTGAGAGTAAACATCCGCATCAATCTCCCGTCCGCATGGAATAAATTCCCAGTGAATCACACCTTCAAAATTCCACCAGATACACAACATTACTTTGGGATCGAACTGATTGTTTCTAGCGATGACTTTGGCAGGTTCACGGGGATTAAGTCACTGTTTCGAGGCATCAGGGTTTCGGTAATACACCCATTTGTCATCACAAGTGACAATCCTCCTGACAAATCTATTAACTATGGGATTACGGATAAGCTGACCACAGATATCCACTGTAAGTTCAGCCTGTTGAGGTGTCAGTTCATGAGGTACAGCTCTACAGCTTCTGTATGGTTTTCCAAATGTCTTAATGTGGCGATGTGTGGTATCTTTTGAAGCACCAAGTTCTTCTGAAAGTTTACGGGTTTACCTTTTTGCGGATTTTCTCGCAAAACTTGGCGTGTATCTTCAATATTCCATACTTTAGGTATTCCAGAACGTGGGGAATCTTTAGTGTTTTCGTCTCCATTGTTGAAACATTGGAACCATCGTTGCGCCTCACGCTTACTAACGACACTTTCTTCTTCCACTTCACATACTCTTCGAGCTGCAGCAGCGGCTCTATAATCTTGTTTACAGTAGTGTTTTAGAAGGACTCTAACTTTGTTTTCTCCATTTTGTGATTGTTTACTAACGATTGAAGACTGATACATGTTCGCAATGTGCGCAACACCAGGCATGGCTTCCTGTAAATAGCATTGCCAAACAAAAGAAACCTAATAAATTTTCCAAAACATCAAACTAAAAAACCGACATTACTTATGAGACAAGCTAATAGAATATTTGATGATAGTACGAAAGCTTGAAAATGCATAGCAGCCATTGGCTTTAATTGGTAATAACGTTTGGAAATATTTGAGCAACTTAAATTTGTGTACAATAATTCTTATTTTAACATTACTGTAATATTTAGGTAATCTTTCATAGAAAAGAGGGTAATATTAATATTTGATAAAGGAGAAATAACTAGTGGCTTAGACGGGGCGAGCTTTTAACGCAGTTCAAGGTAAGGGGCTTAATTCCCAGATAGAGGTATACAGAATTGGGTTTTTGTGCAAGTGCTCTTGGATGATGTAGTGAGCAATATTAATTGATTGCAAGTTTATATAGTAATAAAATGTTCATTCGGGTAATGTGGTAACAGTTTGACTTGGTGTAAACTTCTTGGTTTCACTGAACTCCAAGAAATGAAAAAAATAAGAGTAATGTAAATGTTTTCATTTTAAAATCACTTTAATACCGACGTTCATGAATCAACTTATCCCGAGGTAATTTAAATAATGATTATTGTTGCAATTTGTTGCGGATGTCCTAGAATGTAGACCCACAAAAGCTAGAGTTGTAGTTTCTTCTTTAGACAGAGACATCTATTCTTAGTATCGAACTACAAAGACATGCAGATCTAATGACAACCGGGAGGTTTACAATGACGCAGCCATTAAATGTTTTCTTTTTTTTATGAGTAGGGGTTTTGAGACCAGGCTGTAAATTAAGTCCCATTTTATTTAATTTGTTTATAAATGATACAATGGATAGAATGAAGGGAAGAGATCAACACTGTCCGATAATAGGAAATAGATACCAGGTTTGTTGTATGCATGTGATCTGACAGGAGCAATAACATCAGTAGGATTACAAATTCAAAAGTTTTGTGATGAACGGGAAATTAAAGTAAATACAGAAAAGTCAAAAGTGATGGTCCTTAAAAGAGGAATAAATTTGAATAAAGAGGAACAATGGTTTTTAAAGGGACAAAAATTAGAAGTTCTGAAAGAATTTGAGTACTTAGGAGCCACGATGAATACTACTAGAGTATGGGAAGCATACGGCACGAAGGTGGTAGCCAAAGGAAAGGCAACAATGGCACGAATAAGGATATGCAAAGCGAGACTCGATATGTCAAGCAAATGGTTAGAGAGAATGTACGAAACACTGATAGAGTCAAGGATGTTGTATGCTGCAGAAATGTGGAGGATGTCAATAGTAACAAATAAAATAGACAAGTTATACAAACAATTTGCTAAAGAGATGTTGGGGTTATCTAGATCAGCTCCAGGAGAAAGAAAAAATAAGTATAATAATTGACAGAGTTTTAAAATTTTGGTATAAATGCTTGATAGAAGATGATGAAATCCTAAAGGTGTGTATGAATCAACAAAAGAAAATGGGAAATAGAAAAAGTTGGTGGTCAGAGGTGGAAAAAAAGCTGTGAAAGAAATAGGAATGGAGGATTTATGGAGACTAGAAAATAGGAATGTAGAATGTTTTTGGAAAATAGTACCATAATGGAGGATATATAAAGACAAGAAATATGTGGAGGTTTAGAAAACAGAACGTCATTAAAATTTTATGGATCAATAAAGAGAGAGGGGGGAAGAGAAAGATATATAGACCAATGTAACAGACAGGAGAGGGATGCAATTTGCTTGGATTAGAACAGGATCAAAGTATTTAAGGGGCCTAACAAGTAGCAGGGTAGAAATATGTGAATTATGTGGAGAAAAAGAAAGTATAGTTCATATTCTGACAGAGTGCAAAGAGCTAGCAGCATGGAGACAGAAAGTATGGGAGAAGAAATGAGAAAAGAAGCAAAGCGAGCTGACAGTCATAAAAATGGTTACGGGGAAAAGTAAAGTTTTTCTTGTTTTGGAAAGCTAAAGAGAAATAGACGAGAAAAGTAAAGAGTGGAAACGAAAATATGCTAGAACAACAAGGGGAAACAGATAGCAAACTAGAGTAGAGGATAGAAGGGCGACTGTGCTACTTAGCAACGCTAGAAGCTGTAGGCTGAGCTGGCAGGGTAAAAGACGGCACCAATCAATTTATACAATTAGGTTAAGAAAATATATATGTAACGTAGATAAAATACTGTAAATAGAAATTTGCATAAAGAAATTCTGTTCTATTCTATTCTACTTCTGAGTGGAGGTATTCACGAAAGTCAAGTAGGTCTGATTTATTTCATAGTCTTTATTTCCCCAATTTCATAGCAGCTAAAACAAAATGGTTGTTTGAACAGAAAGATAAACTGTTAGTAATCAAAATAAGACGGATAATGAAACGGATATGCACGTCCTGTTTCATTCTGCAGTCACGGAATCTGTTGTTCGTCATAATAACATTCAGCAGAGTTAGCAAGCAAACTTATCGTTAAACTTAAGCAGCACAATTATCTATAGTGATATTATAAAGAGAAAAAAGATTCGATGTATGTGTGTATACAGTAAACTGGATACCCTAAACGGATTTTCATAATTCGTTTCACACTGAAAAATATAGCTATTTCCTAAGAAGATATTACGATATAAAAGAGCTTCTAATTTCAATTCGTAAATGCTGAAATACTGCAGATTTGAAAAGAACACTGGTAAGTTTGTAAAGTAATTAAATCGTGTTCGGATGTTTAAAAAGCCGCCATACAACGGGGGGCAGCTAGTGCTTGTATAAAACGCATGTAAACTAAGTACAATAATTTGTCAACAAAAGTCAGAAACACGCAGAGTGAAGTTAATCGCAGACGACGACCACTAAATAAGACAAGAGATCTCTAAATCCCTCTTTGGTGTTATGTAACGCAAATACTATCTATAGTAAAACAGATTTGTCCTTCTGCAATGTACACAACCGCAACTTCCGGCACGCAGTAGGGGCATCCTCCTTTTATCACAACACAAGCACGTCAGAAATTTCCCAGCCAGCTGGTGCTCGATTGGCACTCCCTTTGACATTCACTGGTTTTTACTTTCTCTACCAATCAACAAATATCGCTAACAGGTATATCGGCTTCGGTCGGTGAGAAATTATCTTGTGCGGTGGTTTAGCTGACAGAAGCTCGTTAAATCGCTGCCCATTCAAGTATGCAGTAAGGGTGCATTACTCCCTAGACATAACGTCATCGATGTTGCAATAATTGCGGGTTCAGTAGAAATTTACACTCATTTTGACATGCATGTACTGATCTGATTATTTGTTTGCAAACATTTCATTTAGCAAAGGATTTGGTAGTGTTTTACACAGTGATTCTCTAAGAATTTAATCATTCGAAGTGTTATATTGGATATTATTGCCGCTGCAAACGGACAGAGTAAATGTAGCAGTAGCGTAATGAGACGGCAGGCGGTAGCACGAATGTCATCACCGACCAATCACGATCGTTTACCTGTATTAGCAAAAATGCGATTTTATCGGTTAAAACCTCAGCTCGTTACTGCACATGCCCATCAGTCTGCTTTCTCTTTAAAGTATATTCAGGGTAAATGGAGGTTGTCACAGTTTCGAAACCTATACGGATCTACAGAAGATCGGACCAGCATCTTTCCAACAGCAGCCATTTCTGCTACAGTAATGATACGGATCTTTTATTTGCTGACTCACCAAAATAAACTTATTCTGTACTTCCTTTATTGTTTTTCATCCTTTACAACAGTTTTATATTTGTCTATTCCTTACAAACCTAGTACCTACACTGTTCAAGATATAAATAAACACAATGCTGCATAAAAGATATGTGATGGATAGAGTCAACATGAAAAATTCAATGCCATGGCCGGGATTTGAACCACGGATCTCCTGGTTTCCGTCCAGTCGCTCTTAACCATTGAGCTACCATGGTCAACGTGCCGCCCTGACATTAAATTCTCCAGTTGACTTGTATGTTTCCCCGGCACCACTAGGGGCTCTCGCATCCGAGATACACCGTTTGTGGCGACTTACTATTGTAAGTACTTAGTCCCAGGCTTCATCATTTAACTCTTATTATTTTTAGTTAATTGATGGAAATTAATCATTTCTTCACACTAGCCGCATATAGGCTAAGATATTTGATGGATAGAGTCAACATGAAAAATTCAATGCCATGGCCGGGATTTGAACCACGGATCTCCTGGTTATGTAGAGTCATGTTGACTCTATCCATCAAATATCTTAGCCTATATACGGCTAGTGTGAAGAAATGATTAATTTCCATCAATTAACTAAAAATAAAAGGTATGTGTTGCACTCACGTGTCTTTCTCTACTCTTGTAAAAAACTATTTTTACTAACACGCATTCTTTTATGTTCGCCAAGTTAATTGAGATAAATATTACATTATTGCTAATTTTCCTGTAGGTATAAGAGTAATGTGAAATAAGGACTCTATTTCAGAGAAATTCTGGAAATTCCAAACAAATAGCAAGTAATATCACTGAAATGGTTCATTGTACAAAAGTGTATTTACCATGCATTATGTGTTTTAACGAAATCTATATAATTTTTTTGTGTAGTTAAGACTTTATCTATCTGATACGGTTTATCAGCTATGTAAAAAGTCACCCACAATGAATAGGACTTCTGAAGACAGTCCCAGAAAATTTAAGGGGTACGTTTCATTTGTCATGAAAATATTATATAGGCGCTAGAGTCATTTTTAGGAAAATCAAATTTTTCGAAAAATATTTTAAGTAAGGGGTTTGATATTTAATAAATGTTTCGTTTTTGAGTTGTGCTCTTCTCTCTCTTTCCCTCCCTCCCTCTCTCTCTCTCTCTCTCTCTCTCTCTCTCACACACACACACACACACACACACACACACACACAAGCGCGCGCGGACTTTATCTAAAAAGTTCCGGATACAGGAGTCCTTAAAGCCCATATTTGCAGTGAAGGCTCGGTATCAAGTTTTTGGATGGAATGCAATACCTTCTCTACCTACTATGTACGTGGTAGAGAAAGTAAAAAGAGTTCCGTTTTCGGCTGGGAGTGAGGATGTTTGTTCTACGTAGAGTAGAAAGCTAAATGAAGCGAACGTGAAAGCAGTTTGCCACAAAATTTAAAAAAAGAAATGTATGAACAAGTGCGTCTTTACCGTGTTCTGATTTTTGCTTATCTTAATTTTGAAATTAACTATCTTACTGTCACTGTTGTATTCCATAACATATTTTTGTGTGAACTTTTCATATTGTATTATGTTGTATTCTATAACATATTCGATTATACATCTGTTTTGTCATTTCTGAAAAGTAGCGTAAGATAGAGTAATTATGTAGTTGGAAAAATAAAAAAATGAAATAAATTTATCTGGCTATTGAAGTTTACAAAATATAATATTTCAAGAGGAAGAAGAAGGAATCAAAGCCTGAAAAATCAAATCCAAGAATGGCAAAAGAAATTATCCTCCACAAAAATATAGGATTATATGCCTCGAGAAAACAGACATTTCAGGACCTAAAAATAAGTATTAATTTAATTTCAGTAATCTCTGTTAAATGTTTCTTCTTTTTCTATTTACCCTTCTCATATGCAAGACGTAACCCCCCAGGACTTACAACTGGAAGCGCTATTAACAAGAATAAAAGTAAAGTGTGAATACCTACAGGAAAATATATTATCGACGGTTTAAAGTAAATTTTACAAAGTTAAAATACTACATAAATGTGACAGACTACTTTAAACATATAAAACCAGAGACATGCTTAATAAAATAAATATAGAATGAGTTTCAATAAGAATAAAGCCTACATATAAGAAGATGAAAAAGTGTTAAAATAAATCAAGGAAGAAACATTTAGATGTTATTAATATCATTTAAAGTAATTATAGCATTTTAAAACTGATATATACTGGATAATTAAATAGAATAATAAATAATTTTTATGTCGAATAGTAAAATATTGCCGTATTAAGAATTAGAGATCCTAGTTATCTCGGTGATCCTTAAATTAGAAGAGAAAGAAAGAAAACCTGGCGGATTATCAGACACTTGAATGGAAAAAAGTATTCCAAAGTGTCTATAAAACTATCGTTCGTTAGTTTAGTTTGCCATAAACTGACAGCTGACACGCGATGAGTTGACTTTTAACAACACAAATAAGAACACACGCATTCTTTCTTTTATTTTTCTATTTATACAGCGCATTCTGCTGCATTTACGTTAGATCATTCACCATCCATACTTTCATTTGTATCTCTAGACTCTAGAGAGTATAGGAAATAATGCTCACTAGAGAAAAATTCCCACACCCGCAGACGGGAACCGAACCAGAGACCTTCCCATCGTAGGTACGGACATAGCTAAGGTGCCAAACCAAGAACACTATTACTTATACAATTTGTTGGCTTTTATTAGAGAACAGACTTATTAAATTTCATTCGAGGAGACAAGTTTAATCTGATAATTTATAACCTCTCGTAGGATTACCTGTCATAATTTGGCGAATAAGCGCAGCATGATATAAGATCATTTTGTTTTTATTTGGTGGGCAATATTTAATGCACTTATACACTGCGTGTATAAAGTGTGCCTTGCTTAAAGTTATGCGCAGCTGAAATCTCTAAGTTCTGCAAGTGTGAATTTATATAAAATACCATTTTTGTATTAGCTAAGATATACATTTTCCAATTCCTACAAGTAAATCTTTATTTTTATGGCATGGGAATGAGACTTTTAAAATGTTCAACCTCAAGACTGATGATATTTTAAGATAAAACGTAGTGTTCTTATTTACAAAAAGTCTGCATTTGCATATGGAATTATTACGCTGCAAACAGGCAAAGATATGAGTTTTTTTAATATTGCGCTCTGAATTTCATCTAAGTTTTTAATATGAAATGAAATGCGTAGTGTTTAATGCCTACTTTTACTATATGCGGCACCCAAGGTGGTGAAACTGATAATACATGAGATGAAGATGGAGCACCGGTAGAATTAGATGGCGGGGGAAACCGGAGATCCCTAAGAAAACCCGCCCCAGCGCCGTGTTGTTCACCATAAATCGAACTTTGTGGCCCCCCTTGGTGAGATTCAAACGGTTTAGCCACTCAGCCACGGGGCGGCCTGAGCCTTTAAAAAAATAATCCTAAATGTAATTTTCCTTTTTTAAGCATATCCTGGACGTTAAATGATTACACTTGATAAGTTACTTGTCAATAAACAAATAATTTAAATGGAAACAACAGGCATTGAATATTACAATTTGAAACACAAAGTCACATAATCCACAATGAAGCTACTAACTTTACTCAAACACTACTTCAAGCATTTTCTTACAAACAAATATTTCTTTTGGGTACTCTTTCAAATGCCCTTATTACTGGCAGAACAGGAACAAAATTTTCGTGTCCATGGATCACCTCTGAGATCAAATCAAATTTAGTTGTTACGTTAGTATGCTTTAAACGGCTGAAAAAATGCTGAAACATAAAATTAGAAGGAATAAGTAGCTATATTAAATCAAATGAAATCAAATTTCGAATTTTCCGTAGTTTTTGTGTAAGGAGGGGGCGCTCAACTGAAGCTGTCCATTGTATAAGTTAAAGAGTCGAGAAAGCAGTAGAAAAGGACTATCTACTTTGTAACACAGAAGACAAACGTGTAGTGTTTAACGCCCGCTTTTACTACATACCGCACCGCAGGCGGTGACACTGATAGTACATGAGATGAGGATGGAGCACCGGTGGAATGAGATGGCGGGGGAAACCGGAGGTCCCGGAGAAAACCCGCCCCAGCGCCGTATTGTCCACCACAAATCTTACTTTGCGGTCACCTGGGATCGAACCCGGGCCGCTTTGGTGAGAGCCAAGTGGTCTAACCACTGAGCCACGGCGCGGCCCGTAACACAGAAGAGAATTATACGCATCTGTGTACGGAATTGTTACAAAAGAATGAAGGTGAACATTGCGTCCTAAATAAGCTCCTTAGAAGGTATAATCCAAACTGAATCATAAATTAACAACATGAAAAGAGAAGGCTAAGGCTTTCAACCGTATATTTTTGCGTGACTTGCCATTAATTTAAAACGGATAAAGAGAAAAATGAAACATATAACCATAAACAAATTTAAAAGTGAGGCAAGCCGTAGATAAGAGTTCCACAGAAGTATGAAGTTTACAAAATGATCAGACCTCTACCGTAAACAATTTGGACCATATGGAAAATGTTTGTAGGTAAATTTGTAATTGCAAATTTCTGATCGCTAATCAATTCCACACCTAGATAATTTATAAAGTGGGAAAGGTCCTAACTGCTGCATATTTTCCCATCGTTTGCTCCAGATCATATAATTAATACTTCTGACTACCGTTGACGTCATACATAATATTTAATAACTGCAGTGAAAGACGCCACAGTTACAACTGGCTAATTCATGCATGAAACGCTTCTATAATTATATTTTGAATGTTAAATAAAAATATACAATGTATATACATATATACATATATATATATATATATATATATATATATATACATTTTATAATTAGACTCACATAGCAACTATGATGTTTACAAAAGTAGAACGAAGCCAAATTCTATCACCTAATTTACTCCACTTGGGGAATTTGGCTAGATAGATTCCAGCAGGAATCTATTCATACCTAACTTTAGCCAATTAGTGACCTCCAAATATCTTTCCCGTGTGGAGTAAATCACGTGATAGAAGCTTTAGTGCTGTAAACACGTTAGTTGCGATTTCAGTATAATGATAAAATTGACAAAGTTCGTGCAAATATTTTATAACTGGTTCAAGTTTTAGTTATGTTTTTAGGGTGAGAATTATTCTATTTTTAATTTTTTGGTGAACAGTTACAGCTACAGCCACGGCTTTGACTTTTGCTTCCATTACATATATTTGCTTGTTTATTATTTTGTTTATTAAAAGAGGATCTAAGTTCCTTAAACAACGGTGAAAAATATATTTAATGTGTTCTCGGGCTTCAAGGCAAGTGTAAAGACGATTAAACATCGACGTTTCGGGAGCGTACATCTCTCCCATAATCAGGATGAAGGAATAAAGCTGTAAATTTTATTAAAATACTAAAATGAGATAAAATGAACAAAGACAAAACTACCAATACAGCCGCGGCAGTCCCACCTGCCATTCCAGGAAGGAGGCGCCGAGCACGGCCTTACGTGGGGAAGCACAGCGCATGGTAGTATAGAAAGCGGTGCTGCCTGCACCAGTTCACTAGTGCTATGGAAGCCGCAGCAGTGGAAGGAGGTGACATTCGCGAGGTGGTGGGAAACTGCAAACGCGTGCGCCTGGCGCGCAATAGTGGCCTGCTCAAAGTCATCGGCAACAGTAACTTAATTAGCGTCACCCGAAATGACGGGCGCATCCTCGTCGTCGGCAACCGAGGCAAGCTGCAGATAGCCCACAACACAGGCTATATCGGTTACACCGGCAATGAAGGCATCGTGGAGGTAGGAGCTACCTCAGAGGGCATCGGCCAGGTGGTGTACACAGGCAACGGCGGTAAGGTTACCCGCGTCAAACCTAGTGCCATGAACAACGAGCCTCCAGTCAAACGTAACTCCAAGAAGTCGTCTAGCAAACCGAAGAAGGTGAGGGAGGAACTGTTGAGTGGCCTCACGATCAACGGTATCGACATCAATCCTGTCGGTAAAGCAAAGGGCGACGGCTGCCACTGTGGACAAGAAGCCACGTCGGGCAGAAAAACTACTACAAGAATCAACGTGAAGAGAATAAACAACATCCAACTGCAAATGCCAGGTATGGATCTGGCAAACTGGGGCATGAACTTGGCCACCGAGTTGCTAGTCATGTGAGGTGCACCAATCTATAGTTAGTGTCTTTTACTTCTCACTTATGGTTTAAATCACGGAGATGGAGTCGAGTGTGTGCAAAATGGACTTAACACAGCAACATTGTCATTTTTTGTGTTCAAACATTTATATTCTGAAAGAAAAATGGATGTAATGTAGGAAACAAGAGCCTCATCGTTCATAGGATAGCAAATCACTGCCGTAACAAAAGGACGTAAAACTGAGACCTCTTGATAATCAATCTAGTCAAAATTTATTTTGTTCCCCAATATGTGCAAATGTATTTATTTCCAAACTGAAAGCAATAGAGAAAATGCAATTTTTAACACTATATACCTACTTATAGATATTCACGAGGTAAATCTTATATTATACTTCTGATTATAGCAGGATTAACATGAAATACATATCATAGACTGAAATTTATTTCACGCTGTTTGAACAGGTAGTTTGCATTTTTTAAGCAGTGCACAAAGAGGAATTTAGCATTGAAAATTTCGCATAACCTAATATTCTTAAAGCTTCATAAATTTGATTTCTAAGAAATTTAAAATACAAAGATGAGTTGAATATATTACAGTGCAATAAACGATGTATCATGTTATGTATTTCGCACCTTTAGCAATTACAAAATAATTATTAAAGAACTTTTACTTGACCTAAAAGTTAGATAAATCTTTTTTTCACTGTAATTTGGAGTAAGTTTTAATAGCACGGCAGAGTGAGATGTATGGCTCAAAGTTTTGAAAATTCCACATAAATTCCAGCACTAAACAAAAATACATGATACAGAAAGGTTAATTATTGCCGCCAGTGTTAGCCTTTTGTTAAAAAATATGTAAGGCAGTGCATTTCAAAATATTTTAAGGAATATCATAGCAGTGATGTAATTAACATTATTTGTTCAGTGTAAGTTAGTATAAAATATGTCAGACATTTGTTAAACAGTTACTTCATATATTGTTGTAATTGTGAATTCGGACTCATTAACATGTTAAAAAGGTAATCATCTTGTTTGTTCAGATGGTGTTAGAAAGGTTATTCCTTAAAATTATGGCAGCAGCAAGTTCTTCATATTTGTCTTGTGCCATTTTATTATTCGGCTCTTTAATGCCAACTGTAACAAAGTATTCTTTGCAGTATTTTCACTCTCTTGTTTTAGTGAAGAGAGTATATATAATTTATATACACAAATGTGGGACAGTTGGTGTCGCATATACACTACTTAAGTTCCTTTCAGGCCAAAGCTTAAACAACGTGAGTTCCTTGTGTTATAGCATATTGCTTTTACACTGTTATTTTAATGAGTTTATAAAAATGTCATAAATCAACCGGATCACAAAAGAATCTATTTAGCTGTTCAAAATGATATACATGGTATACTATCTTCTGGTTTCGTGATACTTTGCCATCTATCAACGTTCCTCATACTTATTTCTCTTTGTTTTCATATTTATCGATTTCATATTACTTTCCTCGACTTTGTAGAAAAAATAGCGGACAGATATATCATTGTGTTCATCTGTTTGCTATTATTTACTACAATTATTTGAACTTGCTACTTTTTTTTTTGTCCCAACTGCTTTTCCTAAACTGGATGCACTTGAGAGCGAGAGAGAGCGCAACAGGTAAAAAGGCATTATTAATCTCGGTTGACAGAACTAAGGTTATGATGTAACGGTATAGGTAAAAATGGGCATCCGATTTAGAAGTGCTGACTTATTTTGTTTTACCATTGCAAACATTTTAAAACACTAATAAAATAGTAATTGCACAATATGATATATTTTGTTTACTTCGACAATCACTAATGAACAAATACTAATAAACAAGGTATCAGTTTGTTTTATCACTTACATACTGATGGAAAATGCTTTAATTTATGTAAAATAAACCAATATGTATATTATTTATGTGATTTTGTGTGTTAATATAATTTATTTTTTTTATTTTTGTGTTTATTTACAGTATTTAAAACATATCCTCACTGTATCCAAAATGCTTTATTAATGCCATGTAGGTATATGAATATTGAAGTCCCAGATATTTTTATCGTGTTTTTTTTTCAGTTAAGATGTTTTGTGCATAAACATAATCCTCTATTAACAACTATTATCACTGAAATTTCCAGTGAATTTAAATCAGTTGCACTAAAGTGATAAGACTTACGCTGAAGAACAGGTGAACAGCACATACCGATTATCACATACGTTGCAAGAAAGGTAAATAACCTAAGATCGTCAGTTCGAAAACGGTACTTATCAGCAATTCTGTGATGCAGTTTCAACGGAATGTTACTGACCTATCATTCCTCTGCAAAATGAAATACTACAAATAACGTTTTCATTGCATTTTAAGTAACACTGCATATACATGTGAGTAACCATAATGACGAACAAAAAATTAAAGGGGGAGGGGAATCTGATGTGAACGGTCACGTGCGTTTTTCTTCTCATAATGAATTTATACAGGTATATCCATTACAGCATACAAGTAAAAAAGCTGTTACTCTATGCAAATTACGTTATTCGCGATGGATTTTTGCCTAGGGACGATTTCATATTAAACAATAAATCTTAGTTACACAGATACGCGGGGACAGCTTTGGAAGGTTTAACTGTATTATAACAGAAGGTTATTCCTACAGATGTTTTATGGATTTTATTTTTGATACTGAGGCTTGTAGGATCTTACGTGGGAAGGCAGAGAAAGAACCAGTTTGACAGCGTTTGAAGTAGATTGCTGGTTTGATTAACGTTTGCTGTTTCATTCTCCGAATTTGGTTACGACAGTATATTTTCATTGAGGCAGACGTTTTGAGTCACGATGGCCTTCCCCGGATGGAGTCCTCGCGCACTACTTAAGGAAGGGATTCACCAATTCCTCCTCTTCTCTCCATCCTGTGGTTGGTTGCATCTTTCCAACTGTTCTCTTTCAGCGAATTAAACCGCTTCTCTCTTTCTGATATTACTATTAGCTCGCTTCTTATTTACTACATAGATATGAGAGTGAATGTTAATGGGTACTGAGAGACCGAATGAAAATAAGTTCTAGGAAATAGTGATACAAGAGATTATTACTTTCTTCTATCACCTACTAGAAAGAAATTTGTATTCCCCCAAAAATATTCATGTCGAGATTTATTTGCAAATGCACGTTTTGAGGTCAACTGAACCCCACCTCTGAAACGCATTTTAGAAAATAGCCAGATCTATGTGTGCATGTCTGTGTGTAAACGTATAACCTAAAGATGAAAAATTGGAAAATACCAAATGTCACAATACAGTATGTTTAACTACACCACACAAGGATTTTTAAATTCTCCACACCAAACTTTATTTTTCATTGAATAATTTTCGTTAGTATTCATGTTCTCAAACATGTAATATGTTTTAAGATATTTGCATGTTGATAAAATAAATATGTTGATTTTTCTGTGAATAGCTGTCCTCATTTTGTATAAAGTTTTTGTACCTTTGCATAACCGTGGAGCCTTTAGATGTAAACAAATGCCTGCTCATTGCACAAACAAGAAAGAAAACAAAGAAAGCGTGTTGGTTTTGTTCTTTGTATCGTCAATTTTACTCAAAATGAGATGATTTCTACCAAACAATTTATTGTAACACAATGTGAATAGAATAATAACTTGTTTTATGAGCAGTTATTCCTACATACATAAGAGATTACGTGAAATAATAATGCGTAGCAAATGTAATGAGCGTGACGCATCGAATTGGTTTTTCAGTGCACTACCTGTTAATAGTGATAAATATTCTCCAATAATAGTTTCAACAATTGTCATATAAATATTGGAAAAGTCAAAAGAGCGACAAACAGCTTTTCGTTAACAGCTAATGCAACTTGTTACTAGAATAACTTGCGTTGTTTTTTAAATGTTACTTGTTTTTTAATAAGTTTCTATCCATCTTTTATGGCTTCGAATTTATATAATACTCCGTGAGGATAACGACAAATTCACAGACTGTTTCTAGAAAAACCAGTGCATATATTTTATTGTTACAGTAAGATCACAATTTAATATAAAAATGTAGCAAATTTTGAGAAAACAAAAAATAGAAAACGTTTTCTCCCTCTCTCGCAGATCATTTAGGATCATCATATAAAACAGCGGAGCTAATAGTGGAAGTCATCCTTGGTAGAATCTCACGCCATCAGCACGGACTACTTGTTTTTCCATTAGATGTGATCTTATTTTCATCTGCCAGTATTGAACAATACTTAAGTTTTGGCAATGACATCTATAACTACTGCAGTCTAATACTTTGTTTAACCAAAATTGCCATTGAATTATCACAATTTTCACAAATTTGGTGCAAGATTTCTAGTCATTCACGTCATTTCCGTTATACGTCGCCAAGGAATACCCTCCACTGTTTCAAAGAATAGTGAGGAAGTTGCACCTATGACACAAGGGGAGAGTTTCTGTTAACTTTATCTACATTGTTTAACAAGTAAACGCGATGGGAATAATTATTTTTCTATGTTTCTGTCACTACAGTGATACATCACATTCTAATATCGATCTGACGTGAGAATCGATAGGTACGTCAGGTTAAAAAGATGTCACAGAGAATTCTTACCTGTCTAACCATATTTTCAATCCAGAGAAAGGCAAATATTTAATTATTTTTGGTTTTATACTTTCATGAAAGTTGAACGATTGCAATTAAAATAAGTAATGGGGAAATCATTGTAATTAAAGTGAGATGATTTGGGTCAAAGGCAACACTTCTTTTAGGAAAATCAAGTTTACATAAAACGTGTTACATTATATATCCGCAAACATTCTAAGATAACTCTTTGTAATAAAAAAATACTTTAATAGTCGATGCAGATTTTTTGTTTTTAAAGCTATTCCTAATTTTTTTAAATTTTCCAGTATAACGCCAGGACCATTAGACTGAAGAAATAAAACATCCGTAGAATATTTTAAAATATTTTCATATTACACTTGGAATGCTGAAAAATTAGTTTTGAAAAATCTTTCAATGAAGAAACATGTATTCAAAGCAGTACAAAGATTATAAATCACACCGGAAACTTGCATGTCCTCCAAAACCTAGTTTTTGGCCGTTCCTCTTAGATAAACAGAAATGCCGGAGTTAATTTTTTGGACATTGTTATCTACGTTCAATAAGCAGACTCCTTTCTGACAGTAAACGTTTGGATGCGTGCTTTTACTCTGCATGGGCCGAACCACGGCGTGTGTATCCCTAGCATGTCAATTCCGAAAGTTCAAATTCATAATGTAGGTCACGGTCATCCATGACGCAACCACAGCTTAAGTTTAAAAAGTGCCTATTCATCAAGGTCTTCCCTCGAACCAAGGGTCTTAAACACCCAAACAAATTGTTGCTATAATTTCTCTGAAGTTAGAATGATGCTCTTGTAATTATATGCTCACAGGATATATTTGTATATACAAACTAAAGGTTTACTGACAACGTCGCAGTTCAATATCCTTGCACTTCCCCTGAAACTTAGTCTACCCACAGCGCTTATATCTGCAAGGACTATGGTGCTTCTGTTTAGATCATTAAACAGTGAACACTCACACATGAATACAAGGAATTTTGACCATTTTACAAGTTACCTAAAACCACAAAGGTATCGTTTTGGTTTCAGTCTCTTCTTTTTATCTCTACAACGTGTGTCTGTTCTTAATATACTCTACACATAGGCTAACTATATATATATATATATGTATATATATATATATATATATTCTCTATTTAAATAGTGTTGCAGGCTATCATGCTTCTACTGTAAAGTATATAATCCATTCTATAATCAGACTGACATCGCAAGTAAGGTTTTCACAGTATTAAAGCGAAACCAGCTCCTATCACGTAATTTACTCCACATATGGAAGTTATTCTGGTGTCTCTCATTGCCTAAACTTAGATATGAATCAGTTGTTTCTGTATGGAAGTGGGGTAGCAACAAACTCTACTCCAGTCAGTAAAAAATGCGACCGCTTTACTGCTGTGAATACCTTAGTTGCAGTGTCAGTCTAATTATAAAATAGTCTATACAATAATATGTTTTATATTACCTTATCGTAATACGTCTTTTGATTACCTGATTTTAGAACTGAAAGTAGCAGTCTTGCGGTACTGGAATGAAACAATTCGGGATTAGGGGCAGCACCTTTTTACCTCATTACTTTACCGCAATGTTTGTAAAATACACAAAAAATAACATATCACACAAGTTAATAGAGAAATTGATGATTGTTTTGCAAATATTTCAAATTACCTGGTTAGAGTTATATGTGATTAAATTAATTCTGGGCACATTATCAGTAATGCTAGGATGTGAAACCTTCATAACTGCGTGTGCACAAACCCTCATGGGCCCGCCTCGGTAGCGTAGATGGTAGCGTGTCTGCCTCACGTTGAAGAGGTCCCGAGTTCGAATCTCGGGTAGGGTGAGTTGCCTGGATACGGTTTTCCCCGGGGTTTCCCTTATCCTGAAAGACGAATGTCGGGTAACTCTAAACTCCCCGGACTCATCTGAGCATCATTTCACCCATTTCATTCAACGTCCGATATGACAACGTTGGAGGGCATAAATTACACACACAAAAAACCTCGTGGATTCCTTATATACTGCTTGGAAAGCAAATGGTTATTGTTCCATTCATCATGGGACTCATTCCTTGAAATAATTCTGGTTCAGACTTCTACCTAACTTAGGCTGTTGGTCCAGCGAGACTTAATAAAAATAAGAAAAGCTCTAAGCAAATAGTCTTGAGTTAGGTCACTGTAAGTCATAATCAACCTGCTAACACAAAACGTACGCGTTTAAAAAAGAATGCAATATGGTGGTGGAAAACGAAGAAATTTCTGGAAAAAAATAGACTAAACGCCGATAAAAGTTATCAAATTATACTAAAAGAAACATGAAAATATTGAAAAAAAAAAAAAACAACAGATGTTTTCCCAAATAAGTTAAATTCTCATAAAATAGCTTTAACTGCTATAAATTGAGTGAAATTATTGAAAACCTAGCAAAATAGCCTTAAAACATTGAAAATATCTTTAGCAGTAACAAAAATAGCAGTGCGAGAGTGCTAAAGCACATTCAAAGAATTAAAAGATACCCGCTCCAGTACTCTAAATAACATTAAAACTTGTCAGACTGTCCTATCCGAAATGCCTTCACCAGAGCACCAAAATATCATAAAATGCTAAAGTCCATGAGAGTGGCCTAAATATAATTAAAATATATCGAAATTACCTTAAATACCTGCACTGATGTCTCAGAATGTTCTGAAAAGTAACCGAAATACCTCTACCATGCCCGAAATACCTCTAACAGAATCCATGATAGCTTTGGAAAGAGTTGCAAATACCTGCACGACCGTCAAAAATAGCTTAAAAAGACCCCAGAATTTCTTAGAAATGCCTACAAGTGATCTAAGTACCTGTGCTAACGTAATGATGACTACGTAATGATGAAATACCTCTAACAGAAAGCCATGACGCTTCCAAAAAGCACTTAAAATACAATATAAGTGCTGAAAATACAAAGTCTCCTAAAATAGCTATAAAGTGTCTAAAATAGCACCAAAATGTCCCAAAAATTCTTTAAATACAGGCATTGGTGCCACTAAATGACTTGAAAGTAATTGAACTTCCTACATGAGCGTCTCAAATACCCGTAAAAGCGTCTAAAATAGCATCAAAATATCCTGAAAGCATCGAAAACGCATCAAATATCTGTACTAATGCCTCAAAATGTCCTGAAAAGGAACTGAAATACTATCAGTAGTAAAAACACTTCTGAAAAGCATTAACATACCTCCGAAAAGTCTCTAGAACGTCATAAATACCTTTACTAATGGCCCAAAATGGCTTATAAAGTAACGATTTTCTATAAAGCATTAACCCCTCATGAAATGTCTTAAAAACTCCTTAAATATCTATACTAATGAACTAAAATGGCCTGAAAAGTAATTGGAAAACCATCAGTGGTCAGAATACTTATAAAAGTGTTCGAAAATGCCTTGAATTGGTGAAAATATCTGTAAGGGTATCCGAAAAGTAACTGGAATATCTCTAACACAGCCAACAATACTTCTGAAACGCGTTTCCTACATTTGTGTCTAAACTGCCCATCAAAGTACCCACAATAGTGCCAAAATATTCTTTAAATATTTCGAAAATGCCTAAAGTGTGCGTACTAAGGTTAGTTCTAAAATCACAAGAAAACATTTGCTAATAACAGAGACGCTCGAGCTTAAATCTACATGAGATGAAAGTCTAGGTTGGGGACGACTAGAAGAGGAGGACTCTTTTTTATTTATTTATAAAAATATAAATGTTACGTTCTCCAACATAAATTCATATCAGGCGATGGATGAAATTGCTGAAATGATGCTCAAATTAACCCAGGGTCCATTACCGGATATTAATCTTTTAGGATAAGGGAAAACCCTTGAAAAATACCTTATCCATATTACTCATCCTGACCGAGATTCGATCTGGTGACCTCTTGAAAGTGAGGGAAAGAGGAGGACCTAGGTTTAGGTTAACCTTGAATGCATTCATCGCATCATACATCAGATACATCGAATAACAGACGGTTCTCGTAGCTGTCTTTGCTAAAATATCATACTGCTATAATTTTTCCATTACCACTCTCGAACATCTTCAACACCCTACCCCTCAACCGCCGCAGTTTGTATTCTCTGTCAAATGTACATCCATTAGTGCATGGCCTAACATTTCATATTCCCCTTATGATATGTACGAGTACATTTGAATGTTGCTTCCACATGTTTTGTGTGAATAAGCCAATACTGCTTAAGTTACTTCTAGGCTAAAGTTTATCGTAAATAACGAATATAGATAAAAGAAAAATTTTAAAAGGATATAATTCACGCGAATTTTTAATGGAGGAAGTTGTCCGTATTGCACATAAAATATGTTCGCGCTTATTTTCAGGTTTAATGTATATAATGTTTGAACATCGTGTCCCAGATTTGCACAGGACTAATAAAAGTAAGTACATAAGTTTTTCGTAGACACGTTTAATTTAACTTTAAATAAGTTGTTGCGTGATAGCATAGGACAGGCAAAGCTGAAAAGAAGAGAAAAAGTGCTTTCCAAGTATTGTCTCATCACCATCCATACACTTTGTCACTAATGCTTCAAGCAGAGGGGACCACTTTTTGAAGGATCTTTATTGGTTAGGGCTATTTCTATTTGAATTACTCATAATTTTCAATAGATGATATACGATGTGGTCATCGAAAAAAGACAAATTTGGATGTGCACATAGGCTGGTTAGTTATGGCTGCCATTGTCGTTTATCTATGATATAAAAAGTATGGCAGGCAGTTAAGTCGTAATAGCGCTTTTTAATGCAAATTCACATAGTCAGATCATTTTTTTTTTAAAAACTCATCCTCAGAAAACAGATGACACAAACTACAAGTAGACGTGTAGATGAAAGGAACGTCACTGAATACTTTTTTATGTAAGAGATGCAGCTTAAAAGGATGTAAAGCCATCATTTGCAAGAAATTTCTCATGAGATAACCCTTTAGAGGTAGTGGATTTTGTTAGTTTTCGCCCTATCAAAGGGCTTGACCATGTTTATCGAAATTCCACACGTTTGCGGTATAGATAGGCTAAGTACACCATTTTTTCTATTAAAATACTGGACGCCTGAAAAGGTTATGACCAGCCGATCAATACTTTCTAAATATTTTATTGACATCATATTAGAATGAAGGTAACATGGTACTGAATAAATACACTTTGTATCAGAGCAATGTTTATTATGTGAAGTACACTTACAAATCCTGCTTATCACTAGAATTTGATCACGTAACAGGTCATTGCGTAACGTCTGCACGTGGAATGTTTAGATTGCACTTGATAATCAGTGCATCACTAATTGTGCTATCTAAAACGATTTTATCACATGACCAATAATGATTTTATTAGCGCTCAATTCGACTCTTTAAATATTCCAATCCATATATTATGCACTTTTACCTTGGAATCGCTCAAATAATTTAATTTTTCAGCTACAATCGTCTTGACAATGCAGTATCATTTTCTAAACTGCGTTTCAGAATCAGCGGTATCATTCAATTGTAGTTCTTTTTACAAACTGGTTCAACAAAGTGAATTATAATCTAAAATCTGCAGCCTCTATGAATACAAACATCCAAGTGAAACATTATAGAATGAATGAACATAGAATTGTATTGGATTATGCTACGGAGGGATACGGCACTACGACCAGACTAGATCTATTATGCTCCAAGTGGGCCAGTACAAGCGGTATCCCAACCATCGTGTCCTGAAACGGCCACCAGGCCGGTCCGAGACCGGAGACCGTCCTACCGGAGCGGGAAGTGTTTATTATACCAAGAGCACACAATCCTGCCATACAGCGCCGAAACTCCCACCGACACTTCTACCCTGAAATAGACCACCAGATGAGAGATGGTTTGAAATGAAAATGGAGATGAAATGGAGGGACAGGAAATTCGAGGGATGTAATTAACCTACTCAGCATTCTCTTGGTGACCCGGGAAAACTCCCGAAAAAAATGGTTCAGGTAGGCCGACTACGGGAATCGAGCCTGGACCTCCTGAGTGCAGGCTACAGACGTGACCGCCTGAGCCATCCTGCTCGGTGAATGAACGTGGGAATAAAACCTACTGTGAGCAGCCATACCACAGTCATACAATTCTTTTAGCATAGATCTAACCTTAAAACTCGCAAAATTACTTTCTTTCTGTTTTTTATCTTCGCTATGAGTAATTCATAACAAGAAATTGCCTCTACAGAGCAGGCATTCTGCTTTTCGATTTCTCGAATGCCTGTTTCAAAAAGATTAACCTGACTGTGAACAAACCATTAACAATAATTCAGATTCCTCATTGTTGAACACGGATTGCAAAGATAAAGGATAGCCTGATTCAGAGAGGAAACATGATTTTAAAGCAAGATATAAATTCAGAATTCTTTCAAGAGCAGGAAGCAATGACATCTTGTATTGCTGTAAACCAGAAATTGACTTAAACTTACGTAATAACAAAGCTGTGTGAGTTAATTCACCCTTAAAATATAAACATGAAAATATTTGTAAGTTTTACAAATGATATTCTCGATATCAATTGGCACCGTTTCCACACTGTTGTGCGTGGTATGTGCCATGCAACCAAAACATATACAATAATTTCTAAGAAGGCTTGCTTGTAATTTAGTAAAAACATTTTCTCTGCCATTGTAGCGTAGGTGGTAGCGTGTGTCACATTTTCAAGAAGTCCCGAGTTCGAATCTCGCTCAGAGCTAGTTATCTTTTTTCTGGGGTTTTCATTCATCCTGAAAGATGAATGTCAGGTAACTCTGCGTTTTATGGACCCTGGGCTCATTTGAGCACCATTTCAACTATTTCATTCATTGTATGATATTATTTACGTTGAAGAAGGTTAAAAAAAGAACACATAGGTTACTCCACCAAAACATACTGTTCGTATTGTCAGCAGATGAACTCACAAACTTTGATTCTAAGCAGTGATCATGCAGAACCGATATTACTTTTTAGATATTAAATCAGAAGTTTCATTTTCAATGGAAATGCATTCCAGTATTTTTATGCACCTCCTTGTGTATATAAGTAATATTGGAAGAAACTTGCTCGATAAATGGATAAACTTACAAGATCTTAAAGAAGCTGTTTGCACCAAGAAGTTAATACATTATTGACAATGGCTTTAGCTTTGGTTCTTTTACAACTAATCTTGACAACATAGAGTTTTCAATGACATTTGTTGCGCATTCGATGCAATTGTAGCTACGATTATGACATACTGTGTGGTTATGCAAATATATCCTCAGCTGCAGCCAATCTATGACAATTGACCCATTCTATTTTGATAAAAGTACACGTTCTAATTATTATTATTATTATTATTATTATTATTATTATTATTATTATTATTATTATTATTATTATTATTATTATTATTATTATTATTATTATTATTATTATTATTATTATTATTATTATTATTATTATTATTATTATTATTATTATTATTATTATTATTATTATTATTATTATTATTATTATTATTATTATTATTATTATTATTATTATTATTATTATTATTATTATTATTATTATTATTATTATTATTATTATTATTATTATTATTATTATTATTATTATTATTATTATTATTATTATTATTATTATTATTATTATTATTATTATTATTATTATTATTATTATTATTATTATTATTATTATTATTATTATTATTATTATTATTATTATTATTATTATTATTATTATTATTATTATTATTATTATTATTATTATTATTATTATTATTATTATTATTATTATTATTATTATTATTATTGTTATTATTATTATTATTATTATTATTATTATTATTATTATTATTATTATTATTATTATTATTATTATTATTGTTATTATTGTTATTATTGTTATTGTTGTTATTGTTGTTATTGTTATTATTGTTATTATTGTTATTATTGTTATTATTATTATTATTGTTATTATTATTATTATTATTATTATTATTATTATTATTATTATTATTATTATTATTATTATTATTATTATTATTATTATTATTATTATTGTTATTGTTATTGTTATTGTTATTATTATTATTATTATTATTATTATTATTATTATTATTATTATTATTATTATTATTATTATTATTATTATTATTATTATTATTATTATTATTATTATTATTATTATTATTATTATTATTATTATTATTATTATTATTATTATTATTATTATTATTATTATTATTATTATTATTATTATTATTATTATTATTATTATTATTATTATTATTATTATTATTATTATTATTATTATAACATGTATGATTCTCGCTGTATAGAATATATTTTAATTAAATGCTATTACAATTTCAGTAAAATTGCCATGTCAACTCAACCCTCAATATCAACGATAATATTGTATCTATTATAATTAATGTCGAACTATTCTGTGTTCCTGAATATTAAGAATTTGATTTTATATCTCTTCAATAAAGCGTGCTTATTATGTATTCAATAGAAACAACATAAGCAGAATTTCTAAGAATATGTAAAACTTCTTTTGTGTGTGTGTGTGTGTGTGTGTGTGTGTGTGTGTGTGTGTGTGTGTGTGTGTGTGTGTGTGTGTGTGTGTGTGTGTGTGTGTGTGTGAGTGTGTGTGTGTGTGTGTCTGTGTGTGAAGAGGTCATTAATTTTATAAGTTGCTACAACAGCAGAAGAAGCCAACTAATTTGATTTCTTATGCTGAGTAATATCTGAATTCCCGCTATGTGCAATCGAAAATGTCGCTTTGCAAATTTTACAGTGAACTTCATAATTAAGCTTTATCTCTTCGAAGAAAGGATATTCTTCTTTTAAATCGGAAGAGAAGGGCATTTCCGTTTATGGATAACAGCTTAAGTTCACGCAAATAGAACACAGTACATCAATTGCCAACACTTTAATCTATTTACTGTAAGAGTAAAGTAAATGTCAAAGAAGCACGTGGCCGAAATTAACCGCATTTACTGGTGGGTTTTAATACTCCCGTGCTCTTCCACAATATAGTTCCGAGGTTTATTAAGCTTCTTGCTTTACCTGCTTTCAATAAACTATTCAAGTTTCTGTTATAATATAGAATTAACATTATAATATAATATAATGCAATAATACACATACCTTATCGCTAATCGCCGAAAATTGAGTTCTGTTAGTTTGAACAACACGTGGTCAGCCGTAGCGTTTGCTAGTTGCCTCAGTGCCATCTTAACTAACCTTATATGTACATCTACATTTTCGAAAATTAGGACATTTTTATTTAGGATCCTCAGTTGGCTTGAAGCTTTTTTCCAGGCATTAATCACAAACCAACACTTTCAGTCGTTTTCTCAAAAAAGTTACTTTCTCCTGCGCTTTCCTCTGAGTTAGTCTGAGTGTCTCATTTGGTTAGACGCTGGTCTATTGAGCCCAAGGTCGCGAGTTCAAACCCAACCCAAACCGATGGTTTTTAAGTGAGCTTAGAAGCGACAGCACACGTCAGAAGACTTACTGGCATGTGAACGAACTCTTACGGGACGAAATTCCAGCACACCGGCGGCGCCAATATGATCCTGGAAATCAACAACTTCGTTAGCAAACAAAATATTTATTTTTCACCGCTTTTCGATGGTAGACAGAAGAATTATATTCCACTCAGACATTTCCTATCAAGATTTAACTGGATCTATATACGTTTATCTACGAGGGCTGTTCAATAAAGAATGATCACATTTTTTTTGACAACGTACCTTTACTCATCCTCATAATTTTGATGGTCCTTCTCAAAATAGTCTCACCTGAATGCGATTCACTTTTCCCAGCGTTTCTGCCAGTCTTCAAAGACATGCTGGAAACCATTTTTTGAGAGATCCTTCAAAATCGCCTCCGCAGCCTTCACCACTGCTTCTGATGATGGATAATGCCTCCCACGAAAGCGTTTATTCAACTTAGGGAATAGAAAAAGTCACATGGGGCCTACTCCGGAATATAGGGAAGCTGAGGGATGCACTTCACGTTGATTTTTGCAAGATATTCAGCAACAACATTGGCAATATGCGGCCGCGCATTATCGTGGTGCAGCATCCAGCCTGCTTCATGGAAATGTGGTCTTTTGCGCCTGGTATGGACTTGCAATGTTTTCAGGACATCCCTGTAGTATTGTCCAGTTACTGATGTGTGTGCAGGTACAACATGCTGATAAACCATTTCATGAATATCAAAGAACTTTCCCAAAAGAAGCAACCACTTTTGCTTTTTGGGGTTGCTGATGAAGGAGATTTTCACACTGAGCTTTGCTGAGCTCACTGTTTGCTCTCAGGATCAAAATGATGTACCCAAGTTTCATCAGCAGTGATTACGTTCGAAAGAAGCTCCGGATCTTCCTCTAACATCAACTTTAACTGCATGTTACCTCCATTGTAGCGGTAGACGATACTTGACATGTCTGAACTTCCCTGGTTGTCACAGGCGGGAACCAGTAGTACCAACATTGAAACTACTACGGCGTGTTTGTTTCACATTAAGCTAACAGAAATAATAAGATTGAATTTTAGTGCGAAAAATTATGACCGTAAAAAATTATGATCATTCTTTATTGAACAGCCCTTGTATATCTAAACGTTTTGAGCTTCTCTCCCAAAAATGATAATCAGAGAAATGTGTGTATAAAAGAGAGTGTGAGAGAGATATATAGAGAGAGAGATAGAGAGAGAGAAGGAGGAGGAGGAAGCATAACTCAAAGTCGAATATGAACATACCGTATAGAAGTCCAACTTCTATCAAGAGTGTGAAGACTCCCATTTCAAATTATCTTTTACGGGAAAATATTTCCGTAATTTTTAAAACATATATTTGAGATGTTGACATGGGCAATAACACGTATATTTATAATTTTCTGTGAAGAGCTTGTAAAGTTTCTCTTTATCCTCAGTGAATTTTGTATACCTGGGGAACCGCAAGCGATTGATACAAACACACAGTTTGTAACAAATAATTTTTGTAGCGTTAACGGTTTTGTTACTTTTGCCAAGCTTAAGCGCAAAACAGGTTTGAAACATTCAATTTTTGTTGTTCTATCCTTGAAAAGAGTTCGTTACTACGACGTATGGCAGAAACATATGCATTTTGTTTTTGCTTGTTGCATTGCCCTATTGAGGTCATGGCAAATAAAGTAACGTGAAGCAGGTAAACCAATATTAAAATAAACTGGGTTTCTAGTAAATGACGCGACTGGCAGCGCGCAGCTATAAGTATAGCAACGCGAAGATTGTCCCTGTAAGGAATGTACTGTGGGACAAGGACAGCGAATGTGTGTGGCAGAGAACGCCTGCTACATAGGGAGCAGACCGTTAAAAAACATGTGCCCTATTCATTCTGTACATTAAAACCGAGAAGATTCATTTACAAAAGCAGAAGCCGTCAGAATATTTTTGAATGATCTGTAACTGCACTGAGAGGGGGTGTCATAAACCTGTCCAGGGAGGGTGTGGAAACCTTCGCAAACCCCCTGCGTCTCGTCCCTCGGAGACTTCCTCTCCTGTGGAGGAGTTATACATACACCGGCACTGTTATCATCAATCCGCTGCATTGGTAGCAGCAGACTCTCAGACCATTTCTGCCCTATAAAGTGCTAACATTCTGGGAAAGCATTAGCATGTTATACTTATCTTTCGCTATAAAAGGTGGACGAAATGATGCACCTCTGTGTTTATACAAGTCTAGCACTTTATTGAACACTCGACGAACTCTGTAGCCGAAATATTGGAAAGCATATGCCAAATAATCTATCTTAATTCGTCAAGGGTATGAAATTGTTGCCTTTTATAATATAGCTTTTCTCACAGATAACCACATGGATTTACATCTACTGTTCGGCCGTTCTATCTCCGGCTCTGACATTTCTCGAGAGGGGGAAGCAGGCTGTTGCCAGTTCTTTAGCGGGTATTTCAAGCAGAGGAATAATGCGTATTTTAAATATTTCAGTACTTGCATATTACACGAACCAGGAGCCATATTATTATAATAGCGATAATAATAGGACTTACGAACATTAAAAATCGTAATTCACGCACGCAAAATATAAGCAAAGAAAGTTTACCAGCGCAAGCAGCTAAAACCACGTGGCTCAAACTAATTTAACCTGGCAACACAGTGTTGGGTTCGGGAGTCACGCATTGCAGCGACAATGCTGATTGGCGCTAGCAGACAGTTTTAACTTCCTGACCACAACACCGGATGTAGAGATTCCCAGTACCACCAACAGATGCTGTTAGTGTGTGTGAAAGGTGTGAATGAAATATTCGAATAGAGTGGTGTTGTAATAAATATCTTGCATGATAACGAAATTGTAAGTTGTATTTCAGTGTTTTAAAGCTAATATAATCCTATATTTTCATTCTAAAGATAATTTTGAGGATATGTTTTCAATTGCTCATTATTGTATGTTGGTACTACTAACCTCCCCCCTTCACCTCTTGCAATCCCAAAACGTCAGAGCCGGAGATACAACGGCCGGCCTATAGAGAGCAGTACGCCTGTCGCAAAACACAGGAGGCTGAGATTTTCTTAAATTTCTTTCCAGTACAGTTCCTATCTTGTGCAATGTTTCCTTGTTTGGAATTCGCAGCTACATTTGTTTTGATCTAACAACAAGCCAGTCTGTTTGAATTCTTGTAACAGTCTGTAAAATGTGGATTTATTAGCAACAAATGGCACAATGGAAATTGAAGCTGCCTGTCTATACGTGACCCCTCTCGTGTAAAACTTAACACAATCGGACATACTGTTCTACAGTACGTATACAGCCTGGTGCGTTCATTAATACTACAGTAAACATAATCAATGAACCGGGAGATTCGTGATTCAAATCCCAGGCTATGGCATTGAATTTTTCAGTCTGACTCTATCTATCCAAATATTAGCCTAAACAAGATTAGTGTGGAAGAACGATTAAATTTCCATTAATTAACCTAAAAGTGGTACCTATAAAGCCAGGGACTTAAGTACCTTTTTTGTAATTTACGTCCTCCAACGTTAAGTCATATTAGACGATGAATGAAAGGGCGAAAAGATGCTCAACTGACTCCGGGGTCCATGGAGCTTAGAGTTATCCAACATTCGTCTTTCAAGATAAGAGAAAACTCCGGAAATAACCTTATCCAGGTAACTCACCCTAACCGATATTCGAACTCGGGACCTGATGAACGTGAGGCAGACATGCTACCATTTACGCTACCAAGACGGGTAACTTTAGTACTTACGGCATAGTAAGTCGACACAAACAGTGCTTATCTCATTGTATATGAGAACATCTAGTGATTACCGGGAAAAATAAGATGGAGAGTTTAATGTTATGCTGGCATGTTGCCTATGGTAGCTCAATGGTTAAGAACAACTGGACGGAGACCGGGTTAAAATCCCGGCCATGGTATTGAATTTTTCAGTCTGACTATGAAGAACAGCTTCACATGTATTGTTCCTACTACAAACATGCTAGACAATGTAGATTGAGTTGAAAACCCCACTAACTTCCACAATCACGTGAATTAGACTACTAAAGAGTAATACCCGATACAGGCGCGGCGATCGTCAATTGCTTATTCGATATAAAGTCGATATGAGATACACCTAAGTTTGTAATGAATAGATCAAACGTTTCTGAAAATGTTAGTAACCTTTCTCTGATGTTTTGCTGTAGGCCGCTGTGTTTCGCTCATATAATTATTTTATGTCGCTTGTAGTTCCTGACAGACTGGACTTGAGTGTCTCAACACCAGGAGACCAGTAGGTAAGAAACCAACTTTACAAGACTTTACAAGTGCGTTTTCAAAAGGACAATGAAAATGCGCTGCAATTTACTTGCTGACAGCCTTCAATTGAAGACAGTTTTGATCGCTTTTGCGTTTCATGTCCACACTTTTGTAATACCTACCTATACTTGGTACAATTGCACCAACATGGGGTTAAGAATAACATTCTTCAATTGCTTAGTGAGCATAAGGATCTGGTTTAACTCTTGAACAGTGAAGATAACCGTTAAAAAGTAATTGTAATGGAACCGACAGCCTTTTTTCGATAATATCCATAGTTCAATATACAATTTGGAAGTTAGTGTACAATGCTTCAATTTTCGGGATTCCTGAACGATGACTTCAATTTCTCACGGAAGTTTTCGTGAGAAATGCTCATCAGTCACATTACAAGGCAAGGATGTGTCACCGAATTCCTTAAGCTGACGTTTCTGCAGATAAAACGAAATTGTCATAGAAATGTTGTGGATGGCATTGCCTTATTTTATAATGCTTGAGAAAGCCAGTCAACGTGAATTCTTGTGGTTGCCAGCAGAGAACAATGTCTATAAACTCACAGAAGTCTGGAAAAATGAAGCAATTTGTATATGTATCGAATGAAGTGTTATTATGCTTAACTTTCTATAGCAGAAAATAAAATTAATCCCTCACGTATGCTAGCACAAAAATAAATAAATAAATAAATAAATAAATAAATAAATAAATAAATAAATAAATAAATAAATAAATAAATAAATAAATAAATAAATAAATAAATAAATAAATAAATAAATAAATAAATAAATAAATAAATAAATAAATAAATGAATGAATGAATGAATGAATGAATGAATAAATAAGTAAATAAATAAATAATTAATTAAATAATTAAATAAGTAAATAAATAATAAATAAATAAATAATTAAGTAAATAAGTAAATAAGAAAATAAAAAAGTAAATAAGTAAATGAATGAATGAATGAATGAATGAATGAATGAATGAATGAATGAAGGAGGAGGAAGGAAGAAGGAAGGAAGGAAGAAGGAAGGAAGAAGGAAGGAAGGAAGGAAGGAAGAAAGAAAGAAAGGAAGGAAGAAAGAAAGAAAATAAGAAAGAAAGAAAGAAAGAAAGAAAGAAAGAAAGAAAGAAAGAAAGAAAGAAAGAAAGAAAGAAAGAAAGAAAGAAAGAAAGAACCTAAAGACGTAAAGTGAAATTTGCACTATTCTGAAACTGAGAGAGAGGGAACAATGATAAGGCTTAGATGGTTAATTAAGGTAATTCTCTCTGTGTTGATAACCTCGAATATGATATAACCCAACCCAACAACAATAAAATACTACCGCTACTGCTAGCGCTGCTGCTGCTGCTGCTGCTAATAATAATAATAATAATAATAATAATAATAATAATAATAATAATAATAATAATAATAATAATAATAATAATAATAATAATAATAATAATAATAATAATAATAATAATAATAATAATAATAATAATAATAATAATAATAATAATAATAATAATAATAATAATAATAATAATAATAATAATAATAATAATAATAATAATAATAATAATAATAATAATAATAATAATAATAATAATAATAATAATAATAATAATAATAATAATAATAATAATAATAATAATAATAATAATAATAATAATAATAATAATAATAATAATAATAATAATAATAATAATAATAATAATAATAATAATAATAATAATAATAATAATGATAATAATAATAATAATAATGATAATAATAATAATAATAATGATAATAATAATAATAATAATGATAATAATAATAATAATAATGATAACAATAATAATAATGATGATAACAATAACAATAATGATGATAACAATAACAATAATGATGATAACAATAACAATAATGATAACAATAACAATAATAATAACAATAATAATAATAATAATAATAATAATAATAATAATAATAATAATAATAATAATAATAATAATAATAATAATAATAATAATAATAATAATAATAATAATAATAATAATAATAATAATAATAATAATAATAATAATAATAATAATAATAATAATAATAATAATAATAATAATAATAATAATAATAATAATAATAATAATAATAATAATAATAATAATAATAATAATAATAATAATAATAATAATAATAATAATAATAATAATAATAATAATAATAATAATAATAATAATAATAATAATAATAATAATAATAATAATAATAATAATAATAATAATAATAATAATAATAATAATAATAATAATAATAATAATAATAATAATAATAATAATAATAATAATAATAATAATAATAATAATAATAATAATAATAACTTTATTATTGAAACTCAAAAAGAAAAAGTTCGTAAAATACCTAACTTGATATTTAAGTTCAGCATCTTCCAAAGACTTAGCACTAAGATTTTCAAGAAAATCCCCCTAGTTCAGACTACCTTTTATATGGAACATTTAAAAACATATTTTTTAAAAAAAAATGGTTCTAACGATTTGATTAAAATGCCAAATGTTTTAATTTTTCTCATGACAAACGAAATATACATCTTAAATTTTCTTCGGACTGTTCTCAGAACTCTTCATTACAGATGACTTTTACATAATAGGTACGAGGGTCGTTTCATATAAGTCTGGTAAATAAACAAGATTTTTTTTTTTTTTTCGTGAACATCTCATCTTATTTCTCGACATAGTTTCCATTGATACTTGGTCCAGCGATGTTCCAGCTTTTTCATCCCGTCAGAAAAGATAGGTTCCATCAAGGTATGCAAAATACTTGTTGACGGTGACTATCACTTCTTCATTTGATGAAAATTTCTTACCACCAAGCCAAATTTTCAAGTTTGGGAACAGTTTGGGGGAAAGTCTGGTGAATAAATTGGATGAGTGATCAATTGAAAGTCCAACACATGCACTTTCGCCATTGCGATTGCTGATGTGTGCGAAGATGCATTATCCTGGTGAAAGAGCACTTTTTTGTGTTTCAATCTCTGTCTCTTTTCAGTCAGCTCATGTTGCATACGACCCAGCAATGAAGCATAATGGGCTCCAGTTATGGTTCTGCCTTTTTCCAAGTAGTTTATGGGGATTATTCTTCGAGAATCCCCCCCCCCCAAAGTAAACAGCGGCCGTCACCTTACCAACTGACAAAATGGTCCGTGCCTTCTTTGGTGCACTTTCACCAGCCTTTGTCCATTGTTTTGACTACTGTTTTGACTCTGATGTGTAATGATGGATGCAAGTTTCATCCACGGTCACAAGTCGGCGCAAGAAGTCTAAATATCGCCAGACACTCGGTGGAAGTATTCTTCCGGATGCGCTTTTGGTTGACTGTGAGAAATCGCGGCACCCATCCTGCACACAGCTTTTTCACCGCCAATTTTTCGTGGAGGATATTGTGCACTCGGTCATTTGAGATGCCTGTAGCCTCAGCAATCTCAGGAGTTTTGATTCGGCAGTCTTGCGTAACCAGATCGTGGATTTTTTCAATGATGTCCTACGGTGGCGTCAATTGGATGACCAGAGCGCGATTCATCTTCGGTGCTTCTACGACCATGTTTAAATTCATTGATGCAAAAGGAAATGATCTTCAATGTTGGTGCAGAGTTCACGGGAACTTCGTCCAATTCAGTTTTGACTTGTGCGGCAATCCATCCCTTCAAATGAAAATGTTTAATAACAGCACGAAATTGTTTTTTTCCCTCCATTTTCAATCGCAGCTGTCACAATGACCAGTTCAGATGGCTGTCAACAATGATCTGTATATTGTAGCACATTCAAATTTTCTGACAATCGTTTGAATAATCAAGCTTACCACCTGCTAACTTACAACAAAAGATTTCCATGCAGGCTTATCAAACGACCCTTGTAGGTAAACAGTAAGAGTTTGACAAATTCTTATTACACAAAACATGGAAATCATGAAAAAATACACAATTTATACCAAATACATCTTTTTTGGAGTCAAACCATTTCCAGATATTCATTGTTATCTGTCTGAATGTTCTTATGCTTTTCTAAAAGGAGAAGTCATTGATTTTTTTTATCTCTTGGCGTACTTTAGAGAGTGAAAGTTCAAAGTCATCACATAGGACCAGATCTTTAAAGACTTGATAATCGCGTAAAGCCTTATGTATTCCCATTATCCCTTGCATCTGCAAGAAAATTAGTAAAAAGATAAGTTCTGCATATGTTTATCTCTAACAGTGGTGAGGCGTGACTTTCAAAGCGAGGGAAGCTCCAAATAATAATTTTCATTAAAATAAGAGAAAATAATAACTAAAATAACTAAGGCTACTCTTTCTATTGTAGTCACATGTTGGCCGTTCTTGCATTGGAAGACAGGTCACACTACAAGCAGACATATCCCTGCTTCCCCTCTCCACTCAGACGTTCCAATTTAAGCTGGTCCACAACGCCTGAATTGTTAATCTAACATGGAGAAGGTACGTAAGTCACACACTTAAGCTGATAACTTAAAACTTCACAAGAATTTCCTATTTGTCACCTCTAAATAATAATCTACTAAAATACTATTAATACTATTGAAATATACTCACAGTTGCGTTTAAAAGGGCCACATAAAAAATAAACTTTTCTCGTGAGACTTGAAACTTTCACGGCGAGCGTTATTAATCAAGGCTTCGCAGATGACCAGTCTTGTCAGGTTTATGAATGTTAAGCTTTTGGATAGAAGACCATGGAGTATAGAGAATGGCGGAAAGCTCGACATTCATAAACGCGACAGGGCTGATTACCCGCGAAGCCTTGATGAATAAACTTTTCTTCACACGCTACAGAGACTTCACGTGACAAAATCTGTGAGTGCTTCCTAACTATCGAAGAGTCGCGAATGCTTCCGGGAATCTACGAAGCATGGTACTTAAGGTTACGAATGCCTAAATACAGTATTGAATGAGCTCACGGAAATGTTCACTCAAATCTAAGCAACTGTCAAATTATCCGCAGCAGTGCGGATGTTTGTGAATACATTTTGAAAATGTATCCAGAGAAAATAAAATATTGTTTAGCATGAATTTTCTTGTTTTTCTTCTTTTTCCTCCTGAAATTCCTGGGGAAGCAGTGCTTCCAGCACTTCATTGCAAGCTTCGCCATTGATTTCTAATATCAAGTATAGTCGGGGAGAAATTACTTTGTGATTGACGTATCTCCCTGCCAGAGGGTCGTCATCTACTAAGCATGGGATTTGGAAGTTTGACTCCATAAGTTATTAAGTTATTGTCTTCATAAGTTATTACTGTATATAAATGACCTCCCATTATGTCTTATGAACAACTTAGATGCTAAAATCACACTCTTTGCAGATGATACAAGTATCTTCATTGCAGGAAAGGATGATGATAGCCTTCAGCAAAATATAACACCAGCTATAGTAAATGTTTTAAATTGGTTTAAAGTCAATAAGTTCCTTGTAAATGAAGAAAAAACAATAGCACTAAATTTTCAGCATAAGGCTTGTAGGAAAATGGAAAACCCTTGCATCAGAATTGGCTCCAAATTGATAAATTTTGAACAGCAAACTAAATTCTTAGGAGTATGGGAAGACAAAAATATAGAAAGGTTAGCAGAGAAGCTAATATCAGCTGAAGCCTCGAGTAGAATTTACTGCACTCAGAACCTGTTACTTTGTTTACTTTCATTCACTACTATTGATATTTAAGCTACAAAAGAAAGCATTGCGAATTATGGTTGGTATTCCAAAAATGGAAAGCTGCAGAAATCATTTCAGAGATTTGAATATCTTGACCCTACCAAGTTTATATATGAAACAGTTACTGATTTACATGAAGACCAATACTACGAACTATGTCACGAATGCTAAAATACACACCCATAACACACGTAATAAAGACAAATTACACACCTATATTCATAAAACAAAACTATTTGAGACTTCTGTCAAATACATGGGTTTAAAGCTATACAACCACTTGCCAAATCAATTAAAAAGCATACCCTCTATAAAAAAGTTTAAGACAGAGCTACACAATTTCTTTAAAAAAAAAAAGGAGTTTTACTCAGTAAATGAATACCTAGAATACAAATCAGGTAAAGCATAAATTAATCAGTTTGTTGTGCATAATTATACTAATGTATTCTATTTCTATTCTTGTTTCATGTGTCCGAGATTGGAAGACTCACCAATGAAGAATTTTAGCTGGCCAAAGCATTAAAATTAAGTGTAATTGTGTAAATTATTTGAAAACTTTAGATTGTGATGAACTGTAAATATTGTTAAATACTGTAACTATATTGACAATGCCTATAATTCTGTATGAATTCCTGTGGCTAATAAACATTGTATTATATTAGTCCGAGAGATACCACACAGTCCACTGACTGATCCAGAGGACCATGCGTCAATCACGAAATAATTTCTCTTTTACCTTAGAGAAATAAGTGTTGAATATTTTGTACAGGAGTAGAGAAAGTCATTTTTGTTGTAATTTACGTCCTCCAACCTTAAGCCATATCGGACGATGAATAAAATGGGTGAAATGATCAAATGAGTCCGGGGCCCATGGAGCTTAGAGTTACCTGACATTCGTCTTTCAGGATAAGGAAAACCTCCGGAAAAACCTTATCCAGCTAACTCACCCTGACCGAGATTGGAACTCGGGACCTCTTGAACGTGAGGCAGACACGCTACCACCCACGCTACCGAGACGGGCTAGAAAGTCATGAGTGCAACACATAAAACTTTTTTTATGATATGATCTCCTCACACTACTGTACATGTGTAGTATTACATGTTTTAACTTACCTTACGATGTTGCATACAGTAGCGTAGATAAAAACTTCTCGGGTGTGATTAGTCTGATGACACTACTTCCCCAAAGTGCCTAAGATACGCATGTGCGAATATTGCTTGCTATTTTTTTTTTCGGAGGGGATTCGGCACTGCGACCAGTCTTGTACTATTGTACCTTATGCCCCCAAGTGGGGCATCCCGGGGAGGAAGGATGAGGCGAGAGGAGACAGAGGGTTGCCGTCCTAAGGGGCCACTACAACGCAGAGGTCAGGGTCCCTACATTTTACTTAGATGGAAACCTCCCTTGGCAGGCCAGGACAACGGACACTCCCTCATACTGTGTTTTGGAGACGGTGCCAACAGTCGGTTCGGAGAACGGCAACCTACCTAGCGGAGGAGGAAGTGGTTCACTTAGAGCATATCATCCTGTCATACACCGCCAAGACTCCCACCGACACTTCTAGCCTGAGAGAGACCACCAGATGAGAGATGATATGAAATGATAATGGTGATGATATGGAGGGACAGGAAATTCGGGGGATGTATTTTTTTTTTTTTTAATTTATAACAAGGAGTTAGAAGTAGAGATTTGAGGATGGAGTTTGGGATGGCAGTTACACTTTCTGCCTACTATGGAGTTCCGCATTAGCACCTCTATCATTATCGTCATCATATGCTGTCGCACAGTGTGCGGGAGCGCGTAGGGGTTGTTTTCCTTGGTCATGACCAAGGAGCATGGCACGAAGGGGATTGGACGTACATTGTTTTGGTGTTTGAGTGTAGTGTTTTATTGCTGGGAGCTGTTGTGTCCGTGTAGTCTCCGTACGCGTTCGCGTAGAGAGATATTAAAGTTATCCGCCTGTGCTTGTATGTGCTGCTCAACCATGCTGCTGAGCTGTTGGTTGAGGTCTAGAAGCTGGTCGAGTTTGGCGCCTGTGTGTGAATGACTCTCCTCCAAGCGTGAAAGCTTGCGCTTCACAGAGGATGACTGGTCACTGCTGTTGAGTTGTTGAAGCTGTTGTTGGAGAAAGTCTAGTCGGGTCTGGAGGTCAGTTGGGTGTCGGCAGAGCACTGGACGATTGCTGTAACTTCGTGAGTTGGTCGGTCTGTTCTGAGTGGCGACCTGCGATGCTTGTGGTGATTGTTTCTTCAAGTTGGCCCAAACGTGGAGCAATGTTGAGCACCTCGGAGTGGAGGTCATGAATATCCTCTCTGGAGGACTGTGAGGCTGCAGTGGCGTTCTCAAGCGAGGCAAGACGGGCTCCAATGGTCTGTACCTCCCTCCAAAGATCCTGCAGGGCTTTCCTGAGGCATTCTTCGGGAAAGGAGGCAGGTGCTGCTACGGTAGATGGTAAGCGTGGAACATCTTCCTCCCTGGTCGCTGTTGTGCTGCGTTGTACTTCAAGCCTCGTTCTGAGGTAGCGAGAGCACTGCGCCTGACCTGTAAAATGGCCTAGACCATTGCATTTGGCGCAGTAGCTGCGTCGGTGACATAGATCATGCTTCCTGCATTTGGCGGTGAACACTGTGCACTGTGTCCCACATTAATGGCATCTAGGTGAAGAGGTGCAGGTGGAGGCACAGTGGCCATAGTTGCAGCATCGCCGACAGGGGACGTGTCGCTCTAACTTGCTTGCCTCGACTCTGAGACAACGCCCTAATAAGGGCAGTCCCGTCCTCAAGACAGCATCCTTCTCCGCGCTGTCGGCTAGATGCAGGCGCACTAGTGTGGTGATGCCTACTCTCGAAGTTATCCGGTTGGCTCTCCAGGCAGAGGTCCACCTCTGTTTTGCGGTGGAGAGAACAAACCTGCACGGGAGATGACGGGGTACCCCGCTGATGACCACGGTGTAGGCTCCTGTGGAAGTGGCTGGCGCTGGTGAGGAGTGCAGAGATCTTGTTGGTGCCTGTTGTGCCGCAGCGGCACAGGAAAGCCGCTGATCAGTTGCGTTTGGCGGATGCGGTGGTTGTACTTCTGCAGGTGAAATAATTGCGAACTGCAGTTCAGGTGCTACTTCCCCCGGCGGTTGTCTGGCGCTTGGCAGGCATCCGGCGTGGTAGGGGAAGCGGGCCGAGCTACCCAAAACTTCCCGGCAGCTGCGCGGGACGCTCCCTCTCGTCTGCCGGTACCGGTAGCGAGGCGGGAGACGGCGCCTGAGAGCTGGCTGGCGAAGGTTGCGGTGAAGGTGGCTTCACTGCCTGACTCTGCTTCCGTGTTTTTTTTTTTGTTTTTTTTTATCAAACTTTATTAAAACAGAACAAACAAAAGACTTCGCTTCATATAAGGAAGCGGGGTTAGGTGAGGGAAATTGGAGAGGGTTTTGGCAGATCCCGCATTAACCCCTCTGGATATTGGCGTTTATTACCTAAGCAGCATGAATCGTGCTGCATTGCGGATGTATAAGGCCAGGATGGCAGGCATGGTTTGCGCCCTGGGAGCCAAACTGGGAATTCGGTGGAGCTTGTGTACCTGTTAGTTGAGGTTTTGCCGTGCTCGGCTTAGGTAGTTCATATGGGGATTTACTGTTTTGTTGACTGCTCTAAGTCGGCGATGCTGTGTGGATCGGTATAAGCAGAGAGTTGATGAATTAACTGCCAAAGGAAATTCTGGTTAATGTCGAATTTTCTGACTATGGTCCCGAGTAAAGTTGGAGTGTCTTCCGTAGCTGATTTGTGTGTCTGATGAGTGTCTCGAGGTTGTTGTAGTTGCCTTCAATCCTAGAAAGTTTGCTGATCAGCTCCTCCATGTGGTCTAGGCGGGCTGATAATTTCGAGAGTTCTGAGGTGAAGTAGGTCTGGATGGTTTTGAAGTTCTCTGCTGCAGTGTCTGTAATGGTCTCCTCGAGTTGGGTGAGGATCTCTTCAGTGTCAGGCGGTGTGTTCATGGAGGTTGGCAAGTTGGTCGTAGAGGCGGAGGCGGCGGTGAGCTGGTTTCCAGTGCAGCTAGGCGGAGGTTTGCGTTGTGTAGCTCGATCTGGATCTTTGCTGATGCTGTCTTGAGTTCCTCGCTGAGTTCCTGCGTAGGTGGCGCGGAGTGGCCCGAGGTTGGAGCTGCTGGCGTGGCAGTTCTGCGGCTGTTGTTTGGGTTCAGTGGGCACTGTGCCTGGCCTGTATAATGGCCGAAGCCATCGCAGGAGGTGCAGTAGCGGCGGCGTAGATCGTGGCGCGTGCATTCTGTCGTCAGGGATGAGGCGCCGCAGTAGTGGCACCGAGGTGGAGCGTCGCAGGTGGTGGGACCATGTCCTTAGCCACAGCATCGCCGACATGTTGGGTGCCGTAGCGCTCTGCTGGCCTCGATTCTGAGACACCGCCCTAACAAGGGCAGGCCCGAACTCATGGCGGCTTCTTACTCAGCGGCGTCGGCGAACTGTAGTCGGACGAGGTTGGAAGGTCCGTGGCGCGTGGAGATTCTGGAGGCCTTAAGGGTAGAGGGCCTGCGTTGCTGTGTGGTGGCGACGGTGAAGCTGAATGGCAGGTCGCGGGGTGCCCCGCGGATAACTGCCGAGTGTGGTGCTGCTTGGCCTTGAGTGGAGGCAGCATAGGGCTCCCTGGGTGAGAGCAGCGTAGGCCCGGTGACTGGAGGAGTGGAGAGAGCTTCGGCGTACGTTGGCTGCGTGGGCTGGGTTGAAACTGCTGCGACTGAAGCTGCAGACACTTCCTGCTGCGTGGAGGAGTCTGGCTGTGCGGGCCGAGTGTGTCTGAGAGCCAGATGTGGCTGCGGCGAGCTGGCAGGCGAACGGTGTCAGTAGCGCTGGGCGTCCGAGGGGAGACACTGGCCCAGTACTTTCCCCTGTGCTCAGCCTGCGGCTCCCCCTCATCTGCCAGTACCGGAAGAGAGGCGGGAGACTGCGCCCGAGAGCTGGCAGGTGAAGGCTGCGAAGGCTGCTGCTTCGCTACCCGGCTGGGTTGCTTCTTCACGACGTTCCTCTTCCCCATGATCGGGGGTTGTGCAGGTCGTAGCGCAGCGAGTCAAATTCGCCCCCTCTCGGCTGAGCTTCCGTGTTGCGGCTTTGGGATGTAATTATTTTTTTTAGACAGGCCCCTCCCCACCTGCCCGGTGGCGATCAACCGTCATTCATCGGCATGCATTCTACATCGCCTCCCGCATGCTGTTAATGCTATCATGCAGGGATGCGGGGTTAGGTGAAAGTGATTAGTGGTGTTAGTTGGCAGATCCCGCAATAAGCACTCTGGATTGTGATGTGGGTGATGTGAACAGCATGAGTCATGCTGAGTAGGCGAGGTGTGAAGGCCAGTGTGGCAAACATGGCGAAGCAACCTGAGTGCCAGACTGGGGGTTTGGTGTGTGTTGTTACTGAGTGTTATCGAGCAGGAGTGTGCATGCATGTAGTGCGTATTGCGGTGCATGCTTGTCCATGCTTTGTGGAGGGTTAGTGTTTTTGGGTTAATGTGGTCATGCATGTTAAAAGTGGCGTGTTAGTAGCTGTGGGTTTGGGTGTTAGTAGGTAGTTATGTCATGCAAGATATTAGTAATGGCTTGGAATGCTGAGGGAATTCGGTGAGATGATGCTAATGTTGACGTGGTGGTTGCATTTTGTGTATAGTTTTAGATGGGAACAAGTTGGTTGATGTAATCTTGAATGTCATGTTCGCTAATGTAATTGTCGGAGTGTCTGTAGAAGAGATAAAGAGGGTGTTTGTGTTTGTCAGTGGGTCGTAATTGCTTAAATTTTCGTTGAGTGGGTTTGCATGGTGTTCTGCGTTTTTGTAGAGGTTGGATGCTAGCTTACGGATGAATTCATTAATGGCGTACATTTTGAGTTCACCGTGTAGGGGTGCCGCTGGAGTGGTCCGTGGGAGTTTGCAGATGAGCCGTAGGATTTTGTTTTGGAATGTTTGGAGTCGTTTGATGTGTGTGTTAGACGCGAAGCCCCACACCGGGGCGGCGTATGTGAGGAGTGGCCGGAGAAGAGTTTTGTAAATGGCTAAGGCAGTTTCTATGGGTATGAGACTGGAGTATTTTAGGAGTGGGTAGAGTTCCCTTAATCGGCAGTAGGCTTTGTCTCTGATTTGATGGGTGTGTTCACGCCAGGTTAGGCCTCTGTCCTTGATGATGCCAAGGTATTTAACTGTGGGTGACCAGTTTATGTTGGTGCTAAGGAGTTGTAGGGGAGGGATATTTTTCCTTCCATGAGTGGTGCGTTTAGTAAAGATGATGGCTTGGCATTTAGTGGGGTTTGGCTTTATTCGCCAGTCGGTGAGCCAGGGTACAAGTTGTGTGATATAGTTTTGCAGGCGTCTGTGTATAAGTCGTGGCGACCAGGATTGAGCCATGATGGCAGGGTCGTCTGCGTAGACGAAAGTTTTGACGGAATGTCATTGATGTAAATATTAAACAGGAGGGGGTCCCAGGATGCTGCCCTGGGGTACGCCGGCGCGGATTGGTCTCAGGCTGGAGTGAGTCCCGTTTACTGATGATCTGAAGGATCGTGCGGTCAGGTACTTAGCGGTCAGTTTGGTTGCGGAGTCTGGGAAGTTGTAGGTAATCATTTTACGCAGGAGTCCGTCGTGCCAGACCTTGTCGAATACCCGTTCGAAGTCGAGGAGAAGTGCTCCAGTAGATTTGTTAATATTATAGCCGTGCGTTATATGTTCGGTGGCCCTGATAAGCTTAAGTGTGGAGGAGTGGTGTGTTCGGAAGCCGAAACTGTTCATTGCGGAGGAGCCCTGTACGCGTAACATGCGTGTTTAATCGTTTTAGAATGATTTTCTCGAAAAGTCTGCTCAGAGAGTTTAGGAGACTGATTGGTCTGTAATTGTTGGGGTTGTGAAGTGGTTTGTGAGGTTTGGGGAAGTGTAAAACATTAGCAGTCTTCCATGCAGTTGGGGAGATACACGGTTCGAGACAGTAATTAAAGGTGAGTACAAGGTACTTGAGTAGCTTCAGAGGGAGATTCTTGAGGTCTATGTTGGGGATCTGGTCAGGGCCAGGTGCTTTCCTGTTGGGAAGGTGACGGATAAACCATGCGATTTCGTGGTGGGATGTCCTTCTCATTCTGTTGTGGGTGGGGCGGTTGTGAACTTCACGTGTGATATGGAGGGTTTCAAGGGTAAAACGAGCGGAAGAGGGCTGGTCGTTTGGGGTCAGGGTGAGCTCTAGGGCGTCGGCGAGAGCTTCAGCTTTGTCCAAGTCAGTTTCGGCTATGCTGTTATTGGTCTCGAGTGGTGGGATTTCAATGGGTTTTTTCGTAAGGTGTCAAGTTATCCGCCAGATGTCGGGTTTGGTGGTGTCTATATCGGCTAGTTTGTTATTCCATTGGTCGTTTAGAATTTGGGTAGTCCGTTGTTTGATTTGGGCGTTAAGTTCCAGAAGTCGTCTTTGGTGCATTGGGTGACGTGTATGTTGCCAGAGTCGTCTAATTCTGTTACGTTCAGTGGTAAGGGTTTTAACGTCGGGCAGTTGGTGCTTGTTTCCTGGGTTAGGTGTGACGAAGGGAGTGGAGGAGGAGATAACCTGGGAGATAGTGTTTTGGATGTGTTCGATAGCTGTGTTAAGGTCTGCCGGTGAGTGAAGGGCTGTCTCTGTCAGGTAAAGATCTATATAGTGCTGAAAATTGTCCCAGTTTTTGTTAAAGTTGTAACGAGGTGGACGCTGCATTAGGGATGTGGATGCGTCGATGGACTCGGGAAAACCCCCGAGAAAACTCATGGGTCAGGTAGGTTGGCCACGGGAATCGAACCCGGGCCTCCCGAATGCGGGCCACAGACGAAACCGCCTGAGCCATCCTCGGTTATTGCTTGCTATAATGCAAATTTCGTAATTATAATTCACACAGTAAGCAATGATGTTATATCCAGCTGTGTATCACCTGTTTTATTACTTTAAATACTATTCATTAAATTTATTGGATTCTTATTAAAGTACAGGACTTGGAGCAGCCGGTGCAAAAGTAATTCATTTGCTCACGCTTTTCATCCAACTGCACACCCACACTCAGTTATTGGTGATGTTGCCTTTCGCAAGAAACACAATGCCATCCTGCTTTTGAACAGCCTCGCAAGAAACACAATGCCATCCTGCTTTTGAACAGCCAGCATGTTTAAGTATGTATTGCCTTAATGCTACCTTCTACGAACATAAAAGAGCCATATAAACTCAAGATACACATTGATTTTTGGGGTGTCCTTCTGCCATGGCTGGTTATTGAATATATGCAACAACTATATTTATTCATTTATCGCAAGTTTGGAATGCGGCCGTGTCACTTAACACTAAATGTTCAAATAAGTTTTCGTTGCTCGGAGCCTCCACTATGTTAATTAGGGCTCGGATTTGTATCAAATAAATGCTTTTTTCTTCTCTTAATATAAAGGTACATACCTAATACAAAGTTTACTATCCTGATCTAGGACCAAAAAAAAAAAAAAGTTTTCCAAAATTTTATTTCACACAAATGTATATGTTTTGCAAACAAAAGATATAAATTTTATTTTTAATTTTTCTCATAAATATATACTTTAGTACTCTTAAGATGTATAAATAGTTTCAATAAAGTTTCTACAGGTTACATATATTTTAGCGTTTCCTCATTTTATTTATAACATAAAACTATCTTATAACCAGGGCAAAGATTTTTGTTCCCGAACGGGTTTGGAAGCTTATCGGTTAGTACTGCCTGGAAGGCACAGGTTAACTCACGCTGAGTGCAAGTTTTGAGAAGCTATGCAAGGCATATATCGCTAATGGAATATGATAGACATAAACGTAATTGCTACTAAATTCAAACTATCTGTTCATTAAATGTTTAAACATAAAAAAGTATTAACATTCCCATTCAGAGCATTAGACAAAATATTATAGTATTTCTATGTATAAATAGACAGATTAGTACATAAAACCAAAAACATTCTATTTCACTTTTATACTGAACGAAAATAAAGTTTCTGAAGTATTGAAAAGCATTTAATTTAGGTTTATTACTTAAAACTAGTTTAAACCGAGAAAATGTTCTGGCTACGTCACATGACGTCTTAGTGGCAAACTGTAAAGTATTTTATATTCTTATACTTCGTATTATTTAATAGTGGACATTTACCTCTCTTGCTAGAATTTAAAATATATTTAATTTCACCCATTACATAAAAGACAGGATTCTTCTGAATCTTTTAAGTTTTTGTTTTATGTGATCTGTATCAGTTCCCTCAGCAGAGTTTATTCTTTCAAAGACTTTGTGGAACCTATCAAGAGCATCAGACACTTCACAGTCAGACATTTCGAGATAAGATAGGTAATTGTGTGTGGAAGATACTGAAATTATATCTTACCGTACATCACATATAATATAGAATAACTTTATATATTGAATAACGTACACTGCAAAATACTCAGGTCACAATGACGTAAACTGTTTCTAACTTATTAATTTTTAGATGAGTCGTATTTATTACACATCTGCTTCACTTTCGTACCTATTTTGAGGACATGTTTCGCAAATCATCGTTTGCATCTTCTGCTCTTATGCGACTAAAGCTTGATCCAGTGGTGTGGTGGGTGTGGGTAATTCTGGAGTTGCTGCTGCCATCTGTTGATTTAGTGATGAACTTAAATGTGGGATTCTCTTCTGGCGGGGTTTCAAAGTTCATTAGTTGGTTTTTATGTTTTTCTATGTATATTCTCTCCCATATGACGAGTTCACTATGTTTTTGTACGTATTTTAGTAATTCTGTGCTATCTTCAATTTCATGATTTTCAGACCAGAAATGAGCTGCTATTGCGGACTTATCAATATTTTTGTATCTTAAGTGCCTGAAGTGTTCTTTCTTTCTAGTGCCTATGTTTCTTTTTGTCCTCCCTATGTAAATTTTTTCGTAGTCTTTACACTTAATCTTGTAAATGCCTTTTGGACCTTAAAATCACAAAAAGCAATGAAAAACTGGAATTTGGTATCCTTAGAAAAGCAACACACACAGATAATTACATCAAAGCAAATAGTTTCAACCCAATTCCACACAAACATGCCACCATCAACAACTCCACAACTAGGAGGAAAGAAGTCTAGGTGGGAGTGGAGAAAATGGATCTTAAGAGACATATTGCATCCAAGGTTATGGTATTTTGCAGGAGCACTGTCACCAGCGGAGTGTAATTATATCTCTTTTGTTGCCTACAAATCCAAGAACAATTCTCTTGAAGGCTTCTCACATTTCCTTTTCTTTCTCCTCCAAAACTTGGTCAAATGCAGGATCCTTTTACAAGTTCTCAAATTTGTGGCCCTACAAAAATACCTTCTTTAACTTTTGCATCACTTAATTTTGGAAAATTCTCTCTTATGTACTTAAAGCCAGTCCTTCTTGGTTCATATCTTTGATAAAAAAAAAATTTGGGACCATGAGAGCCTTGGCAATGACACTTTTCTTGCTAGGTGTAAGATTTCTTGCAGGCCAGTCTGCTTTAAGATAAATCCTATCCCTACTGTCCCACACTCGTACACAAGAAGCTGCAATGTTTTGTATACCCAGTTGCATTCTTAAGAGTATGGAGATGACTTTACACAGATTTTCCATTTGTGTTTATAATATTTGATTGAGTCCCAGAGAGCTATCATATTGCATGTGTCTCCTTCATGTGAACTGCATGACCAATGGAATAGAAGAAAGACAGCTGCCACTGTGAAGTAACACAGCTTTCAAACTAAGCTTGAAGGAGTCTTGAATAGCCTACATTCAGTTGGATCATGGTTCAAATTCAAAGATTTCATCAAGTCATTAATGTCGCAGAAAACAAGATAGTTTCTCTTCTCAAAAAAGGAAAGCAGATGACATTTTCTGTACTGTTAGACTCTAACATCACTTTCAACAAGATTCCATTGCTGTAGTCGAGACCTAAGTATTTCTGCCTTCTCCTTTGAGAGGTCAAAGTCTCTAATGAGACCACTCAATTCCACTTGACTTCGTCTGTGTGGTTTATCACCTTTTCCCTCAAAATCAGGGTCACAGGGTGTGTAAGGCCTGTTTGGTTGTTCTTTTTCCATACTGGTTATTTTCTATTTCAAACAGACAATTTTCGGGTGGAGTGGGAGCTGGTAAACTATGTGAATGCAGAATTGGTCGATTAGCAGATTGAAGATTTGGGTACTGAATTGTTCTTTTCTTCATAGACAATCTTGTCTTTATAGGTGGAGTCAAGCAAAAATAGCAGTTTGTAGGCTCCTGCCAAACCACAGGTGCAGCAAAAGCTATAGATAATTCCTTATTTTTCAGCCATTCTCGCAGTGTAATTGAATATGTGTTGCAAAATATATGTGGAGCCCAAGATTTACCCGGGTCCCCTACTTTCATACTGAAATAGTGCCAACAGCTAATGTTTATGACTTACAAACGGCTTAAACCCAGTGTTATGGATTCTCTTAAAATTGGAAATTGTTTCTCCACACCAGTATTTTTTATATATATATACGGCAAGGTTTTGAAAGGTAGAGCCAGATTGCAAAATTCAAGGCCATAGCTGGGATTTGAACCATGGACCTCCCAGTCCCCATTTGGTTTCTCTTAACTTGAGTTACCATGGCAACATGCCAGCATGACACTTAACTCTCCAACTGACTCATATTTTTTTCCAGTGAATGATTAGATCTCATATATGAGATACCTTTTGTGGCAACTTACTATACTCTAAGTACTTAAGTCCCAGGCTTCATAGTTTAGACCACTATTAGGTCAAAATGGATATTGTTTTTCACACTAGCTGTGTGTAGGGCAAGGTTTCAAAACATAGAGCCAGACAGAAAAAGTCAATGCCATAGCTAGGATTTGAACCATGATCTCCGGTTGCTCATGCCAACATGACACTTAAGTTTTCTGACTCTCATAAAATTGTTGTCAGCACTCTGTAATTACTCATGTCAGTTGCATACCAGCACCTCCTCTAATGCCATTTTAAGCACTGGTTTATGTTTAGTAACAACTTCTGGAACTGCACTACACTGATGAAATATATCTTATCACATACCTACAATAGTTTGTGTGCTTGCATTGAAAGCAAAATGAAAAGTGAAAATAGGTATTTAGGGTTATAGGTAGATACACAGCATTTGAGCTACAATATGCTCTATTACTGGCAGCCAAAAAGAAACATGACTAATAATTTGTTTTACTCGTTATTCTTCACTGACCTTCGATGCCATGTGTACTCGTATTATAAAACCAAACAGTATAAATGAATGATTTATTATCTTCTTTAAACTTTACATAAAATTTACACAATTCATTACTCCCTCTTGGAATTGCTTATTTCTGTTTTTTCCCTTTATATAACATTTTATTTGTATATAATGGGAAAATCTAAACTTTTTTATACATCTTTACCCTTTTTTTCTGTATTATCTCTGCTTTTCTTAATATTTCTTTTACTATTTTAACCTTATTTTTTCTCAACATTTTCTTACTTTCTCTATATATTCATCTGATCTTGAGCTAAAAAACTTGTTAACTTTTAGCTCTATTGGAAAATCTTTCCATTTCTCTAGTATTGAGTTCTCTCTCCCTTTTCCATCACTGCATTGCAAAATGCAATGCCAATTATAACAATTTATTACATTTAGTGCCTCTCCACCTCCTATCCTCCTTCTTAAGCCACTTAAGATTCGTTACACCTGTGCTTGCCCATGCATGCCCCATTCTAGCTTCTTTGTTACATACCTCAATGTATTTTTCTCTACCCCATTCTATTTTTAAATATCTATAATCTATTAACAACATTTTTACATTAAAACTGCTTACAATTTCTTGCTTTTCAATATCAACTACTGTACCAAACAGTATGTATTAAAAACTGGACAAGAAGAATACAAATTTTCATCCTTGATGAGGAGAGGACATGAGATTTAGCCCAGTTCCTGATTTCATTCTTTTATTTTTCTACTAAGAAGTTTCTATTCTATTAGCACTGTTACCATACAAGTCTGACCACCCTAGCATACTAAGTTGGAGGGAGAAAGGAGAAGAAAACCAATGACTGCCTGGTCTGGATGGAAGAAACAAGCAAATTTTGCTGTTTTCAACAATGAGGGCTACACAAGGCAACATATTTTATAAATACATGGCTACTATTTGTATTACAAAAGCATTTTTATACATACTTGCAGTTACTTCACAATAATGTGCAAAATTTCTTTACCATTATTTGAACATATTATGCATAATTTGATTCCTGAACATTAATACTACTAACAATGAATACTCCATCATTTCAAACTTGGATTTAATTTGGGTTGCAAGGTACACCACTTGGCTGAGATTGTACTTTTCAGAAAATGAAACAGTTTTGCCAAAGTGATATTTAGAACATTAAGGTTTGAAAAGATGGCTTTTCTTTGGGATGTGGCAGGAGTAAAAATGTGAGTAATAACATCAGAGATTATTTGGGAGAGTGGCTCACCACACAGCCAACCTAATGAAACTTGCAGAGCATGAACAAAATCCCAGTTTTAAAGTGGAGTGTTCCTTGTTTTTGGAACTGAAAGATAATACTTCTTCTTTTATTGCATGGGTGTTTTAAATTCATCTGTTTTATGCAGCTACATGTTACAGAAGCAAATACTGTTACAGTAAAATTTAATACTTTCCAAGGTACTATTCAAAAGACTTTCTTCAGCTTTCAGCTAGCATTGTTGCTGTAGACGGGAACAGGGCTTTTTATATCTTTTATGACTTGCTTTTATTTATTTCCTGTTAGGTTGGGAAATACATGTAGACAGCCTAACTCAGTAAGATGTGTCAGTCAAATTTATGTAGGAGTGCATATTCTCAGGGTAACACACGCACGCACGCACACACATACATACAGATTAATCTGCTAGACAAAGAGAGGGAAAATCTAAAGAAAGCAATAACAATGGCCGGTGGACGCTGGACACTAGAAAAAAAGGAACTTATACAAAAAACACACCAAAAGTTTCAGTAAATTTGTAAACAGTATCAACTTCGACAATCTGTAAATAGTCAAGTGGGATGCAAATACTTATATTAGTTTATAGAATTGTAAGTCACGAGGAAATGTGATAATATGTAATACAATAACGAAAACAAAATTTAATGTAACTGTGCACCCAAGCATATAGTATAACTCACTATGTAATGGAATATGCTATATAATAAATGAATAAATAAAAAAAAATACATACATACATAAAGACTAGAACTCAAACAAAACATTGGACTGAGGGGTGGACAGTGGCCGGCAACAAACAGTGATCTAATCAAGCACTAACAAAAACAATTTTTAAAATTCATAAACAAAATAGACTTTGAAAAAATGTAAAAGCATAACCAAAAATTGTATCATATAATGAGAACTTGTAAAACTAGTAAAAATTGTAATTACTACAACTCGTTTAATAAGTTTAAGGAATGCATGTAGTGTTACGATGTAACGGAGCATGCAGTGTAATAAATAAATTAAAAAAAATACATACATAACATTACATACATACAAACATACATACATACATAGCGTACATGTATATGGCATAATTTTCTGGGAAAATACTAAAAACAGCACTAAAGGTTTACAGGGTGCAAAAGAATATAACAACAATTTTGGCTGATGTGTCCAATAAAACTAGTTGCCAGCCATATTTAAAAAACTAAATACATAAAATAAAAACAGTTGAACCTGATTTATGCATATATCAAGGGGAAGAGGGAAGATTACTTGCAACTCAGAATTACTTATAAATGAGGTTTTGATAATGCATCACATTTTCTTTTTTTTAAAAGACACAATACAGTGGGCCCACATCTGTAAAATTTTATGAACCAAAAGATACGTACGAAGAAAACTATTTTGAACGTAGTCCTGTTTAAAGAAATTAATTAATTTGGCCTGTGTCACATTTCTTGCATTACTTATATACAACTCATTTTGCAAATTTAAGAGTTTTTCACTACAGCTTTTTGCACTGATATAATGCCTACACACATTTATTGCACTTAATATTTCATTCGCTTCAGGTATTTCAAGACACAAGTCTTCAGAGGCGCTTGAAGCTGGTCTGCTTTTATAATCACCAGCATTTTTTTAGCACACTACAGCAATAATCTCCTCATTCTCCATATTCAGCTAAATTGCCATTGAAATGCACAAAAGTATCGAAGTTTTCACACGCTTATAGAGCTAGCTCATTCACAGGCACATCATCATCATCATCATCATCATCATCATCATCATCATCATCCTCATCATCTCCATCATCATCCTCATCATCTCTACTGGTACCTTCTCATCCTCATCATCAGAGACATCTTCCTGTAAGATACCAGATTTAAAGAAGCAGTATTTGTGGGGATGACATCTGCTTCCAGGCAGGCAAAATAAATTCCATGGCTCTTAGTAAGTTAATGGTGAGATTTTCATATCCTGTATCAGTCAGTCGAACCAGCATTTTTCTATAATGAACTTTGAATATTGCAATGTTGGAAATCAAATGGCTGTAGACGATTGGTATAATTAGGAGGAAAAAATTCTACCTGAACATTTTCCAAAATTATTTGAGGTGGTTGTGCTGCACATTGATCCATAAAGGGAAGGAATGTCTACCCTTTCTTTTTTATTCTAAATGTTCAGTTTCTTTATCCACAGTTCCATTAAAGTTGTTCATTCAAGACTTCCTATTAGATTCATATTCCATAGGATTGATTTTCACACCCTTAAAACACCTCAGATTTTTGGATTTTTTTATCACAAGTGGGAGAAATTTGTCTGATCAATCTGCATTTGCAGCAAAACGAACTGTTACTTCCTTCCATGGTATTGTCGCGTACACATTGGTGAGATGGAAAAACCTAATTTATTTTCAATTTTTAAATGGGATTGTAACAGTATGATGTTTCCCGACAAAATTTTATTACTATTTCCTGGTTTAAAGCTGTTGAGCCAAAGAACAAGAAATCCTTAGCTCATCAATTCACGGGGCAATAGCCACACCTGCATATTGAATTCAGCAATCCTGGGCATTGAACTTAGCAACAGAAAAATCATAACCAGTGTGTCTTGTGGACTTTTGACAGACAAGGTGGATGGAATGTTCGGGAACATTGGCATACCATGGTAGAGTTTTTGCTGACCTAATATGGAAAGGTTCCCGGTTCAATGTTCAGCCCGCCTCTCTCTAGTTAAATGATCACACTTATAGCCATGGTTTTGGCAAGTCATGTGCTAGTCCAGCCTGAATTTTTCTGGAGGGGTCACACTGGGTCTCTGTCACCATGCCACCCGTCAGCACAGGCCTAACTCGTTCACATTTGAACCAATACGGGACACATCCGCAAAGGTAAGCTCACCTGAAGATCAGTATAATCATGTAATTTATCTAATATTTCACCCCAACACCTCTTCAAGGCAGGTTTTGTACTTTAATATTTATAATTAAAACCTAGTCTCTTATTATATAATGGAACTTAGTGTTGTCTCTGCTATCCTCTTCTCTCCTGCCCCATCCTTGCTCTACCATCCAATTCCTAGTTAAGCAACCCCAGTCGCCATTCCATCCCAGGAGAGGGACATTATGAGTCACCCTTTTCAGCTAATGTCTTGCTGGGAACAAGATTGTAGAACAGGCCAGTCTCATCAGAGTTGTAAATGTTTTGAGGCTGATAATAATTGCTTAAGATTCCTGGCAGAACCTCTTCCTTCCAGTGTTACACAGTGATGTCATCCACAGCATCTGCAAATTGGTTTTCCTGTGATTCTATGATGATCTTTATCTTCGCAAACACCCTGATGAAGCCTTGATATTAACCGTCATGTTCATAATTTTAGCTAAATCTATCACTTTTACTTTCAGCATGTTGTCACTGATTGGTGGAGCTGCAGCCCATTTCTGCTGGAACCATGTGAAATGCTATTTCCAACTCAGCAAATTTCCCTTCCTGCTGATGGCTGCATTTAGTTCATTTTGCATCCAATTTTAAAAACTCATCCAAAATAGTATTTCTGTTACTGATTGACTGTATATTGTGTGGTAATGACAATTCCTAGATCTAGCATATAACTTTCCTATTTTTGTTTCCATGGCTGATTAAAAACTGAGAACTGAAAAACAAAGTAAACACCCGATATTGAAAATGAACTTTACTTCTCATTTTTTGCTACCACATTGTTGTGCTGAAAGACTTAGTCATTTGTTTCTGAGGCCAATAGCCACCTGCCCACCTTGCGTCTTTGTCAACAGCAATAAGTAAAATGTTTCTCGAGTTTCTTTTAAGATAGAGTATGCCTTATGCTCATTAATTATGTAAAACTCAACTGTATTTCCCTGAAATTTACAATGTATAACAGTGAATTACGTATAAATAAGGTTCTATTAACATTATGCGTGTTGGAGGAATTTAGTAACAATGATGTCCAAATTGAAAAAATTATTTGTGGTCTGTTTTTAATACTCTGTCACATTCTTACTTTATGAGGGACTAGTTTTGGGAGCCATTGCTTCCATTTTCAGACCTTTGAGGTTAAAAATGGAAGCAATGGCTCCCAAAACTAGTCCTTAATAAAATAAAAATATAAATGAAGTATTAAAAACCAACTACAAATAGTTTTTTCTATTCTATTAACATGTTTCTAAACTACATTTTTTCCGGGACATATAAATACTTGTGTATAAATACAAATTACTTAGAACTAGGTTATATATAAAGCAGGTTCAAATGACACATAAAATAAACGTAAAACATACAATTTTGACTTTTCTATCCATGTTTATACATGAAACACCAAACTATATGAAAGAAAAATTTAAATTCCTTCAAAACAAATGCTGAAGTTCATTTATCTAACACTAGGGAAAAAACCAACTTATAAATTCATACAGAACCAAACTCCATGAAAATAGCTTCACATATGCTGGTCTACATTTATATAACAAACTACCCCAATATATAAGGAATATTGAATCCCATAAATCCAAAAAGTTCTTATTTTCATATTGGATCATAGCTTTTATATTGTAAATGAATTCCAACATCATAAAGTAGGGCAAATTGTACATTTGTAAATGATTATTTTTGTAACTCAAAGCTGTACAGGTGCTTTTTCTGTTATGTAACTTGGTATTCTCTTCTTTTGTGCAGGGTGTCCTTAAAAATACTTTCATACTTTTAACTGGCATTAGGTTGCTTTGGATAATTGTATTAAACTGAAAATACTAACATTAAAAAAAAAAAAAAAAAAAAAAAAAAGTATATATATATATTTTTTTTTATCTTTTGCCTCTTTGCCAAAAGTTATTTTCCTGACAGATCTTCACTATACTCCATTAGTACCAATAAATGCTCATGGAAGTATGATCATTTTGAAGGGTTATCAGGTTTCAATATAATTGCAGTTTGTAGAAGTGAAGCTTCAGTCATGCATGCAGGATCTTAGATAAAGTGGATTTAGGAATGTTTAACAGCTGACTAGCTTTATGGACAGACTTCTTAGGACTACGTACAAAAACCTCATGCGCTTCTTCCACAATTCCTGCATTAGCACACAGTCTCCCTGAATGGCCTTTCCTTTGATGAAATATGCAACCATGATCCACAAAATCATGCAGCACTCAAAATTTATGTGTGTGTGTGTGTGTGTGTGTGTGTGTGTGTGTGTGTGTGTGTGTGTGTGTGTGTGTGTGTGTGTGTATGTAGGAGCTTAATGTTGAAACCTTTGCCTAAAAACATGCTGAATCTACACCAGACTCAGCATGTGATGATACTCCAAAACACACCAATGATGTTCCAATGGGTTTGCGTAACTCCTTAGAACTTCTTTAATTACAACACAATTTTAACGTGCCTGCTAAATATCCAAAAATGAACTGATACCTATCCATAATCACACACAAGAATGTATTTAGTTTAGTTTCTATGTTTGATTCCCACAATTTCTTCAATCTTGTCTAGTACTATCCATTGTTGATATGCACAAAATATAAAATATTTGAGTTTCTCTTTTGAATTTGACCAATTTTATTTAAATACTATCTAAAGTGACATAATATCAGCTTAAAGTACACTAACATTTGTGAAAATTGCAATACTGTGAAAGAATCCAGACTTGGTCGTTGAATAGAAGAGTGTGCAAGCAATAAGTGATTTGAATTGTAGAAAGATAGGACAAATGTAGACGAGTAGGGCCCTGTTGTGTTTTTTGACAAGGTCAGCATTGCGCCAAGTATAGTCAGAGACAGTGCAGAGCAGTCAAACAAAATGGAAACATTAAAATGAGAACCGGTGTGCCTCATCAACATCAAAGGGAGCTATATCAGCATCTGAGTGAGTTTGAACAGGATACAATGATAGTCTCCAGGAAGCAGGTTTGTCATACCACAACATTTCAGTTCATAAAGCGCATGCTGCTGCGACAGTGATCCATGTGTGGAAGCAGTGGATAGAAGATGGTCCTACACAGTAAAGGGTTGATACTGGACCATGCAAGATGGCCAGAGCACGAGATGACCACCATCTTGTCCGCAGGGCTGTAATGAACTGCACAGCCAGCTTCATCTGCAGTGCTGGTTTGATGTTTGATCACTGCAACAGATGTGAACCTGTCTGCATCGATGATTCATTGCCATTTGCTGCAGATTAGACTAGTTGCACAAGTGCCATTACATCACCTTCCACTGTCTAGAAACCACAAGTACCTCTAACAGTAATAGGCATGTGAAGGCCATCACTGGTGTTCTAAGTGGCAAAATGTTGTCTTATCAGATGAGTATTGTTTCAACCTGTCCTACAGTGATGGCCACATATCTGTTTGATGGTACCATAGTAAGGACCGCCATCTGGAAGCCTGCACTGTTGAGTGGCATAGCGGATAAACACCAGGTTGATGGTTTGGGGTGTCATTGGTTTCAACAACCAATCTCACCTCCTACTAATTGAGGGTACTTTGAGCAACAACTGGTACCCGAGAGATTGTAGAGCCTGAAGTACTCCCCTGCTTCAGGCATCTCCACAGGGCACATTTCAGCAGGACTATGCCCAGTCACACATTGTAAGAAATGTACAAACCTTAAACCTTCAAAGAGTGACAGGTACCATTGCTTCCCTGGGCTGCACAATTGTCTAACATGTCATCCACTGAATGTATCTGGGATATGATTGGTCAGAAATTTGTTTGTCACAGTTCTCCAGTAGCCAGGATCATTGAAATGTGAGCTCATATACAAACTGCATGGAGGGAGATCCCCCAGAAATGTATTCAGAACCTCTTCAATTCCATGCCAAGGTATATAGCGGCTCTAATTGCAGTGCATGGAGGCTACACCAAATGCTGAAAATTCAAGTTTAGAGGACAGGCTTAGATTTGAAAAGTGAATCATTTGTTTATTGTCATGTGCCTATTCTGTAGTATTAAATTCATTACAATCATGCTTTTCCTTCTTGGTGATGCAATTTTCACAAACAGTAGTGTGTGGTAATATTTTTTTGGACATACTGAATTTTAAATTTACAATGAATGTATCTCTACATTTGTTATCAGCTATGTCTTTTGGCATACTTTTCTTTGGATTTTGAATTGACATATCTTCTAACACATGTAACATTAATATAATTTTGAGTCGAACTAGTACTCAATGCTCCATTTATTGCTAGTATTTACCTAGAACCCGTTTTGTTAGGATCTTCCTAACATCATCAGCTGTTGTCGACTAATGGATGTCAGCTTGGTGAACTTCTTGGAGGTGATAGAGGTGTCTCTGTCGGTATCTTGATGAACTTGAAGTTTGGGTTCTCTTCAAAGGTACTATCGAAATTGAACAATTTTCTTGACGCCCCTATCACCTCCAAGAAGTTCACCGAACTGACATCCATTAGTCGTCAACAGCTGGTGATGTTAGGAAGATCCTAACAAAATGCGTTCTAGGTAAATACCAGCAATAAATGGAGTATTGAGTACTAGTTCGGCTCAAAATTATCTTAATTTTGTGCTTCATTATATCATAGTCCTTACACATTGGAACATGTAACATGTTTTAATGGATGAAATAAATACAATATGCAGTCATACCTTAAAATGTATCATAGAAGGCTATGGATTGTAATTTCCAATATTATTTCCAATATTTTTCTTCCACATTAGCCAACTGGCTATTGTGGAATTATGTTCTGTGGATTTATGTGGATGTAATGTGGATTTAAACATTATGAATTGGGCTTATTTCATGATAACTAATTAAATCACACTTTAAGCATATTATATGATCCTTGTTTTTTTACTAAATGGAATTAATAAAGAATAATACTTTATTTTCAATAATGGATACAACTCCATTACCTCATAAGACATAATCTCTTACATATTATTAGTGGATATTTTCTTGAACTCAAAATCCTAATGCTGCAAAGCATAGAATTACATAAACAGTAGAAACAACCAAAACTTAAAACATTAAAATGCAGTGCCATAATTTACTGACATAATGGAGAAAACCTATTAGGTTAATATCAGTACTTACAACACTCAACAGATTCACATAATTTTAACACAAAATAATACATTACACATAACAATACAAGTATTATATTGTAAAATTGTTTTTGAACTGGTTCAACGCAAAAGTAAACCAAAATGAGATAGACACAAGAGAACACTAACAAAGGTAATGAACAACAGGTAACACTGGAGCATGGACAATACTCAATGGTTCAAAGGGCAAAGCACATGCCTTCTGGAGTTGGACTGTTCAAAGCAGTAGAAATGCAGGGCTAAAAAAAAAAGTGTGCGAGTAGAATTACAACTGCAGACAAGGAGGTTAAATTTGCTTTTACTCTTCAGACAGTAGATAAGAAGTCCACAATATAGATCTCTAAAGTGGCATGAAGCTTTTTAAGAGGGTTTTTAAGTGCCATCATAAGCAGGATTGCCATACGTTTCTATTATCTAATGAGGACAAAAATATACATGACCAGATTCTAGACAAGGGCTGCAAAAGTTTTGTGGTAGCAGAGAGACCATGTTCTATTTTTTCTCCCCCCCCCCCCCCCCTTTCATGCTGGAAGCTCTGGCATCAGGTGCTTGTTCATTGAGAAATTGTGACTCCTGTTCTGACAAACTGCAACCAGAGGTAACTCAGCACAATGATCAAATGCCACCTCCAATACTGCTATGATGTCCTCTATGGAAGTGGATGCAGAAAGAAGATTCCATAGATCTGAATGAGAAATCTTGATAAGATAAAAGAGAGCGATGCAATCAATATTTAAATTTATCTGTTTCTACTACATGACTGAAATAACTAAACAGTAAGTGGCTAGGATTCATAATCCAGATCTGGCAAAAAAAGGAGATAGGTTATGGCTGATGTCCAGCTCCTTTTCCCAGAGCAGTTCACTGTTCTATTATGTATGGTAACCCTGACTGCAACTATAATCTGTCAATACCACTGCAAGTACAAACTCCAATCAGAATGAGAAGTATAATGAACAAATATGGGTGTGTAACCAAAATTAATAACCATTATTAGATTATATAAGAACAAGACACTGTATTGTGAATATGAGAATTAAAATCATATTTCCTTATTTTAATGTCTCATCGAAGGATTTCAATCATTATGAACTTATAAAAATAAAACATCACAGTTCTAACACACAGCTTAATGGCTGGTCAGAAAAAATACAAACTTAGTTCACGAAGATGCTGTTAACGTGGTTTACTGCTGCTGAATGGGTCTCGTGGAATGCTCAAAGGCAGACGTATTGGTTGCGCTATTTTGAATGGCAGCAGCGATCCGAAGACTACGTGCTGGATTACAGGAAACTTTCCCAGAATCTAAAAAATACAAGAAATTTACTAGTAAGCTCATAATTACATAAGACTTTATTCTATTTTAAATCACAATACTGTTTATCTAAGATAGGGAGAATACAAATACTGTAGATTTTTAAATATGGTCCAGTTTCATGGTTTAAAGATATGAAAGAAAAGCATCCACCCATCTCTGCCAAAATTCTTGAATTTATAATAAATACAAATTACTTATGGATTGCTATTATAACTTATATGAAGGTTGTTAACTATTACAATAACCATTATACAACTTGATAAAATAATTGCATATTTCATGGTCTTTGCAATACTGTTAGTTTAAGTGAAAACTGTGTGGCATCACTATGAAAATGAAATCAATACATCTACAGGCCAGTTCACAGTAACCAGAAATTGAACAATGATGAAGCATTCACAATGAATGAGAAACCTATTAAGAGCTCAAGAGTGAGAGAGTGGTTTCCTTCCTAATAATGATATTTTGTGTAATACTAGTATGGTTATAGATATAGTGTTGTAGATAATTGCAAATCTATAGGTAAAGTGTTGTAAATAAGGATAGGGGTGATTTCTGAAAGTTGTAAGTATCCATAATTTGTACTTAGACCTAAAGCCTAAGTATCCAATGTTTTGTTTAGATTGGTCAAATAGTTACAATTTGTACACAAGAGGTTCAAAGATATGGATAGCTTTATAAAATTGAATGGTATCCTATAATTTTTACTATGCCTTATAGTCCAAGTGGAATTTGTACCATACTTGATCAAGCAATATAATTTTGGGTTTGAAAATAAAGTAAATGAAGCTTTTAAAAATACTGAGTACCACATAATTCAAAATAAATATTAGCTGGTTTTCGGAAGTTATAATGTAACCAATGATTTTTGCAACTCCTATTGTTTAATTATGGAATGCATATTTTGACAAATGTATAAATATTGCAGATTTCTGCATAAGGGGTTTAAAATATGGTAGGTGTAGTTATTTTTTTAGATGTAAGTTAGGTTATAGTTTTTGGTGGGTCCTATAGTAAAGGGTTTTTCAACCAGAGTATCATATCTTTAATAGTGATAGCTGCCATTGTTATTGAATTACAGCAATCATTTTTTTCAAGTGGTTACAGTTGTTATTGACAAAATAGCCATGGAATGTTACAGCATTCAGCAACACGTAGAAATTGTGAAAATGTATTACACAGTACCTTTCATGTATTGCATGATACTGGGCTCTTATAAGGGACTATTTTTGACCTCAATTGGATGCTATAGATCTCAGAAACATCTGGTTCCAGCAAGATGGTGCCACATGTCCTACTGCTCTCAAAACAATCTTTTGAAGGAGAAGTTCAGAGGTTTCATCATTTCCCGTGGTGGTGAAGTTAACTGGCCCCCGAGATCATGTGATTTAGTGCTGTTGGATTACTTCTTGTGGGGTTATGTTAAACCTTGAGTTTATGTCAACAAGCCAGAAACAGTAAATAATCTTCTGAATAACATCACGCATGGACCAAAATTATGTGCTTTTGTCATTGAAAATTGGGTTAACCATATAAGCATAACCAAACAAAGTTGCAGAGGTAACTTAATTGATGTTCTCTTCCAAACGTAATGACATTATATTCCAAAACAAGACAAAAATAAACCTCTATCATTTATACAACGTGCTTTATTTAATTTAAAGATAGGATACTCTTGTTGAAAGACCTTTTATAAGTATACAAAGTTTCATCTAGATAATCCAAGGGATTGTTTGTTTTTGTTTTTTTGTAATTTACGTCCTCCAATGTCAAGTTATATCGGATGATGAGTGAAATGATGCTCAAATGAGCTCGGGGTCCATAGAGCTTAGAGTTACCCGATATTCGTCTTTAAGGATAAGGGAAAACCCCGGAAAAACCTTATCCAGGTAACTCACCCTGACCGAGATTCGAACTCGGGACCTCTTGAACGTGAGGCAGACATGCTACCATCTACGCTACCGAGGCGGGCTCCAAGGGATTGTAGGGGGTTGAAAATAGATATCAAATATAAGAGTAGCTTATCATTTTTGTGCATTTATAGAATCCAAGTGTACCTGATTTTGTCACAATCATATAAAAAATATTACTTGATAAAACTACAGTTACCGAGAGTATGGTTCTTAGGTCCTTTGACACCTACGTCATTTGGACCCAACCTCAGTGAAATATGAGGGAAATGTGGTGATATAAACAATACACAACCCCCTAAAATAACTCAGTTTCAATGTACATATTTTAAGCCTCCATTTGTCCCTTTGGGCTCGCAGTCATTAAAACTCTACCATATTTGCAATAAAGTGCCAAAAGCAGCCTTTGATATCCACAATCAACAAAAGAGGAGTGAATATAAAAAAATATCCTTTGATTCCATCAAGAAATACATGCACACACTACACACAAATTTTCTCTCTTTATTGAAAGCTTTCCATCTATTGTGTTTTTGAAGAGAGCACTATTAGTGCTTGTATTGTATTTGTGACTACAATGGCCCCTACATTTTCAAAGTTAAGGGGAGGCATCTGTGAAAAATGCTAAAATCCAGAGTTTACATCAGAACTGCTTGAAATTTTGTCATTAGGTGGAGTATAGGGAATATAGTTAAGCTTTCAAAATTCATCTTTCTATCTTAGTGTTTATTTTTTTAAAAGTGCTTTTTATAGTATGATTTTTGTATGTTATGTAAAAAGTCCCAGGTCATACAGTTTTTCTTTTAGAAACTTTAAATTTTAGATTCAGGTTTCTCTATATATCAGTTACAAAAGTTGTATAGCTCTTTCACCAATAAAACAAGAAATTAGATTTGCTAAATTTACTCACCACCCCTGGGCCACAAAAAAGTTCCAAAAAATATTCAAGAAATACAATATAGCATTGGCACCAAAAAACAATTACAACATTATATAAACCTACTTAACAGTAATACTACTGATAAGATAAAACCAAAAGAAAAGTCAGGCATTTACAAGATTAAGTGTAAAGACTGTGAAAAAATTTACATAGGGAGGACAAAAAGAAACATAGGCAATAAAAAGAAAGAACATTTTAGGCACTTAAGATATAAAAATATTGATAAGTCTGCAATAGCAGCTCATTTCTCGTCTGAAAATGTTGAAATTGAAGATAGCACCAAATTACTAAAATACGTACAAAAACATAGTGAACTCATCATATGGGAGAAAATATAAATAGAAAAACATAAAAACCAACTAATGAATTTTGAAATCCCGCCAGAAGATAACCCCACATTTAAATTCATCACAAAATCAACAGATGGCAGCAGCAACTCCAGAATTACCCACACCACTGGATCGAGCTTTAGTAGCATAAGAGCCGAGCAAACGGTGGTTCGTGAAACATGTCCTCAAATTAGGTACGTAAGTGAAGCTGATGTGTAATAAATACGACTCATTTATAATTTAATAATTTCTGTATAAAGTTTTATTATTAAACAGAAAAAAGTAGTTATTTGTCTGCTTCTCTGTTGTCTTTTGAATTTATCAATTTTCTTTTTGACCAATTCAGCACTGAATCCATTGTATTCTGCAATTTGAATTATATGATTGTACTCTTTGATATATTCCATCTTGTTTATGGGTACATTAACCAGTCTGTAAGTTAAACTGTTGATAACAGCATGCTGTCTTGGGTTATATCCATCTGATTTTATGAAATTTTCTGTGTGTTTTTCTATATATGCCTCTTTGACTAGTTTAGATGTATAAATCATTTCTTGCTGCATTCAGATGTTGATGCACGAGTACTTATCATTACATCAAAAACTATTGCACTGATCTCCAGCTTTATTCATGACCAATTTAACAATGTAACTGCAATCTGTGTTATATTTGTCATTGTTTCTCATCCACATATATATATATATGCGAATCAATTTATCGGAATTTTATGGTTAGAAGTTATGGTTGGGAGCCTTGGCATAACCTTGGCTTAGTTTTTTATCTACTGTCACTCCGGTTCTCAGAAATATGGGCATCATTCCTAAATGCTTCTGTTGTATCGTGTGTAGCAGATACAAGGTTTTAGTTTTGCTCCCATTAAGAGATTTCTTGTGTCCAATATTGGTGTTTGATAGCTCCTCCTGGATTATCGGAATCGTGTAACATGATATGCATTGTTCATATAGGTGCTGTTGCCACTTTAAAACATAGTAATTTACTTATGCATTTCTTCTACATCTACTGTTGGTCTGAAGTAGCGATAATAAATTACTTCCCATCCCATCAGTTCATGGTACTGAGTTTTCATGCATTGTCAGAAGTTTGGCTATTTATGTGAGCTATCTGTACCTCCCTTACCCTCTGGGAATTTTGATTCTGAAAATTTATGGGCTTTTGACCTTGGTTATTCTGCACCCTGTCTGGTTGTCCTCATGATTGTTTCTATTTTCACTATTCAGTCTGTTATTATAATGCTTGAGTAAGCACACATAACTGCTTGTGCATTGCCTTTCTTTTGTTTGAAGTGCAATTAGCAATTCCATCACATCTAAAAACTCTATAAGTTTACTACTATTACATTGTTCCTAATATTTTCAAAAAATAAAACATACTAGATTATTGTGCAAATAATTTCTTGATCAGTTGTAAATGGATAAGATATTGGTGTTTTATTTGCTACACATATGAAATAATTGACCATTGTTAAACTGCCTTTAAGATTGTATTTGTCTGTGGCTATTTGATTCTGATTTGATTTTGAACTGATTACTCCCAGTATAAAGTATTTATTGTTAGAATGAAGTAAAGTATTCTTCTGCATTCTGTACTGAGCTCCACCTCTAGTATGCCATTGGTTAACATAACATCTACTGTACTGAGCTCCACCTCTAGTATGCCATTGGTTAACATAACATCTACACGTGTGCAATGCTGTCACTTGAGTTTAACTGCTATCTTTGTTGTTACAACAACCAGTGCATTGTTGAGCCACAGAGAGTCATTGTTTTCACAGTAATCACATTATATGTAATATTAATTCTATATTATAATAACTTATAATGATTTATTGAAATAAGTAAAGCAAAAAGCTTAATAAACCATGGTATTCTGGAAGAAAACCATTGGTCAATGTGGTTAATTTTCACCACATTGTTCTGTGATATTTACTTTATTCTTACAATAAATAGGTAATAACATATTAGCAACAAATTTCTAAATATGCTAAGGTTTCCTCTCCCATTAGGGTCATTTGCAGCCATTCAGCTGCCCATTTTCTAAGACCCTTTTAGATTAAATACATCCTCAATTCACATGGTATCATTTTTATTTTAAAATACCTCTTGATCTCTCTAAAGAATCACATTAATTGTAACATCAATGTTGGAGCTATATTTCAGACATTGGGTACAATTAATTAAATTTTTCTTGAAAATAGAATAAACTGCAGCACCACATTTGAAATGCTGACTGTGGCTTTTGGCAAATCTACTGTGAGTAAGGCAAGAATTTACAGTGGTATAAACATTTCAAAGAGGGTCATAAAGACAATTGCTCTGAATGTCCTCAGACATCAATTACTGACAATGTGGAAGAAAAGAAAATGGTTTAGGAAAATCACTGAATCATTTCTAAATAGGTTGACCAGAATTGTAACAAAACCACTAGTGAAAATTGCATCACAATAAACCTCCTACTTACACCTCAATGTTTGTTCATGATTTCTTTTGGGGGGGGGGGGGGGGAGTTGACTTTGCCACTGTATTTGTTGGATAGGGGACCATTGAAACATGTTTCTATTCCTGATGAGATACAAACAGAATTGTTGAGAGAGCAAACACCCATAACGAGTTTCAGAAGTGCTTCAAAGGATGAAAAAGTGCTGGTACAAATGTATTATATGAGTGGAATTATTTTAAAGGGGATATGCTTGATATGACAAATAAATATTCTTTAAGAAAAAGATTCCCATTTTTTTTTTATCACATCTTGTACAAACATTTCAGTTTTGAGAGTAACTAAGCTTGTAGTTACTACTACCATTTTTAACTACATCTACTATATCCTTACAATTGGATTTTAAATTCTCAATTTCATTTTTTATATTTATTATGGTACAATTTTCCTTCATTTCATTTGATTTCACTCATAAAACATATCTGTAACTTTAATTATAGTTTCTGTCTGAAATTTAATTTGCTCAGATCTAATTTCTTCTATTTGGATATTTATATCAGCTGCTATCTGGCTTTGTTATTTATTTCAGTAGCAAGCTGGTCATGTTTCATTGATAATTTCTTAGATATTTAAACCATTTCTTTTTTATCACTGGCAAATTTGTGTAGCTTTTCAGTGAGTTCCGAACCAAGTTATCCTGCTTTTCAGTAACATTCTATGTTATTTCTCTATGTTCCCTAGCTGATTTCTTTTGTTTTTCAGTAAAGTCCTTAAACGACTTTCTGGTCTTTATTAATTTTTGTCATTTCTAGTTTCATCCATCTCAACAAAGTAATTATCTCCAGATGTTGCTGGCCAACATTACTGTATTCAGCTCTATCCTAATTATTGTGTTCTTTATGAGATTCACTTCTTGTTATATTTCTCTATACATTTTCTTTGATTTAATTTGTACTATTCAACCCCTTCTCATATGCATGCAATGTTGTTACATTTAATTACTAGTTTCCTACATAATATACAGATTGCGAATTGTGACTGTTTTAAATCTTGGTGTTTATGTTATGAGGTTCTAAATATCATAGACATCTTTTTCTTATCTTCTTTTTGTTGTGGTCCTTGGGCTCTGTTGCAGATCCCTTGGTGTCATAGTGAAGCTTCTGTTTCAGTTGGTCTTGGTATTCAAAGAATTCTATTTTTAAGTGTTATTTTTGTTTTGTTTATTTGCTTGTTGTTCCAAATCTAATTTGTGTTCCACTCAGAAGTGTTCTACTTACGGAATAGTTGTTTAAAAAATTTATATACATAGGATGTAAAAAAAAGCTATGTCAAAAATTTGGGAAAACATTTCTTGCATATGTATATAAATGAATTGATGTTTGTTAGTCTCACAAAAACTTGAGAACAGCTGAACCGATTTGACTAATTTTGGTTTTGAAATATTTGTATAAGTCCAAGGAAGGTTTGAAAGGCGAGGAACCTGAAGTGATAATGGACCAGGTTATTAACTAAATAAAAAAGTTCACACGTAAACTTTTATAGAACATATACACCTTTTATTTTCAACAAACAAAAGTATTATAAAATAGAAAGGTATTCCACTCCTTGCCAAAGTCTTCAAAGCTATTTCACTTACATTATTTTATTAAATAACGTTTATCATTTGTTATAAGACTGAAATTTTTTATGTAGCTTTTTTTCGAAGATTAGACAAAATTAATTTCTGATCGCACTATAACATTATAAATATTTGACCACAGATAACCGTTGTCAAATATTGATGAATCCTTGGATATCTTCTTTATAATTTGTATTTGTGAATTCGAGAATGTGAATTGAATTGACACAAAATTAACTAAATTACTTTGTGAAGTTTGCGCAAACTTTTTACTATGCCAAGGAGAAGATGACCTACTTAGGTTGTAGAAGTCAGTAAAATGTGTGATGAACTATGTCACGTGCTGACCGCACTGAGGAGCAGCAAGATACAGCTAATGCTAATAGTCGTGTTGGTATGTCAGAATTGCATTCTAGAGTGTCTGTTTTTTCAGGGAGAGTTGTTTTCGTACAAATCAGTTGACACAGTTATAGACAAGGATAACATAGTCAACCACCCTACAGAGTTTTTAAATTCATTAAAATTGCCTGAATTCCCACCTCACAATTTTAAAATTAAAAGTAGGATCAGTTGTAATCATACTGTGTACATTAACCAACCACAACTATGCAATGGAACAAGACCTACTGTGAAAAAGCTAACGAATAACGTCATCAAGGCAACAATCAAGGGAAAGTGCAAAGGAGAGGATATCTTGATTCCGCGTATTCTGATGATTCCAACGGGCATACCTTTTGATTTTAAACGTCTACAATTTCCCATGCATTTGGCCTTTGCAATGACCATAAATAAATCGCAAGGGCAGTCGTTGGAAGTTTGCACAATCAACTTGTAGTTTCCCTGTTTCTCTATGGACAATTATACATCCCGTATTTCCCGGGATTTCCCATATTTGAACCTATTTTTTCATAATCTCCCAACTCCCGTATTTTCAGACTCATTGTGCGTTTTTCTCCCATTTTTAACTTTGTCTTTTTAGGTACATATGTACAAATAGTTTTCAAGGATTTAAATTTTGCATGCACGGTCAGGATGTGTTGAAATGGTGGACAGCAGAAATTTGCGCTTCTTGTCTGCAAACCAATGAATGTAATGAATGCTTGCTCCAGACCTTCGTTTCCTTTCTTCCAATAGTTCCTTCCAGTATCCTTGCAATGAAAATACAGAAGTAGAAACAATTGTTCAGGCTTATATTAGTTTCTTTGTGAATATTGCAAATGTTTTCATTCAAAAAGCAAAGTATTTGGAGAATTCCGAACTTAGTTTTATGGAATCTCATGAAGCTGTACAATTGCTAATTAGTAAAGTTAGAGAAAGGAAGATAGATTTTTTTTGGTAGTGGTACTCATTGTTAGCTATTGTTCTTGATTAAAATTTGAAATCTACTATGATAATTTATATTCTTACTTTGTTAATAAATTTGATGATAGTTTAAAGTGTTTAATTCCACTACATCTAAAAAGGGAATTAACATTCAATGATATGCATGAAGTTGTGGAATGTGTCAAGCTAGACTGTGACAATGAAGATGAATTTTATAATTCTAATGATGCAATTAAATGTGCTGTCTCTTTAGAGGGTAGCGTTAATCAAAAGTGGATAAAAGTTTTCACCAGTTTGAAATCAAATAATGTGAATTTTGAGAACTTAGGTAAGCTGGTAGGTTTTATTATGAGCATACCAGGAAGTAATGCTCACATTGAGAGAGTATTTTCTTTTATGAATAACAAGTGGACAGATGTAAGGAATAGAAGTAGTACAAATCTAATCAAATCTGAATTGCAAGTTGCTATAAATTTTCCTTACTCATGCAATGAATTCTTTGAATTTGCTAAAAATGACATAAAACTACGCAAAATCTGTTGCAAAATCTGTGTAAGTATTTGTGATGTGTAAATTAAATAGTTATTGTTTACAAATACTGCAATGATTATTTTGTGAAAATTTGCTGTGCTCATAATCTCCCTTATTTCCCTTTAAAAAAAAAACAAAAAAAACACCCAACCTGGTCACCCTGTCGCGTATTCGCACATCATAAAACCTTCATCTTTATATATTTACACAACACAAAAAAAAGGCAAAAAGTATTGTTTATCAGAAAGCTTTAAATTGACTAATTGTAATTGTATTTAAACTTCACTCTCAATTGTAGAATGAATAACTAACTAATCTGAAATCTGAATTTGTTTTATTTATATAGATAAGTTCAGACAACTTTTATTGGCATTACGAAGTTTGCCGGGTCAGCTAGTACAGGATAAAATAATGTAATATGAATATAGGTCCAGAGATTATTTCCATGCTAGAGCTCCTTTTCTACAATTCTGCTTACAGGGTGAGATGTGTAATACTGTCCTGTGGCCATAACCCCACAGCAGAACAGTGGTTTAATTGTACGGTAGTAAACATTTGCTTTTACATCTGGTTAAATGAGTCAGTACTAGGTGATGCATTTCACCATTGTCATTGTGCTACAGTACGCTTGTTAGACACTGGTACTCAGTTCATGCACAATTGAGTTGCTCCTCATTTCAGGCTTTCTGTCTGTCGATTTCTGAAATGCAGGTTTCCTGGTAGATGGATATGAAGAGGTGGACCAATTCTATAATCTCCACACTCGCCCGACTTTGCCCCACTAGATTTATTTGTGGGGACATTTAAAATCTCTTATTTATGCAACTCCAGTTCCAGAAGTAGAGAATCTTCATGTTCGTATTGTGGAAGGCTGCCAAAGTTCTCCAGGCCTAAGTTGGAGCATTAGGGAGTCCATGTGACAGCAAGTTGATGGATGCATTGGAGCTAATGGAGGTCATTTTGTACATGTGCTGTGATTTCCTGTTTTCCAATGGTTCTGTCATTGAGTGTTGTATGGGGTTCAGCTGTAGAAAAAGTGTACTAAAAAGGAAATATACAATTTCTGTTTTTAATAACTGATGGCACATCAAAATTTAGAATATGTGGAATGTTTTTAATAACAATTTTTTCCCATGTTGTAAGTTCAAGTTTTGTTGACAAAAATCAGGCATATACAGGATAAATTGTGAAGACTGTGACAAATTTTATATTGGTTTGACAAAAAGAAATTTAAAAACTAGATTAACAGAACACCGTAAGAACATAAAATATAAACAAACAGAAAAATTGGCAGTTGCTTTTCATTTCTGGAATGATAACCACATCGGAGAGGAGATCAAACCATTGTCAACAAAACTTGAACTTACAACATGAGAAAAAATTTGTATTATTAAAAACATTACACATATTCTAAATTTTGATGTGCCATCAGCGAGTGGTCTACTGAACTTATGTAAAGAATCTTCTGAGAGAGGGAGCCAACTAGAAGAGATCCAGACAACAATCAACTGTGATGAGTCGCTAATCAGCTGAGGATGAAACTGCAACAGTTTCGAAAACGTTCCTGATTTTGAAAAAGGACATGAGTGAAATTACAAGTTTTTAAAAGGTATGACTCAATTTTAGTCTTTATACAGTCAGTGATATGTTTCTTGAATATGTTTATTATCTTTGAATATAACAGTCTAGGTGGCTCAATTGGTTAGGTGCTGGCTTATTGATCCTAAGGTTGTGGATTTAAAGTTGGCCCAGATCAATGGTTTATAAGTGCGCTTAAAAATGGTAGCCTATGCCAGTAGGTTTACTGGCATGTAAAAGCACAATTGCAGGACAAAATTCTGGCACACTGGTGGCGCTGATAAGATCATGGCAAATGAAGTGTTGTTAACAAACAAAATACTTTTTTAAAATGTTTATTCTTGAATATGTTTACTGTTAACTTGCATTACATTATCAATATAAATAATATGTTTCCTTGCTTTTTTATGGATATATTTACATATTTAATATGCATAGCCTAGAATAATAAGTAAAACTTCAAAGTAGTAATAATTCAAAACTTATATGGCCAACTCTAACAACTGCTGTCAATAAGAACATTTCCATAATTTGTCAGATAACACTGGGCAACAATGAAAAGGTTTCGGGCTTAAAAATAGCGAATTTACATGTATTTCCATCTGCTGAATTAAAAAATTACCATAAAAATGATAGATTAGCTCTTTTTTTTGAAAATAAAGTGACATTTCATTTTTTAGAGTGAAGATTTTAAATTAAGAGGAATTTTTTTCTTGGGAGTTGGCACACCTGTCAAATAACAAAACATCAGAGAGAAATTTTGGAAATTAAGTGATGCAAAAGTTAAGGAAGGCATTTTTGTCAGACCACAAATAAGAGACCTTGTAAAGGATTCTGCATTTGACCAAATTTTGGAGGGGAAAGAAAAGGAAGCTTGGGAAGCCTTCAAGGGTGTTGTTAATGGATTTTTAGGCAATAAAAGAGATGACAACTACAAGCATTTGGCGACAGTGCTCCTGCAAAAATACCGTAACCTTGGATGCAACATGTTACTTAAGATCCATTTTCTCCACTCCCACCTAGACTTTTTCCCTCCTAGTTGTCGAGCTGTTAGTGATGAACATGGGGAGAGATTCCATCAGGACATTTCTGTTATGGAACAAAGATATCAGGGCCGTTGGAATGAAGTAACGCTTGCGGATTACTGTTGGCCTTTGTATAGGGATTCTGTGGAACTCCATCACAAGAGGCAAGCTAAAAGATGACAAAGTCAATAGGCCACCACATGATTCTCTTCAGACATGACTATCTGCAAAGTATTTTTTCAGCAATTTAGAGCTCTTAGCATGTAATTACCAGTTAAAAAAATCAAATGCACTTTCATTGTTGTTAGTATGTAATTAAAATGTATCCTTTTCTCTCAATCCGTTAATATGTAATACTTCCACCTTGTGTATAGCATAGAAACTAGAGCCAATAAAAATTTTTCATTGTCATATTTGTTTTTCTCAACCCAAAATTAGTAGGAACTGCCTCATGAAGTGCTTGAAACATTCAAAAATTATTTTGTTGTTGCCCAGTGTAATCAAAGAAAAGCAACAACTATTATTCTGCCAGTCTTCAAAGAGATGCCAAGGTAGGAAAATTGTTACTTGTATTACTACCACAACAGCATTTGTATAGTTTGGCATGGAGTTACGTCGCCATTTCTCTTTAGTAGTGGGTGGGGCAAAAAAGACCCATTCCCTTCGGCAGACAGCAGTCGATGTCATGAGGCAGAAGGTGGGCTAGGCTGTTACTGCACAGATACCATTCAAAACCTTTCCAATACATTCCAGAAGATAATTCGAGAAGAATCACCAGCAGATGCTTCTGGTTATGCCCGACAAGTATGTGAAGCTGATGTGAGCTTAGTTAAAACAACGAAGAGTTGGGTGTTTTGAGCTTCGAGTGTCAGTTGCCAAGTGTGCTCTGTTGGGAGGAGCCAACACTGTCAAGCAGTTCACAAATCAGTTGAAGTCTGAGAGAACAAATCTGGCACTTGACGTTTTAGTTGCCTGTAGCAGCATTGCTGCCTTTTTCACTTGCTGTATGTTGCCAGTGGTTCCACATCTAAGCTATCTTCTTTCTCTTAGCTATAAAAACTATATTAATGAAACTAGAATTCCTCTAGATATACTGTTGTAATTCATCCACAAATCACAATCTTTCACTTTGCACCTATAACAATATATTATTGCAAGCGGTATAACACATGGAAGCCAGAAGTCAGGAACAACTGAAGAATGTATGCATATATGGCATTATGGGTGACGACACACCTCTGCTCACATGACACTCATGTAATGTATCTGTAAAACGACTGGGTGCAATAAGGCGACCCTCCTTACTTGCCCCTTATGAGCTGCCTGAGTCACGTGGCTGTCAAATGCTAGGTTAATTCTCCCAGACTGTAGTCAATGAGTGGTGCAAGATTCGACCAAGCAGTACATCAAAGTGTGGTACATCCCAAGCTCTATGGTGAAGAGCTGGAAGGCCATGGAATGGTGCAGTAAGAGCAGCTCTGTGGTAAGGAATTGGTGGGTTGTGGAACAGGCAGCGAAGTAGTTTATATGCAAATTATCAGAGTTGTGTTCGGAATCGATGTGTGACTCTGTGAAAGAGGTGAACCAGTGTGTATGTCAGAAAAGAATAATAGCAGCAGAAAGGGTGCATTCTAAAGAGACATAAAGAAACATTGTAGAGATGTGTCAAAGTGGTGTATTTGTGTAAAGTTAGTTAAGCGCAGAGGTTCTACTCCCATTAGTCCTGGACCCGTAGGACCAAGGACCCAGGCCTCCTTCTACCTGGGAGTGGTGTATACTCTGGGGCTCTTTCCATAGGGCAATACCTGATTTCTTAAAAGGCCCCCCCCCCCCCCCCCCCTGCTGAGCACAAAGTCAAGACGGGATGGAAGTGGATATGCCACTTACGTGCATCAACCCCGCAGGGAAGACTACCGAAAACCTCAGTGGGGCCGCCTGGTGATCTAGCACATCTACTAGCTCTGCAGGCTAGTACTCGGGACTTATGAGGCAACCCTCTACCCCCTCCGGGCGGCCGTAGCCTTGCCGGAGGTACCCAATTCCCCGTGGGTGTCGGGAACTCACTGCCCCCGAGTCCAACCCAATCCAAACAACTCCCCTACGGGAGGGGCTTGGCAGTTTGGCCCGAGGTTCCTCTAGTAATGTCAGAGGTACCATGAGTGCTAAGGGTCCGCAGCACACGCACCTCGGCAGCTGAAGGTGACGGATCCCCTCTCCTACGGGAATTTGTGTAAAAGAGAGGCTGATTGTAAGTTAGTATTGGTCTAAGGATTAAGTGACAAATAAGGAAGTTTTAGCAAACTTTGCAGTTTTGCCATACTACGTCCTAAGTGGAGCACATACACTATCTGAAAATATGTCCTGATCTGAGCCACCTGATTAGCAAAGGTGACTTATTGGACAACTGATATTATCAGTTTCTAGCAAAGTTTCTTGTGATAATAATCTTAAATTGCATCAAAGAAACAGTAGAAATTAAACTAAGGAAGGAGCAGGTAGGTTTCTGTAAACACCGAAGCTGTGGGGATCTGATAAATACTGTCCAAATTATCTTTGAACAATCATCTGAATGGCAAAATACTGTCCAAATTATCTTGGAACAAATACTGTGACTTTGTGGGTTCGTAGAATTAAAAGTCCAATTTGCCGAAATTCCAAATGTTCTTCATTTCCGTAGAAATACACTGTTCACTTCTCATGTAACAACATTACATATACAACACAATCTTCCAAGGTCGATGACAATAACAAACAGCTCTCGTTACGAACACTTTACAGCTGTTTATTGTTCGCCTATCGTGGCTCACTCTTGTTTTACAACTTATCACTTCCTTAAATACCTCATTCATAATTTGAGACTGTTCTGTACAATAACTAGATGTTTCTGGAATAAACATCGAATGACGAAATCCGAACCTTCCAGAAGCGTAACTTAATCTGGACCAGCAAGTCCTTTATCTCGCGCTATGTTTATCTGCTATTTGCAGGCTCTTTATTTCCACACTGTTTGCCTATCAGTTCCTTTGTGTGCGCAAGCTGCGTTATCGCAATCGGGTTCGCGACAATACATTGTATACAGTATTTATACATTTTGAAAGAGCCTTTGACTCAGTTAAAAGAACAGCTATATGGCATACACTGGAAACTTATGGAATGCATAAAAATTTATAAATATTATCAAAGATATGTATGCAAATTATAAATGCCAAATGCTACACAAAGGAAAATTGAATGAACCAATACAAACCAATAAGGGAGTTAAACAAGCTGTATTCTTTCACCAATTATATTTGTGATGGCCTTGGATAGAGTTATGAGGAAGATCACCTACCAAAGGAAGAAGAGGCTTGCAGTGGGGGTTGCGGAATTATCTGGAGGATCTTGACTTTGCAGATGATATTTGCCTGTTAGTACTAAGGTTCCAGGATATGGAAACAAAATTAATGCATCTACAAGAAGCAGCAAAGAAAGTTGTATTAAAAGTAAATTCCAAGAAAACAAAAGAGATGAGAATAAATGATAGTTCCCAACAAAATATTTAAAGTGGATGACAAAGATATAGAAGAGGTAGATTTATTTATTTATCTTGGGAGTGTTGTTAATAAGACAGGTGGTACAGATAAAGATATTAAGAGACAAATCCAATAGGCAAATGGAGCCTTTGTGCAACTTAACCCCATATGGAAAGATGCAAATATAATAAGGAGAACAAAACTATGTATCTTCAATACAAATGTGAAATCAGTACTCCTGTATGGCTACGAAACATGGAAAGTAACGGAACAAATAAACAAATTATTGACTTTTGTAAGTAATTGTTTGAGAAGAGATACGTGGTCAAATATTATAACAAAGAACTATAGACATGAACACATCAAGATAAAATAACGGTGCAAATAAAAAAGAGAAAATAATACTGGAAGGTCATATGCTCAGGAAAGCAGGAGGAGCCATCAACAGGATGTGATGGATTGGAATCCCTAAGGAGCAAGGAAAAGAAGTAAACCCAGAAAGATATGGAGAAGGACCACAGAGGAACACATTAAGAAGAGCTCAGGGAAGTGAAGTAGCTAGCTAGTCCTAGAGGAAGATGGAAGTCCTTTATTGATGCCCTATATATTCCACAAAGGAATAACAGAAACTATAAAAAATAAATCAGAATGCTTTATGGAGGTGACTGTTATTGATATTGCATTGTTTAAAAACATGTGCTATATCATTCCCTGATTATTTCTTATATGTATGTAAAGGAATACCGTATTTGCACGAATGTAATGCGCACCCCATATTTGAAACTCAAAATTACCACTGAAATGTTTTTAGTTTGTCCTCAAAAATTGCAGGAAGCTTCTGCAACACTGTTGTATGGCATCTTAGAAATAAACCAGTCTGCTTCATGAAATGATCCATCCATCTACAGCTAGCCTTAAGTTCTTGTTTCGGAATACCAAGAACTTCAGCCTCTTCTTTAGCTTTCTTTTGCATAGTGTCACTAGTCACAGTAGCCCATTTTTCCTCCTTTCCCACATGAATTCCAACACTTTTTCATCACCTTCAGCATGCCTTCCTTTGCAAGGACCCGTAAATTTCTTCCTACTAGCTTTAGTAGCAAAAAATCAAATTTCTGTTTTTGCCACAAACAAACTCTCTGATACATTGAAAACTCCCTTCCTGCCTATTACCATTTTTTTCAGCATAAAGAATTACTTTACGCTTTAATGAAGCATTTTAAGACATTATTCTCTGTTTGCCCTCCATATTGTAACTAAAAATGCTTCCTTCTTCCACTTCTCAATAATATTGTAGTTCCGCGGCATATCAAACCAACACTCAATAATAGTCTAAAGATAAATGAGCTCCAGCAACCCATTGTGACGTAATAAACCAAAAACCAATTAAGTTACTTTCTACAGAACGGATTTTCACTTTAATCTAAAGCGCACCACGATTTTGAGTACTACATTTAGTCAAAAAAGGTGTGCATTAGATTTGCATAAATATGGTATTTATTCCGCTTCTTTTGTACAACTTTTTAATCATTATTCTACTAAATTTTTTAAAGAAGTTGGTATAACTTTAGTTCCTCAAAATAAATATAGAATTAAAAATTTATTACAATTTGCTAAAAAAGATAAAATTCCTAGTAATAAAAAATCTGGTATTTATCAATTTAATTGTTTGGATTGTGATCAGGTTTATATTGGAAAGACGAAACGTAGTTTGGAAACCAGAAAGAAAGAACATTTTCGTAACATTAAATATAAACAAATTGATAAATCGGCCTTAGCAGATCATTTTTGGTCATTTAACCATGAAATAAATCCCGAAGTTAAGTTATTAAAACAATTAAATCGTCCCATAGAGTTAATAGTGTGGGAGAAAATATTTATTTTAAAAAATAAACATCGCGTAATGAATTTTGACATACCGGCAATTGATTCTGTTTTTAGGTTTGTTTCGTATTCAGATGTTGGTAATGTTGGAAACGTGACATAATAAAAGAAAATAGCATGGTAACCGAGATTTCCTTAACAACGGAGTTTGTTTAGTAAACTGAAGACGAAGGCGATGTGCCTTCGAAATCAATCTTTTCTAAAGAAGAAGGAATTATCAACTTCTTAAGTGGAGACTCTGTTACAAATATTTTTATTTGTGTAACAACAATGATATTTGTGCTGTTACCCTTCACTTTTCACATAATTTATTCCCTGGTTATTTACTGGCAATTGTGTTTAATGGGCTTGGAAATATGTTTTAATGATGGTATATCAAAATGAAATCTGACAGATCTACGGTAACATCTATTAACTTAAATTTAAAGGGAGTCAATTAATGACACTAAACAACACTTTTAAATTTTCCCTGAACATGTTTCAGAGACTTTGCTTCCATCGTCAACCGGATATCGACGATGGAGGCAAAGTCTCTGAAACATGTTCCGGGAAAATTTAAAAGTAAGTGTTTGTTTAGTGTCATTAATCAACTCCCTTTATATTTAATTTATTACAACACTGTAATAAATCTATTAACTTACCTCTGCTCTATACATTTTGATTAATCCTGAATTTATTTTGGACCAAGAAGGTACTGCACTGATGTTCCACAATTGATTAGAATGCTCAGCAAATAATCCTGTTTTCACCTTTAAAAATCATAACACAATACATTGTTTATCTGAGAATTCAATTTCTTATGTTCTTTTTTTATTATTATTTAACAATTGTTTGACATAAAACTGGCGAAGATAATCTTACCTTATTTATAAACTGAATACAACCAAGAAACATATAATCCTTGGCATAGGAATTAATAACATCCTGTTGTAAGAATGCCCTAGGTTCCAATCTTGGATGTCCTGTGGACAAAAGAGTAAAATTACTGATTTGAAACACAGTGTTTTCATTCTGCACCCTGTAATCAGTAAAAGAGATATAGTTTTATCAATTTTATTTGACTTTTAGCATGTAATCTGTAAGATAAAAGTATAAATGGCATTCTAAGATATAGTACCCTGAACATAAGGGACTTGCCCAGATTTATACTGCTATTTTCTATAAACATTCAACTGTCCCATTTTTCTTTCTGTATTCAAAAATCTTGATTATCGCAAGTAAATGCTTAGGATTTACAAATTACAACTCTGATGTGTTATAATCATGTGTTTTTCTCTACACACTATTATTAATTTTTCTCTACCTTCTATACACTATTCTGACAAAAGTTCATTTTTCTATCTACTTAATTCAAGATAAATGTTAGCAGAAAAGGTTTCAGCACATATTGTATTATAGATACTACCAAGGAAGCTATCACTATGCTTATGCCTGTATTCGCTTGAGAGTTTGATGGCATCATCTCTCTTCTATGTGGGGCCTGTATGCCAAAAACTGGGTGCGGAGTATAGACGGAAGTACATGAAAATGAGTAGGAATATGTATGCATAATGTAACACAACCTGTATTGTATATAATATGTAACTGGCTAACCTTTCATACCGCACACGCATCTCCCAAGTGTTCCATTTGTGTGGGAACTGCATGGGAGGGATTGTTTACCCCTGTGGACAGAATCTACACACAGGCATACTTAAGGAGCGCCAGCACAGAGCTCACAAGGGATGTCCAGCATCTACTTACAAGAGGTTGCCTGCAGCACTTTTCAGGCTTCAGTTTCGGGTATTGCCAGTTCTACTCTGCAGCAGACTTTTTATGCACAGGCTCCACATAGAGCACAGATGATGCCGTCAAACTCTCAAGCAAATACAAGTATGGGCATTGTGATGGTTACCTTATAAGGAGGATAAAGCCGAAGTGACAATCAAATGTTCAAAAATTTGAATTTACATTAGAGCATATGAGTAAATTAGCTGTGATTGTTTTACAAAATTTTAAAAACTACCTCCACATTTACATTAGAGCACGTGAATAATTTATTTCTATTAGCTCTCATGGCACTGACAATGACAGGGTGCTTACTACTTGAATAATAAAGATAGTTGGGTTAAGGTTAAGAGCGACCGGATGGAAACCAGGAGATCCGTGGTTCAAATCCCGGCCATAGCATTGAATATTTTAGGTTGACTATCTATCCAAAACCTTAGCCTATACATGGCTAGCATGGAGGAACGATTAATTTCCGTCAATTAACTTAATAATAATGGTTTAACAATGAAACCTGGGAATCAAGCACTTACAATAGTAGGTTGCCGCAAACGGCGTGTATCTCGAATATGAGGACCACTAGCGGTTTACAGGGAAAACATACAGGTCAATTGGAGAATTTAATGTCATGATGGCACATTGGCCATGGTAGCTCAAAGGTTAAGAGCAACCGGATGGAAACCGAGAGATCCATGGTTCAAATCCCAGCCATAGCATTGAATCTTTTAGGTTGACTATCTATCCAAAACCTTAGCCTATACACTGCTAGTATGGAGGAATGATTAATTTCCATCAGTTAACTTAATAGTTGGGACCAAGAAGCTCTCAGTTTCATAATCCTGATCTCTTCCATCAAATAGAGGGGAAATGAATGAAATAAGGGAAGAATATCCAATGCTAGAATTTATGATGGTAGGGGATTTTAATGGAAGAACACGGTGTTTACAAGCAAGAGGAGGTAAAATTGGTGAAAGTGAATATAAGTATTTTGAAAGAAGAAGTAAAGACAGAGTGATAAATGAGGAGGGGTTGAAGTTAATAGAATTTTGTGAGAACAATGATTTTATGATTTTGAATGGGTGTTGGGGAGAGGGTACCTAGGGTGAATATAATCTGATAAATGCTAATGGGCAGAGTGTGGTGGATTATGGTTTGTGTGATGTGGGGTTGGGGGATATAGTATGCAATTTTAAAGTGGTGAATGTAGTAATAGTGCTCATTTTCTAATAGTTATTGAAGTTAACATAGGTGATAAAGAAAGAGGCATAAATGTAGCTAAAGATGTATGCAGTGAAACTGTGGAAATTGAGAGTTTTAAATGGAATGATAGAGGAGATGAATTTAGGAGTATTATTGACTCAGAAATGGGAGGGTTGTGCATCCATGGTATTAATGGAATGGTGATAGAGCACAAAGTGGGGTATGCAATGAATATTTTGGATTTTATTTTAAGGTGGGCTCTTGATAACATGAAGTTAACAAATAAAAAGGTTGGTAGGAAATATGATGATTGGTTTGATGAGGAGTGTAGGAATTTGAAAGGTGTGTTAAAGGAAGCTGTAATTAAGTGGAGAGAGAGGAATGGGCAAGAAGAGACGTCAATGGTTTGGGGCTTGCGAGCTCCGTATAGCGAGTTATTGAAAGAGAAAAAGTTGAAATGGGGGACAGAGAAAGGCAAAGAAATTGAAAGGAAAATTAGTTCAGGTAAGGCTTATCAAATTTGGGAGATTATCAGAAGTTGCTCTCGAGGTCATGTGAGGTCAGTACAAGTCGCATCAAGAGTATGGGTTGAGCATTTTAAAAAATTGTTTGAGATTAAAGCAGAGAAGATGTATAAATGGAGTTTTGGAATTGAAAATCAGTATATAGAGGAATTGGATATACCATTTACAGAACAGGAAGTGTTAAGACAAGTACGAAATCTTAAGAAAGGGAAAGCAGTGGGATGGGATGGGTTACCATCAGAATTTTTTCATGTGTGGGTAGAGAATACAGATAGGCTTCGGTGTTTAACTAGATTGTTGAATGAAATTAAGGAGAGCAATGGTATACCGAAAAGCTGGTGAGTAGCTATTATACACCCAATATATAAAGGAAAAGGTAATATGGATAATCCCAATAGTTACAGGGGGATTGCACTGTTGTCTACCTTTGGGAAAATATTTACTGGTATCCTTTCTGAGAGAATTCAAATCTGGTCAGAAACACATAATTTAGTGTCTCCATATCAGTCAGGATTTAGAAAGGGAAGGAGAGCAGCAGATAATGTTTTGATTTTGAATACAGTGGTGAATAAATATGCAAACAAGAAGCGTGGCAGGCTATACACAATGTTTTGTGGACTTAGAGAAAACTTATTATACTATAATTAGAGAAGCATTATGGTATAAATTGTTAATGAAGGGATTAAGTATAGGGATTGTGAGGATTTTAAAGGAACTGTATGGACAAAATTCATTTTGTATTAAAGTGCAGTTGGGAGAAGTTACAGAGGAGGTGGAACAAGATAGAGGCCTTCGGCAGGGTTGTAAATTGAGCCCTATATTGTTTAATTTATTTATAGATGATGTGTTAGAACGAATGAAGGCAGTTAATAAGCATATGCCAATAATTAAAAATAGAGAAATCCCAGGGCTGTTATATGCAGATGATCTGTTGGTGAATTCCTATACAGTGATAGGTCTAAGAAACTCGATAAATGAGATTGAAAGGTATTGTGATGAGTGGGGGCTTAAAGTCAACACTGACAAGACCAAGATTATTGTATTTAAACAAGGTAGCAAATTAAGAATTGATGAGCGATGGATAGTTAAAGGTAAGGAAATTCAAATCATGAGGAATTTTAGTTATTTGGGTATAAAGTTTAACAGCACAGGAGGGTGAGGAAAGCATAAAGAAATGGCCTTGGCAAAAGGAAAATTGGCTTTGAAGATGGTTAGTAAATTATTAATTTATAGATGCGTAATAAATACGACTCATCTATAAATTAAAAATTATTTCACTTCACTGTGGTGTTCCAATACAGTTAAATCTCGATATGGTTAGTAAATGTTCGTACATAGCACCAACAATAAATGTAACATGGTTGGAACATATGTATAAAGCTTTAGTAGAGTCAAGATGGATGAATGGTATTGAGATATGGTGTGCAGGGGAAGGTTGGGAAAAGAGGGATAGGATACTAAGAATGTTTTGTAAGATGATCTTAAGTGCTTTTGAGAAAGCAAAAAGCAGGTTCTATGTGCTGGTTTTGAAATTCCATGCTCTTTGCAGGATATGTAAAATAGAAGCATATTAACTTAGCAATTAAAAAAAATTAATGATATATTGGAACATTCTAAGCAATAATAATGAATAGCTTGGAAATGCCACATATAAATTTATTTGATCAACGTACTTGATATTACGACATCTATACATTTTGTATAGTGTTTATTAGTTAAACCTATATGATCTCTTATGACATTTGGGGAAAACCTGTCATACCAAATGATGGCTGCAACCATTTATAAACTTGAGACATTCTGCAGGAAGTATCCACTACCTCTAATGTTACAGCAATGGTAAGGTCAATGGTGAAATGAGAGGACCTACAGTTTTTACTACGGATTTGAACCATCTTGGGCCTTGGTGATGCTTCATAAGTTAGGCAGAGATGATGACTTGAATAAAGATAATTTAAAATTGCCCTTCTAGTGCTGGAAATCAAGCCACAGATCTCTAGCTTGGAAATTGTGCACCAAACCACTCAGCTATCCTGGCACCCATGGAATAAGGATTACTTCAACAAAATTAAAGTTATTTTAAGCACCAAAGATGAACCTAGATTTTTCTAGACCAATGTTTTTAGCTGAAAAAATGTGAACATATACACATCATATTCCAATGGCATAAAGATAAAGAAACTCGCTGTTGTCAACATTAATTTGATAAAAAACAAATATAAAAACTATGCAATATTGTTTGAAATATTTTCATAAACAGGGAAAAGTAAAGTCAGTTGTTCACAATTGAACATAAAAAATGTTTACTAGTGGATTGTCATTTGTACAATTTCTCCGCATTGTGACAATACAGAATTCAGCAATAATCTGCCATTATTGCCTCATTCCAAAAAAAAAAAAAATTTCTGGAACAATGAGTAGAGGTATATAAAGCAGCCGCAACTCGCCAGTAGACAGAGCCGTAATCGGAACTTGATAAACATGCGTGTGCAGCTGTGTTTTGAAAGCGAACTCTTTGTTTGTGGTCGGCGACCTTGAAGGTTGTATTTGTGTATGTTATATACTTCCGCTATTTTAAGGGTTGACCAAAACATGTTTCTACGGAAATAAAGAGCAATTTTTAATTTCTGCAACCTGGACTTTTAATTCTACGAACCCACAAAGTCACAATTGCTGTCAGGAGCGAGACATACGACAATGGAGGCTGCATTGGAAAAGATTTTAGAGAAGATGGAAGAAATGAAGGCCGAATTAATAACGAAGACAGAAACGGCAAATAACAACCTGGCCGCGGAGATGAAAGAAATGAAGATGGCTAACAACGACCTCACCACCAAAATGAAAGAAATGAAGATAGCGAATGACCCTCGCTGCGACGTTAACCATGGAAATGAGAGCAGCGAACGATAACCCCGCAACCAAAATGAAGGCGGTGAACGAGGTCCTCGTCGCAAAACTCGAAGAGCAGTTAACCGGCGTGAGGAATGACGTCGTGGAGCTAGGCAAGCGGATAGGTCAAGTGGACGAGCGTCTTAACAACTTAGAGGGAAAGGCCGACAGCAACACCAAGTCTCTGAAGGCCATGGTGGAGGGCATCGTCGGCAGAAGGATGAAGGATTTAAAGGCCGACGCGCCGGGACGCGAAACATCTGCGTGCGTCAAACCACCAAAGTACGATGGCACGTCAACGATCGAAGTCTTCCGCCGTCAATTCAGACACAGTGGCCAAGCACAAGTGGTCACCAGAGGAAGAGGCCGCACAGTTAATAGCCAGCCGTCAGGGACGAGCCGCAGAGGTCCTGAACGCGGCCCAGACAGCGGCGGCGCCCAAGGACATCTGGGAAGCCCTGGAAAACCAGTTCGGAAATCACCGCTTGGCCGCAGCCTACCGCAACCAACTGAAGTCGAGGACGCAGCAGTCAGGGGAGAGTTCCCCCTGGCAATTGAACAGCTGGCCAGCAAAGCCTTGGTCGACTTCCAACCCGAGTTCGTATCCCGGGAAGCCACCTACAGGTTACGTTGACGGGCTACGAGACGTCGAGATACGTCAGCGCCTAATACTCGGCGACTACAAGACCATCCACGAGGCACTAACGGCCGCTAACACCGGACCGAAGAACAGCTGGAGAAGGTTCGACAACTGCTGAGATGATACCAGCACGTTTTCAACCAAGGTAACAGTTTCTACAGCCGCACGGACCAAGTGCTTCACCACATCAAAACCGGAGACGCCCGCCCTATTTGGCAACCACCTAGACGCGTTCCGCTGGCAAAACAAGTGGCGGTACGAGACATGCTGGAGGACATGAAATCCCGGGGAGTCCCCCGGAAGCGAAACAGCCAGCAACCGAGTATGTGGAGAACCTGGTGGACCATCTCCACGACATGCATGAGATGGATTGTCAGAACATCCAGAAGGCGAGAGACCGCATGAAGACCTGATATGACAGGCAAGCCAACAGCCAAGGGCTCCAGCATGGTGACCTGGTCTGCTTGTACCACCCTACCTGGACCAAGGGACGCTACCCGAAACTTCAACAGCCGTGGCAAGGACCGTATCGGGTGGTAAAGAGGATTAACGACATGGTCTACCGCATCCAGAAGTGCCCCGAGGAAAGATGTTGGTGGTACACCTGGATCATCTGTCCCGCTACGATGGTGCTGTTCGGGACTACCAGTCTTGAGGCAGCAGTGTCGCCGACGAATTGGCGCGGCCGGCGCGCACAAAGGGACAGATAGTGCATCGCAGAGATAAAAGCCTGCTAAAACAGATAAAGATAGATGACTGGAAGGTTTGTCTTTCTAGTGCTGTCCTAATTGATAGAGAACATTCAACAAATTTCTGGAACAATGAGGAGAGGTATATAATGAAGCCCCCACTCGCCAGTAGACAGAGTCATAATCGGAACTTGATAAACGTGCATGTGCAGCTGTGTTTTAAAAGTGAACTCTTTGTCGTCGACGACCTTGAAGTTTGTATTTGTGTATGCTATGTAAATCTGCTACTGTAAGGGTTGATCAAAACATGTTTCTACGGGAATAAAGAGCAATTTTTAATTTCTGCTGTGAATGAATGCATAGTATGTTTAATACTTTTTCTATCTATTATTTGCATTGTTTAAGGTAAATATACCTGAATTAACTTTTTTACTACTTTTTGAACATGTCCATTCCATTTCAATCTGCTATTACTAATCTTAAGAAGTTTATTTCATTTACCTGTGTAATATCTTTATTTCCTATTGTTAACTTTATATTTGTCTGTTTTTTGTTACTAAGACTGATCTGTATCTAAACTTTCCTTGTTCGGTAATGCTGTTTACACACATGTACCCACACATGCACACACACACATGCAAGTTTTGGATTATCTGTGGCACTTAATCCAGTAGAAGAAAGAGTTTGCTTTGTTTCCAAGCATCTTTTTGTAGTTAATACTAAAGCTCAATAAAATAAAAGGCAAAAGCATCACTTCAAAAGTTACAGAACTTACCAATGAGCTGTGAACTGCCCCATATAAACGGCACAAACTGATAATCATCAAGACTCCATACTCCATGACTTCCTGCAGGTTCCATCCTGTAGGTGAGCTGCAGCTTCCTTACTAGAATCAAATATCTAAGACACAAATATCAGCAAGTAAGCCAGAAGTGTTCATAAAAGTGCTATGTTACACTTTGATTAAACATAATAAAATACCAGAGGTATAAAATACTTTATAAAATCCTTTGCATCCTAAAAGTTATAAAAACCCCAGTTAAAACCAAAATCTTTATTTTTGTTCATGAAGAGGCTCATCATAACAGTATATTGTGATAAAAGTATAGCAAGTGCATCTGTGCAGAAAAAAGAAGTAGTTTGATTAAGTGCATTTTTTACTTCTGGGTTTTTGCATGTGTATCACATACTATTTTTTTGATAATGGTAAATACAAGAAATATTTACCAAAAAATAAAATTAATTGCTGTCATCTGTTCAAAAGCAATCAGTTTCAAGATAGGCTGCACTAGCTTCTGTGAAATGGTGACTGATTAGTTACACCTGGTAGTCCTGACCAAACCAGTCAACAAATAAACCTGAGATGGCTGTTTGCACTGAAAGAGTCATACTTAAATGTGGCATGACTTAAATAATAAGTAAATGTTACCAAGGAAACAAAGTAAGACACTAAGATTTAAACAGTAAAATGCAAAAACAATTACCATTATACTGCATGTCTGCAACAATATATACATGGTGGGAGGTGAATAAGTGCAAATATTTGTATCAGCATTTCAGGGCAAAGCGATAAACCTATGATATCCACTTTTTCCACTATTTCTGATAGTAATGCTCATTTATATGATGGCTAGTATTCTCTCTAATAAGCGTCTGATTACGTAAGAGGTCATACTGCTGGTCTCACTCTGCCATTGGCATGGCCGACGTTGATTTATTTAAATTTATTTTAAATGCATTAAACATAACACCATTAACATCAACAGACATGCATTTGTTCTTCAGTTCCTTGAAGTGCAAACAACCTTACATTGCTCTTACAATGATGAAAAATTAAATTTAAGCCATAACACAAAACACTCATGGGGGAAAAAAAAATAAATAAAAAAACAACAACACAAAAGCAGGTGTACAATATCCTGTACGGTTAAATAAAATAAACGAAAATGCCACTTTAACTTTTAACTTCTTTTTTTTAACTTCTTTATGGCTACAAATGCCGACAACTGAAGACGATTTGGAAATCATTGCCGATACAATTCCCTCACAACATTGGCAGATTCTCCAGCAGCACCTTAAATTAAATGAATATCTGCTAATTCAGCATATGTAAAACCATTCATACTGTATACTTTGTAAACGACAGCATGCTGCTGAATATCGGATCTTATTCCTTCGCAAATCGCTTGGATGTCGGCCAGCCTTGTGCGTGATGTACACACAGGTGTTGTGTGCAGGGCCGTTCAAAAAACATGCTAACCTTAACTTTGTGAATCATTTGTGACAAAGCTATTAGCAAGCGGACAAACCGAGATGCACATGTGTTATACACATTGTTCTGTACTATATATAAAATTATTTGCACTTATTCACCTCCCACTCTGTATATGTGCTATAAGACAGTTAAATACATTTTATAATGTAGTGAAAATGTAAAATGCATAAAGTGAAGGTATTTCAACTTTCCCTACATGATGGCACGAGCAACAAATGAATAAAAAAGCAGTATTGCCAAATAGTGCTATGTACAGATCATAAATATACCTTGGAATTTTCAGCATGTAAAGTTATCAAAATGTTTTAGCACCCTGTATACACTCATATGAGTCCCAAAAGAGCTGATGCAAAAAATAGTTTTCAAAGCATGTCCTCAATATAGGTTCGTAAGTGAAGCTTAGGTGTTAAAAATATGACTCATCTGTAATTTAATTACTCATATAACTGTTTAAGCACATTTAAATAAGGAACACAGACAATAGTGAAAAGTACTTGGTTCAAAATGTAATTTGGAGGCACAATTCCTGTTTTTCTAAGCAGGTCATATGAGCTATCTTTTATACAGGTGTTGGCTTTTCAGCATAATTCTACAACTTACTAAAATTTTTGAGCAACTTGGATCAACTAGAATGGTCTTGTAAGGAGAAAGTTGAATTCTATATGTCAAAGCATTAACCACATTTGAGATATTTGAAATAAAAACATAGTTTTGGAATTAGTTAATGCACCAGTATACACAAAACTAAAAATAAGCATTTGAAACAGTGGAAAATTGTAATCAAATTTGTTAAAAATTTGGTCAACTTTTGTTCCACTTGTCAAAATTATGGTAGAATATGTTTCAAGGAGACTACTCATTATCAGCTGATTGGTTGACTGGCTCTTGTGTGGTTTAGCTTTCAGTCCCCCATTGTTAGGCCTGTTATTATTCCTACTGGTGAGTTGTAATATCATCTGATGCTACTATTTCAAAACTGACAACTCTCTTTGAATTCTTGATAATATATACTTGGTGGAAGTGAAAAAGTACGCAGCTTTTACATGTAGGTTCCCTTAGTTAAATAAAATAGAAAAGTTTGATACCATATTGGTCTTATTTACATAGCATATGTGAAAAATATTTTTGTAAAATAATGTTATGAAACGGTTATTCATAAGCAACAATTTATTCCTTTGCAATTTTCAAATACACTGAAGCATTTTCGCAGAAGTTAACAAAATAGTTCCAGGATTTTGTAAACAATCCCCGTGGTTTTGCAATACTGTTTTCATTATGTGTGTTTGGAGGAATTTAGTAACAGTGACGTCAAAATTAATCGTAAAAACTATTTGTGGTGGAACTATGAACTTTTTTGTCAAATTATCTACTGGTGGGATTTCAAAGTTCATTACGCGATCCCTATTTTTCCATATGAATATGTTCTCCCATGTTATCAATTTATTTTGGTTTATCACTCCTTTTAATAATTTTGGATCTGGATCAATGTCATGAATTTCATTCCAAAAATGAAATGCTACTGCTGACTTATCTTCTTGTTTCAATCTGATGTTTCTAAAGTGCTCTTTGACTCTGGTTTTTAGATTTCTTTTAGTTTGACCTATGTAGCACTTTTCACAATTCTTATAACTTATTTGGTGTATTCCGGATCTGTTAACTGATGGGATTTCATCTATTGTTTTTGAATTTAGCAACTTTAAAATTGTATGTCCAATTTACTTGAATATGTTAATGGAAAAATGAAGAGCAAAACAGCAAATTTAAAAAATAAACTTAAAAATTTATGCCAGAATATACAAAATAAGTTGTAAAAATTGTGAATAATGCTACATAGTTCAAACTAAAAGAAATCTAAAAACCAGAGTCAAAGAGCACTTTAGAAACATCAGATTGAAACAAGAAGAAAAGTCAGCAGTAGCACTTCATTTTTTGAAACAAAATTCATGACATTGATCCAAATCCAAAATTATTAAAAGGAGTGATAAACCAAAACAAACTAACATGGGAGAACATATTCATATGGAAAAATAAGGACCGCATAATGAACTTCGAAATCCCACCAGTAGATAATTTGACAAAGAAGTTCAAAGTTCCACGACCAGAGAGAGGAGAGCAGAATACAACAGATGCTAGTTGGAGAGAGGTTGAAAATGGAGGCAATGGCCTTTGAAACTAGTCCGTTGACAATATAAAAAAAGTGACGAGTGTCAATAAACCTACTACAAATAGTTTTTACAACTGTTTTCATTATTATCTGAGGGTTGTCAACCAGCTATATCTTGATCTTGGTTAGTGCATGTTGAAAGAAGTGCAAAGATAGGCAAGTACTAAAGTGGTCACTGCCATACAGTACAAACATGCCAAATCTAAATTTACTTACCACCCCTGGGCCACAAAAAAGTTCCAAAAAATATTCAAGAAATACAATATAACATTGGCACCAAAAAACAATTACAACATTAAAAACCTACTTCACAGTAATAATACTGATAAAATAAAACCAGAGGAAAAGTCAGGCATTTACACGATTAAGTGTAAAGACTGTGAAAAAATTTACATAGGGAGGACAAAAAGAAACATAGGCACTAGAAAGAAAGAACACTTCAGGCACTTAAGATACAAAAATATTGATAAGTCCGCAATAGCAGCTCATTTCTGGTCTGAAAATCATGAAATTGAAGATAGCACAGAATTACTAAAATACGTACAAAAACATAGTGAACTCGTCATATGGGAGAGGATATACATAGAAAAACATAAAAACCAACTAATGAACTTTGAAATCCCGCTAGATGAGAATCCCACATTTAAGTTCATCACTAAATCAACAGATGGCAGCAACAACCCCAGAATTACCCACACCGCTGGATCAGCTTCAGTCGCTTAAGAGCCGTAGATGCAAACGATGATTTGCGAAACATGTCCTCAAAATAGGTACGAAAGTGAAGCAGATGTGTAAAAAATACGACTCATCTAAAATTTAATAATTTTTCGCTTCACTGTGGTGTTCCAATACAGTTAAAATCTCGAAAATTTTAGTTTCTTTAGCTATCAGCTATTATACTAGCATCCTTATAGAAGACACCAAAATTGTTAAAACTATGGCTCTCAAGAAAAAGGCTTCTATCATCACAAACTGAAGAATACATTTTGTTAACAAATTTATGTATCAAACAAAATAGTTTCATGTTTAATAATAAATTCAGGCTTGGCTATGGGTAATCCAATGTCTCTGCTGCTTGGTGATCTATATATGAGCAATTTGGAAACACACATTACAAAAGCATTCCCACACATACAGTAGAAGCCCGAAATAGTGTGGTCTGAAATACTGCGCATTCAGATATAACATTATAAAAGTATGTCCCCATTAAAAAATATTGTAATTATTTTATTTGTCTTTTTATTTGGAAAGTTGAAATAAAAATATTCCACGAACAGAGGTTCTGCAGTATAATTTTCACCACCACCCATTTGTTGACATTGTTCGCTGCACTCCAGGAAAGTAATGATACCAGCATTCTTGGCCTCTGGCCTTGACTTTTAAGTTCTATAGGAGAACCCACATCTGTTGTCTCATTAGCTTATGTAATCTACTAATGCACTTGGGGTGGGAGGTAGTTATGTCATCTGCCTCTGAGGCACAGTCCTTGCTAATTCACATTTGCTTGTTTATTGTCAGCGTGCTATTGAAGATAATAATTAGAACTTTAAATTGAAGAAAAAATAATTTTATATTGCAATTCCTTTCTTGGAAGTGTTGAAAACAGAGCTGTTATGATAAATTAAATTTAACACAAACTAGACACTAAAAATAGCAACATACTGAAGAGAGCGATAGAGTGCACATATTTTTCAAAACCCACAGATTTATAAATTTTGGCGGAGATATGTTGATGATGTTTTTGCTATCATTCCGGAAAAACTTAAGAGAAGATTCTCTAAAATTACTAAACCTGCAAGATAATCACATCCAGTTTACAATGGAAGTAGAAAGAGACAACACCCTACCCTTTTTGGACCTCAAGATAACTAGAAATAGTCATGGTGTAGATTTTGGTATATACAGGAAGCCCACACACATAGATAATTACATAAAGAAAAATGAATACAACCCAGTTTCACATCAACTAGCTGCCTTTAGAAGTCTAATTCACCGGCTATACAACATCCCACTGAGTAAGGAGGAACTTTTGAAAGAACAACAACACATAAAAGAGATAGCGGTATTAAATGGATTCAACCCAGCCATCATAAGGAACATGAAGAGAAAGGAAAAACTGAAGATAATATCAAAAGATACCACTCTCACACCACTTAAAAACACAAATTGGCAATATAGAAAATTCACCTACCATCCATGGGCTTTTAGAAAATTTGAACGAATCTTCAAAAGATTAAACTTAAAACTAGCACCCCAAAACAAATTCAGTCTGAGGAACCTGCTAAATAAACCACTAAAAAATTCAATCCTCAACAATTTGAAATCAGGAATTTATCAGATTAATTGTGAAACCTGTGAAAAAAGCTACATAGGAAAAACTAAAAGAAACTTGTTAACCTGGCAAAAAGAACACCAGAGGAACATTAAGTTGAAACAAACAGAAAAATCTGCAGTTTCACACCATTTTTGGACAGAAAACCACAACATTGGCCACAACATTAAACTGTTAAAATCTTTAAGTACACCCATAGAATTAGATATATGGGAAAAAATATTCATAAACAAAAACCGTGATAAAGTTATAAATTTTGAAATCCCGGCATTAAATGAAGTATTAAAACTTAGTGCCCTTAACACCAGATGGCAGAGTGATCGGAGCTCCGTAGTAGTGGAAGAAGAGGAATGTTCATTTAGTCACCAAACAGCTGAGGATGAGATCGAATGATCTTGAAAACGTTTCAATTATACAACAAGTAAGTGAAGTTTGAGTGTAAACATAGTGACTCATAAAACAAAACTCAAACCATGATTTAGCATTAAGGGGTTGCAATGAAACATGGGAATCAGCAAACCATGGCAATTTCTTAGATTTGTTATCTCTCCTCGGTAATCTCAAAAGTGTGTTAGATGACCTCCTGATGATTTACATACTGCAGTATGTAAATATAACGGGTCATCGACAACTACCTCTGCACTGGGTATTATGCTTGCATTAATATGAACAGATGTGCACAACTAATTCAGCCCCAGGAAAACTGTGTGGACATTTTTCTGCAAGGACTGTACCACTTTGCTGACGAGTATGTTATCTGAGTAGCATATGAAGCTGATGCAACAATTTACTTGGTTTTGCAATAACCTGGCATGGTAAGTAAACTTGCTCGCAAGCCTTACATTTGCTTTAGCTTATATACGAGAGTTTAATACTGTACTGTATTTTATTACTGCACGCATATTTTCCTTTCCAACTACGCAGGACTGGTTTTTGGCCATTATAGTGTTACCTCTCTATATGCCACAGTACGGTTATAATGTCGGGGTAAAGGATGTTCCCCAAAACTCGCATTATTTCAGGCTTCTGCTGTATTTAAAAATCGGTTTAGATATACGGATGACAACTTCACTGTTTTAGTTAATTGATGGAAATTAATCATTTCTTCACACTAGCCGTATGTAGGCTAAGGTCTTTGATAGATAGTCAACATGAAAAATTCAATGCAATGGCCGGGATTTGAACCACGGATCTCCTGGTCTCCAACCAGTCGCTCTATCCCACTGAGCTACCATGGCCAACTTGCCGTCACGACAAGTGTATCTCAAATGAGAGAGCCCCTAGTGGTCTACCGGGGAAATATACGAGTCAACTGGAGAATTTATGGTGTATCTCAAATGCTAGAGCCCCTAGTGATCTACCGTGATCAGTGGGTTAGAGCGACTGGACGGAGACCAGGAGATCTGTGGTTCAAATCCTGGCCATGGCATTGAAATTTTCATGTTGACTCTATCAACCTTCACTGTTTTTTCTAAAAATTATTTCACGATGTTTTGGAACTGTAGTATTGGCAAGATAGATCAACTAAGTTTAGCATGGAAATAAAAAAGAATGGCTGGCTACCTTTCTTGGATTTAAAAATCATTAGAAAAAAGGATAGATTAGAATAGGGCATATACAGGACACCAACGCATGTGAATAATTACATTAAAAACAATAACTTGAACCCAAAAGCACATCAATATGCTTTCTTTACCGTTTAATTCAGAGAATGGTTAACATCCCACTGACACATGATGAATATAACAAAGAATTGGAATACATTAAGCATATGGTAAATTTGATGGTTTTAAATCAAATGTTGAAAAATAAAGAAGACATAAAGCAATTGGTGATGTACGTTAAAAATGATACAAAAGAAAAATAAGGCAAATTTTCTTATTTTAAAGTGTTTAATAAGTTTAACAAGACTTTTAAGGATTACAATATTAAACTGGCTCCATAGAATAAATACAGTGTGAGAAAACTATTCAATCATCACTGAAAAATACTAATTGTCTTAACAACTAATTGTCCGGAATATATTGTAAAGTCAAAAAGGAATTAAGAAGCACCTGAGAAATAATAAATTTAAACAAAAATAAGCCACAGTTCATGTTTGGTTGCATATAATATCAACACAGAAATAAAAGTGTTAAAACCGGCCAAGAATCATTTGGAATAGTGCAGAAGCATACATACATTATAGTAACCAAATCATAAAAGCCCTTAAAAAGAAACCAGTTATTTATACTAAAGCAGACAAGGGAAATAAACTAGTAATTTTGGAAAAAGCAGATTACACTAAGAGGATGGAAGACTTGTTAGAAGACAATAATTACCAAAAAGTAGAAACCAACCTATTAAAGTACTGCATTGAAACCACAAATAAAACTCTAAAAGAGAGCAAAATAATTAACAAAAAAGAATTTCACAAAATTTAAGTAGATAATCCAACATTATCAATAGTATATGAACTGCCAAAATTTCACAAAACAGGGAAAGGCATGAGACCTATCACTAGTAGTATAAATGTCCCCACCACCAAATTTGGCCAAATGGTTACTAAACAAATTCAATAGTTTCCCAAAATTTGAAAGTGCAAATTTAAAAAGCTCTTTAGATCTCGTAGAAAAAAATCAAAGGTATAAATTTGGACAAAAATCCAGACTGGTTTCCTTTCATGTCACATCTTTATTTCCAAGCATACCAACAGAAATCACAGATTTTACTTAAAAAAAAAAAAAAAGGTTAACTACAATAGAAATGGAAACAACAGAAGTATAAGAATGCATTTCACTAACAAAAATATGAATTGAACAAAACTTCTTCAGCTTTAATGGAAAACACTACACGTAGAAATCAGGTTTATCAATGAGCAACCCACTTTCAAATTTATTTACAAGTGAATTTGAAACATGGATCCCATGGATCTTCACAGTTTGGTATAGATATGTTGACAACATCTTTGAAATAGTGCCAAATAAACATTTAGATGATGCATTAAAATTACTCAATCTGCAAGAATGGACTATTAAATTTACAATAGAAAAGGAAATCAATGGACAACTCTCTTTCTTGGATCTAAATATCATCAGGAATAACACAAAAATAAAATTTGGAATTTACAGGAAACCAACACATTCAGAAAATTACATAAAAAGTAATAGCTACAACCCAATTATACATAGGCATGCAATAATAAACAGTCTTACACACAGGTTAGTCAACATACCCATGGATAAAGAAGAATACGTCAAAGAACAAAAAGCCATACTACACATAGCAAAAGAAAATGGATATAACTAAAATCTGGTGTTTAAGAAAATTAGAAAAGCTAAACTAAAGAAAATCATTAAGGAATCAACCACATTTACAAAAGAAAAAGAAAGCAACAGCATATTCAGTTCATTCACATATCACCCAAAAACCTTTAATAAATTTAAAAAGATCTTTAAGGAACAACATATAATCTTGGCCCCTACTAATGGACATTCAATTTTAAAATTGCTAAATTCAAAAACAAAAGATGAAATCCCATCAGTTAACAGATCCAGAAAATACAAAATAAGTTGTAAAAACTGTGAAAAATGCTACATAGGTCAAACTAAAAGAAACCTAAAAACCAGAGTCAAAGAGCACTTTAGAAACATCAGATTGAAACAAGAAGAAAAGTCAGCAGTAGCATTCCATTTTTGGAATGAAAATCATGACATTGATCCAAATCCAAAATTATTAAAAGGACTGATAAACCAAAATAAACTAACAACATGGGAGAACATATTCACATGGAAAAATAAGGACCGCATAATGAACTAGGAATCCCACCAGTAAGATAATTTGACAAAGAAGTTCATAGCTCCACCACCAGAGAGAGGAGAGCAGACAACATGCTAGTTGGAGAGAGGTTGAAAATGGAGGCAATGGCCTTTGAAACTAGTCCCTCAACAATATAAGAAAAGTGACGAGTGTCAATAAACCGACAACAAATTTATTTTTACGATTCTAATCTTTCATCATTCATATACTTAAGGTCACAGAATCTCACTTAACAATCGTCGATTGCCTTTGAAACTAATCTCTCATTAATATAAAAAAGTAAATGACAAGTATCAATAAACCAACTACAAATAGTTTTGAGATTAATTTTGACGTCACTGTTACTAAATTCCTCCAAACACATAACATTTGGAATTATTGTCTCCTAGACAACTTATTAAAAGTGAAGGGCATATCTGGAAAATGCAGGAATTCTGAATGTTCTCCTTTGTTTTGCATCTACATTAAACTAATGTAAATTAATCTATCAGTGCAATGAGTTTTAAGATAGCTTTTTAATTATCATTTTCAATAACACTTCTACTGAGCGCACCTGTTAAATATATGTGTTACAGCTGCTATTTGATCTTCTTCCTTAAGGGCACCAATCTTGAAAAGACAGCACATAAACATCACAAAGCACATCTCATGGCCAGTGCCATAATCAATGCGAGTTGAGTTACCAAATCCTTCAGTCAGATAGACTATTATCTCTGGTATGGCTTTATGGAACTCTTCTGGAAGTGCTCTTTCAATCAACTCTAATGCTCCCTAGAAGAAAGAAAAGAGAATGGCAATAAATTCATAATCATTTGTTAGCAACTTGTTATCCTACACTTATCCTTCAAGTAATTTTGATTTGGCAGCTACTGGTCAAAGTTCGGTTACTAATTTTTACCTCAATTGGAATTTATAAATATAATTTACTTTTTTTTTGCGAAGAATTTACCAGAATGAATGGAGAACTGTAAATAAATAATATTCTTAAATTGTGTGTTTGGTGGCAGAATAATAAATGTATGACATATATGATAGAACATACTATCCGGGCTTGTAGGGTATGGTCTAGAGGTTTGTAGATTCCCAACGTTTCGCCAAGCACAGTCTTTGGTGAACCTACAAATCCAAGCCTACAAGCCCGGATATTACACTACAGCCTACAAGCCCAGATAGTGTATTCAATCATCTAGACACCGGCTGTGAAAGCCTCAGACTATGCATTATTGAACAAAAATAAAATTGCATATATGCGCTCAAGAATTTTGGATAATACTGGAACAAATGTTCTGCTTTTGAAGGTCTAACAGCTATCAATACTGACTGCACCAAATCATATATTACCAAATAAGTTGATCATCTTTTTCTGGAAATATTTTTCCTGAATGTTGAACAAATTCATAAATAAAGAGATTTTGCAGGATCAATCTGGATAAGTCATGTACAAGAAAACTCATTTTCATACACCTTTTATAATTAGAAACTGTACATAACAAAAATTAGTAAGAAATATTATTTTTACATATTAAAAATGGTATGTAAATGAGACACCTCTAAAAAAGCATTCATGTCAATATTATATATTCAATTAATGCACATTGCTTCAGATTTTTTAAATCCACAATTACCTTAAAGCCTTGATGTGCAGTTTAATCTGAGATAAACAATCTGAAATATGGTTTCATCTTTTGCTATTAAAAATTTACCCTTCTATATACAATTTAAACAAATTCAAGGAGACTCTATAGTTCTTCTTTAGCTTCCCTAGGTATACCACTATCGTGGTGTTAGGGGATTCCTGGTCCTCTACCCTTACGCCATTAAACATCAGGTTGAAGGTCTGTAACTTTGTGTCAGATAGAGAAATCCAGGATGGGTGATCAGCCCGATGCCTGGAATGAGCGAGAGAAGTAGATGAATGGAATGAGGGCAAAATGAATAAAAGGAAAGATGATAATGGAGCAACTGGTGGAATAATGGTGAGGGAAACTGAAGATCTCGGAGAAAACCTGCCCCAGTGCCATGTTCTCCAACACAATCTCACCTGGGATTGAACCTGAACCACCTCTGTGAGAGTTGAAGCAGGCTAACTGTTTGGCCTTAGCTCAAGGTAACTTATTAATATTTGTAATATAATGACATTCTATGTCAGTTAACTTTGGTTATTATAGATTATGTATCATCTTTAAAAATAGGCTTTAAGTGAATAATTTGAGAAAACAGTAGAATTTTCTGATACACCTAGAATCACACACAGTTACCAGCTGATAATTTAGGACATTACCAGACATATACAATTGAGCACACAAACAGTGCAAAAGGTCACAGACTGAAGTTTATACAACTGCTTCATTAGATTTTTATGCTCCAAGGATAGATTTTGACTTCATCAACAAAACACCTATAGCAATCCTAGAAGCAAGCATTGTTATCATTTGTGGAACTTTTTTTTTTTTAATGAAAAACATATCACATGATATTACCCTTGGCAGAGGTGACAACCGCTAGAGGAAGCATCCCCTGGGTGGCGGATGGGGGAGTGCTCGGTAGTGCCTTGGTGCTACAGGGTAGGAGGGAAATAAAATACCTCCCGTGGACCAAAAATACACAAGAAGCAATAAGTAAAGCAAATTCAGGAAGTTGTACCCCAGGTGGTAGTCAGGATGACAATTCTGTAAATCCACCCTTCTTTATGGAAGTTGGTCCAATTGATTCTGGGGAGGACTGAACTTTGCTTCAATCACATACGGAAAAGAACGGTGAGAACGTCCCAAAAAACTAAGGGAGCTTGAACTTTTATGTACTGAGGTGAAAAAAGATATTTCTTTAGTTAAAGCTGAAAACTCTGAACTTTGGAAAGCTTGTATGCATGAAAATGAAGCCTCGTCACATGTAGTTGAAAGTCTGAACACACAAGGATATTATACAGATGAAGAGGAACTAGAACGTGAAACAGATTGGATTCTTAAGAAAAGGAGGCCAAACAGTTATTATTACGTGTTAGCATAAACTGAAACCTATAAACCTTGAACCCAACACTTCGTTTATTCAGCTGATATACACATATAGTTTGTAAAACAAAAGTACTCAGAATTAGACGCATTCGACGCAAAGAATGGCTTTCTTTACAGTGATACAAATTAATGAAATTTCAACGATTTGTTAAAATAGTCTCTATTTTAGTGATACTGCAGATGTATACAGCTTTTAATGGGCTTTAAACCAGTTTTTGTTTCCCTGAAATAACTTAATAAATACGGAAGATACGAATATTTATTTATGAAGCATTTTTGCAGCATTTAACAATTTAAATATCTTGTTCTGTTTGTTGGGTATCCTTTCCCAGCCATGCAGGGTTTAAATGGCCATCGGCAAAGTGGTTAATAAAGAATATAAACATATTATTAATACTGCTTTAATTCATGGTTTTAATAAAGACTTTATACATAAAAACAATTGAAAAAATTTAAATATCAAAAAACTGTTAATGATATTTCTACCCTTAAAAAAATAAAAGATGATTATAATTTTAAAAAATTTACTTACCATACTTGGGTTAATAAACATTTTCAACAATTTTTTAAAGAGTTTGGTATAACTTTAGTTCCTCAAAATAAATATAGTATTAATAATTTACTACATTTCTCTAAAAAAGATAAAATTCCTGATATTATATTGGAAAGACAAAAGGTAACTTGGAAACCAGAACAAAAGAGCATTTTCGTAACATTAAGTATAAACAAACTGATAAATTGGTTGTAGCAGATCATTTTTGGTCATTTAACCATGAAATAAATCCAGAAGTTAAATTATTAAAGAAATTAAATGGTCCAATAGATTTATGATTTGGGAAAATATATTTATTTTAAAAAATAAACATCACATAATAATTAAAATTAAAGGGAGTCGATAAATGACACTAAACAACACTTACTTTTAAATTTTTCCGGAACATGTTTCAGAGACTTTGTCTCTATCCTCAGCCGGCCATCGACTGGTTCTCATTGGTGTAGTTGACGATATTTTGTCACAGGTCTCCTCTGGTGGCGGTTCAATGAACTTGCTGAACAAATCTTTCTGGGGGATGTCGAAATTGAATACTTTGTTCCTATTATTTGAAATGAAGATTTGTTCCCATGTGGATAGTTCTTGTTTTCCTGATGAATGTTTTAGTAGTTTTGGTTCTGGATTTATGTTGTGGTTTTCTTTCCCAAAAATGTGTGGCAACTGCTGATTTCTCTAATTGTTTATATTTTATGTTTCTAAAGTGTTCCTTTGCTCTTGTTTCTAAATTTCTTTTGGTTTTTCCAATATAAATTTGACTACAGTCATTGCATTAAATTTGATATATACCAGATTTTTTGTTAGATGGAATGGCATCTTTGATGTTTGAGCAAATTAGGTTTTTTAAGGAGAAATGGTTGACTGGTGCTAGTTGAATGTTTTGTTTTTTGAAACAACACTGTTTTCAACACTTCCAAGAAAGGATTCACATAATAAATTTTGAAATACCGGCAGTCGATTCTGTTTTTAAATTTGTTGCATTTTCAGATGTTGGTAGTACTAAAATAAACATAGTGAGATGGTTCAAGCTGATGATGTGAATAAGATGTTCACAAATTGCGATCCTAGTCAATTTGTAAGAAAACGGTCATCATTTCCTATAAGATAAGTGAAGTTTTTTGAGTTACAAATTACTACATTTGTATATAGATGAACAGAGTTTGGTAAATAAAATAATATTTGATAGATTAAACAAAATGGAGAATATTATAGTCGATAAAAGTGCAAATACACACAAATGACTTGTCTTCGTATTGCAACATGGAACGCGTATGGTCTGCAGCAAAAGATTCAAGAACTAGAATTGTTCCTGAAGTATGAAAAGATAAACATCTGTTTGACATAAAAACAAATTAAACAAAAGAATCTTTTCTAAGAATCAGAGGCTTTACAGCTTATCATACTACCCACCCTTTGGATGTAGCAAGAGGTGGCTCCTCGGTAATAATGAAAGACTTATACAAACATTATGAAGAAACAAAAATACAGACTGATATGATGTAAGTCACTACAGTGTGTGTTTACATGAAAATTGCAGAGCTCAATGTATCTGCTATATATTGTCCTCCTTGATTTTAACATCTATAGAAATGAATATCTTGACTTGTTTACTAAAATAGGGAAAAAATTTATTATTGGTGGGGACTTCAATACGAAGAACACTTACTGGGGTTCAAGATTGACTACACCCAAAGGAAAATCCTTGTATAAAGCAGGAATGTAGGCTGGCTACGAATTCCATTCATCAGGGAAACCAATGTACTGGCCTTCCGATTCAAATAAAATACCTGATTTAATACTTTTTTATTATAAAGGGTATGTCTAAAAGCTATATTAAAGTGACCGAGTATGATATCTGACTTCAGATCACACTCCAATCATACTTACAATAAGTAAAACCATCATCGACAAAGAAACCCCAGCCAAATTGACTAATAATAACACAATATGGAAAACATTTCGTGAAATGGAGAGCACAATAAATCTTTATGTACCTATTAAATCTCCTGAACAGCTAGAAAAGGAGATAGATGCATTCAAACATAATATACAGCAAGCAGCATGGAACAGCACACCAATGAGGAAACAAAAATCGAGTAACGATTACCCGTTCGAGATACGAGTAATGGTAACAGAAAAGAGAAAGGCTCGTAAAAAGTGGCAACGTGTACAGCGCCACAGAAAAAAAAAAAACAATCTTAAATCGTCTAAGCAATAGCCTCAAACAAAAACTTCACCAAATAAAAAATGAATCCAGCAAGTACCTACAAAATCTAACAGCTGAAAAGGATACCAACTACTCACCGTGGAAAATGATGAAAAGGCACAAAAGGTCTGAAGTTCATGCCCCGCCCCTTTAAAAATCTAATAATGATTGGGCTAAAAGTGACAGAAAGAAGGCAGAAGTCTTCTCTGAGTATTTGCAAGAAACTTTCCAACCATTTCATAGAGACAGTTGACGAACATACTACAATTTATCCAAATAAAAATATTGGTCGGATTAAACAAGTTACAATGAATGATGTTATGTGTGTTTGGAGGAATTTAGTAACAGTGACGTCCAAATTAATTGAAAAAACTATTTGTAGTCGGTTTATTGACACTCGTCACTTACTCTTTTTATATTGTTGGGGGACTAGTTTCAAAGGCCATTGCCTCCATTTTCAACCTCTCTCCAACTAGCATTTGCTGTCGTCTGCTCTCCTCTCTCTGGTGGTGGAACTATGAACTTCTTTGTCAAATTATATACTGGTGGGATTTCAAAGTTCATTACGCGGTTCTTATTTTTCCATATGAATATGTTCTCCCATGTTGTTAGTTTATTTTAGTTTATCACTCCTTTTAATAATTTTGGATTTGGATCAATGTCATGATTTTCGTTCCAAAAATGAAATGCTACTGCTGACTTTGCTTCTAGTTGCAATCTGATGTTTCTAAAGTGCTCTTTGACTCCGGTTTTTAGATTTCTTTTAGTTTGACCTATGTAGCATTTTTCACAATTTTTACAACTTATTTTGTATATTCCAGATCTGTTAACTTATGGAATTTCATCTTTTGTTTTTGAATTTAGCAATTTTAAAATTGAATGTCCATTAGTAGGTGCCAGGATTATATTTTGTTCCTTAAAAGATCTTTTTAAATTTATTAAAGGTTTTTGGGTGATATGTAAATTAACTGAATACGCTGTTGCTTTCTTTCTCTTTTGTAAATGTGGTTGATTCCTTAATGATTTTCTTTAGTTTAGCTTTTCTAATTTTCTTAAACACCAGACTTTAGTTGTATCCATTTTCTTTTGCTATGTGTAGTATGGCTTTTTGTTCTTTGACGTATTCTTCTTTATCCATGGCATGCTTATGTATAATTGGGTTGTAGCTACTAATGATACCTAAGCTTGGGAAAGATCCTCATGACAGAAAATCATATCGAGCAATCTCCTTGCTGCCAACAATGTTGAAATTATTTGAGGAGCTGCGTTTAAGACGTCACAACCCCATTATTAAGGAATGCAAACTCATTCCACATCAATTTGGCTTCTAAAGCAAACATTCAACCACGCAACAAGTTCACAGGAAACAATTAAAAGAAAGTGTGTGCAAGCGCTTTTTTAGACATATTTCAGGCATTTGATACAGTATGGCATAAAAGCCTTCTTTTAAAATTAAAGAGAGATCTACCTGGAGAATTCAGTGTAATCATACAATCCTATCTCAAAGATAGAACATTCCGAGCTAAACAAGGAAGTGAATATTCTGCTTTTAAAGATATCACTGCAGGAGTGCCACAGGGTAGTGTACTTGGACCGATATTATACTTGTATACACGAGACGTCCCACAAAATGAGGAAACGGAGGTGACGACTTTTGCCAACGACACAGCAGTAATGTCAGTGGGTGACAATGTTGAACAGGCTACAGAAAACTCCAAAAAACAATCAGCAAAGTCAGTATTTGGACAAAAAATGGCAAATAAAATTAAATGAAACAAAGTCAGTCCATATAAATTTCACAAACAGGAAAACAGAAAAAGTACCCATTGAGCTAAAGGACAAACTGTTCCCTAAAAAAAAGAGGTAAAATATTTAGGTTTGGTACTAGATGAAAAACTTAACTGGAAATCGCACGTAAAAAGGAAAAGAAATGAACTAGATCTAAGCTTTAGAAAACTGTATTGGCTACAGGGACATTACTCAGAATTAAGTCAACACAACAAATTGTTGATTTATAAACAAGTGCTGAAACCTGTATGGATGTATGGCATACCCTTATGTGGTTACACAAAGAAAACGAATGTCGAAACCATTCAGAGATTTCAGAATAAGGTACTAAGGGCTGCACCTTGGTATGTACACAATGACAATATCCACAGGGACTTGAATATAGCATTTGTTAATGAAGAAATTAAAGCTACTGCAGCTAAGCATGAAAGACGGTTACGTGCACATGAAAATACAGAGATACTGCATATGCTAGCCAACAGCAACATAGTTCGAAAACTGAAAAGAACCGAGCCCTTGGACTTAGTGTGTTAAAACCAGTGTGATGCAGATGTTGTAATAGAATTACTCATAGGAGTAATATCTAGTAAACGTGATAATATACAGTGAAGACTAAACTGTAAAACTTAGTTGTTATTGAGGGGGGACGGAACTAATGATATTAAGGAAGTAAATACTGAATCCCTAAATGATACATCTTAATGTGTTACAATTAATCACATAACACAAACTTTTTATATCTTATCTAAACTTAAAATGCATACATATATCTAATTGATAAAATAATTGATGAAATTGAGTGTGTGAGTGTGTGGTGTTTTAGGGCCCGTCGACAACAAGGTCATTTGGGCCCAAAGTCAACACTAAAACCTAAAAATTATAAACATTTAGCTAAAAAGGTAAAATGCAATAAAAACACTCAACTGTTAAAAGGACATTAAAAAAACGATCTAAAGACTAGTAATTTAAAATCTCTAAAAGCAATAAATATAAAACACAAGTCAGACTTGTTTATTAAAACCTATTTCACAAACAAACCGCAGTGCCTTAACCACGGCCACTGGGTCGTTCCCTAAAATACTGAGCAAGTTAGCTCCCAAGCCCAAAGACTGGCGAACGCGGGCGTACTGCGGGCAATCCAGCAATACGTGCCGCACCGTGAGGCGTACTGAACACGGAGCACACACTGGGGCCGGTTCCCCTCTTAACAAATGACCATGAGTCGCTCGTGTGTGCCCAATTCTCAGCCGGGTGAGTATCACCTCAGCTCGCCGGTTATCCCTGCGGGAAGTTAGCCAGGGTTGTACGCTCTCCTTTATTGCCCGGAGTTGTGTGCCTTCCAAAGCTGTCCAGGAGTGCTGCCAAGCAGATAGGAGTTGGCGACGGAAAAAACGTTGCACATCCTGGTATGGCACAGTAGTTGTTAAACTCCGGGGCAAACGGCAAGCGGACTTCGCAGCCGCGTCTGCCTCCTCGTTCCCGGAAATCCCCACATGGCCTGGGGTCCAAGTAAAAACAAAATTGTACCCGCGCCTGAGCATTTGTGAGATCTGAGCCTGTATTTTTAAAATGAGGGTGTGAGCGGCAGTGTGCTGTTGCAAGGCCTGAAGAGCACTCAGAGAGTCAGTGCAGACAATAAAAGAGCCAGGAGCTAACTTGCAAATAAAAAGGAGCAGATAGAAGATGGCATACAGCTCTGCGGAGAAGACTGAAGTGGAGTCCAGAAGGCGAAATTTATGAGCCTCACCGTTAATGAAGAATGCGCAACCCGTAGAGCTACCTAACTGAGAACCGTCTGTAAAGACCGGAACATAGTTAGGGTAATGGCCCAATAGTTCGGCAAAAAATTTGTTGGAACACCAAATGTGGAGTAGCGAGTCTAGAGTTGCTTGAAAGAGCGAGATCGAACCGCGCACGATCGAGCTGCCATGCAGGATAAGGGCAGATGGATGACCTCTCCACGCAAGGCATTCGGAGGCCATGGGAATGTAGGAGATCCCGAAATCTTATTCCCATGGGGCGTGTCCGAGAACCAGGGCGCATATAACGGTGGACTAAATCTGGACACAGAACTGGTTTGAAACAAGGATGATTGGGATAACTTGCCAACTTCGAGACGTATGAGCAGAGTAACAGCGAGCGACGAATATGGAGTGGAGGTTCGCCTGAGTCTGCATACAGGCAGTCGACTCGACTGGTGCGGAAAGCTCCTGTGGCAAGGCGGATGCCAGTATGATGCACGGTGTCTAAAAGGCGAAGTTGCTGCGCCATAAATAAAACTGCCATAGTCCAGCTTGGACCGAACCAGAGAGCGGTAAAGCCTCAACATTACCGTGCGATCGCCCCCCCAAGATGCTCCAGATAATACCTTCAACACCCAAAGAGAACGATCTTGATGAAATTGATAAAATAATTCAAGCTCAATTTATAATTAAAATGATTTATATAAATTTATCCATTTCCATTCTTAGCTTTTAATGGTAAATATTAAAAACAGAAGCACTATTACCTGTGAAGTTATTTAATTTTTATGTTCAAATCAATTGAGTTGTGCAGGCACTTAAAACTTCACTTAGAGAGAGAGAGAGAGAGAGAGAGAGAGAGAGAGAGAGAGAGAGAGAGAGAGAGAGGCTTTTAGAATTTTAATTTAATTAATGGCAAAGAAAAATTGATCTTGAAACTTCCAAAACTTGCACAGAACTATGGCACCACTCACCAGATGTTTAGAATGGTCTATAACCTCTTGTCTAGGTAAAACTTATTCTTGCCATGACAAGGTGGTTAGACAACTCACGTCTCACTTATGTGGTCTAGGTTTGATCGCAGCGACATGGGATATGGGATTTGTGGTGGATGAAGTAGATTTGGGCAGGTTTTTACCCTGGGTTCTTTTCAGTTTCCTTCGCTACTCATATCATCAACTGCTCCATTATCACCTTTCCTTTCATTCATTGTACTACCACTTCATACTATCTACTTCTTCACCCTCATACCACAAATCAGGCTGATCCCTCCATTCTGAATATTCTCTCAGATCCAGAGTATCTCTAGTCCTCAACAGACTTCAGACTTCACGCACCCACTTGTGAGTCCTTGGAGTTTAAGTCCTCCATATGAGAAAAGTAAACAGGAAATAATTCAGAAGGAAAAAAAAAAAAAAAAAAAAAAAAAAAAAATACCCAAAACAATGCAGGCAGAGGTCACTTTTAATAAGCAATCTTTTTTATAAACTAACAATTCCAGAAATAACAGAAAGACACTTTACTGTTGTAATAACAGAAAGACACTTTACTGCTGTTCTATACTTTTAAGATGATTCTCTTAATATGACATGTAATGTGTTTAATATTTTCTTTGTACAGTGTTTTAATCACTGCTTGTTCTTTAGCTCATAAATGTAATAAATAGTAATAAAAATTGTTCTCTTAAAAATAAGGCTTCAAACCGCAGTTAAAAGCTTTCATAATGGATTTGAGGTACAAATAAAAAGCAATATTCTCTGGAATATCCTGTTTTGTTTGATAAAATAGATTTGAAAGCCAAACAAGTTAACCAATAAGTGTATGCCACCTTGCACACTCGTCTTTGTTTGTTTGTTGGATCCCCAACGTGAGCAAACTCAGGGACACTGAACATGTCATACTTTTATGACAAATCCACCACCACCACCTGCCCCCCTTTTCAAATCTCACATTATGATTTAAGATATGAAAATTTGTGAACCATCTGGTTTTCAAGCATTAACCTCTGAACATGCAGTACAGTAACTCATTTGTGTAAATCATCAAATCACTTCACATACAATCTGTTCTATGTAGTGAAAATTTACCTGAGTGGGATCTAAAAAATTCCTTCATTTTATATGCGGAGCGAGAATTTAAGAATGACCTTAAATATTTCTTGAAGATTTTATGTTCATTAGAATTACCTAATAGTTTCAGGTAACATGGATGGTTATTATAAATTTTTATTGCAGAGTAGTAGCATCCTTTCAGAAAGAAAGAAATGCAGAGAGAAACAGAAAGAGGAATGAGCACTGGAGAGTGAGGAAGAGAGAAAACTGGTTTAATGCAATTACAGAGAATATTAGTATCAGATTTGGTTTTTTTTAAAGTTCATTTGGTCCCATCACTGAGCAGTGCTCTAGGACACTGAATGTGTCTAATTGAAAAGTTGCACAACAGAATGATTATGCATGGTATTAACTTTTAAGGTAGCAGTAACACATTTGTCAAATAAACTGTTAAAAACTAAACTGCATTTTAAATATCTATTGTTAAAATGTTGTTCCTTTTGTTTTCTTTGTTTATATTTCCTTTCTTTTTTAGAGCAATCCAGCTTAGGCATAATTACATTTTATTACCTCTATAATCTGTTTGCTGTTAGAATAAAGTAAAGTATTACCTCGCATCTCGCAATGAGCTCTGCATTTTAGTATGTCATTGGTTATATATAACATCTGCGCATGCACACCTAAACAGCAATTCCGTCACCAGAATTTAACTGTCATCTTTGTTGTTACTCAACCAGTGCATTTTTAACTTCGTCATTGTTCTTAATGTAATTACCTTATAATGCTAATTCTATATTATAACAACTTGAATGGTTTATTGAAAGCATGTAAAGCAAGAAGCTTAATAAACCGTGGAACTGTACTGCGGAAGAACACAGGAGTATTAAAACCCACCAGCCAATGCGATTCATTTCCGCCACGTGCTTCTTTGTCATTTACTTTATTCTTACAGGGAACAGATTATAGGTATCTTATTTTAAAAATGCAACATTCTTACCTCCTTCAGTTTTGCATACCAGGTTCTAAATGCCTGATTACCAAACCTCTGGGGTTGTACAATAGGAGGGGTCTCATCCAACAACTTATCCAGTGAGTCAAGCAAGCCAACCACACCTTTTGTGATGTCACTTACTGAGCAATCAGTTGATAAAGATCTTCCTTTAACTGCTTCATTGAGAGTCAAAATGAAGCCTAAGTACTCCTGCAACAGAATTGTTTTGATAGCCAGACTTCAAATAAAAAATGCCTTTGTCACAACAAATTTAATCTACACTAAAAATTTTAGGTTAAAACATATATTTCAACTAACTTTGAAAGATAGAAACAGAACTGAAACATTCAATGCCATAGCCAGGATTTGAACCATGGATCTTTCGCTCTACCACTGAGCTACCAATGCAACATACTGTGAGTAGAGTGGAAAGTACATCATTTCTGACATTTTTTTAACGTCCTCCAGCCTTAAGTCAAATCGGGCGGTGAATGAAATGGGTGAAATGATTCTCAAATGAGTCCAGAATACATATTCATCTCTCAGGATAAGGGAAAACTCTAGAAAAACCTCAACCAGATAGCTCATCCTGACCAAGATTCGAACTCAGGACGTCTTGCTACCACCCACACTAGACGCAATGAAGGAAGCTACATTTCATACTGGTAAATGATCAACTATTGTAATGTACATACCAAATATGCCTCTGACTTTTCCCACATCTGCATATCTTCCATGCTCAGAACTGCTCTTTTGGGCACCATAAACTCATGGTCTTCGGGAACTAGAAAAAACATATTTATTAATTTTTGTTGATTCTGGCATAATACAAACATAAATTTAAAAAGGGTTAAAATTATTTATTAACACCTTGTTTTATTATTCTGCAGAGTTTTCAAACCATCTCTAAATATTTTATTTGTGGTAACATATGTGCTATGTATGTAATTTCATTTATTATTCATACAGTATGTAGATATATTTGCTATTATTAAACTGCATGTAATATTGTTGTTGACATGACTATCAAAACTATAGCAAGAACTTACGTTTGAAACTCATTTTGTTTCAAGTCTTCTTAGTGATTCAATAGTAAAATCCTATTCTCGCCAAAATTAAAGCATAACGCTTCAATCTATGTATCTATGTACGCATGTAACTATGTACTGAATACTGGCATTGTTAATGGAATTAAAACAAATGAATAGACCTTTGCATACAAGGCCCACTCTACACTGCAGACGATGCAAACTATAAAGTTTGCCAACCTTGCAGATTCCAAAGAATGTTCAAATCAACTACATTTAGCCTTTAGCGTCTGTTACACAGAATGTCTGCTGTGTGCAAACCCTTATTTAAATGACAACTGGGTTTTCATTAGGTACATCTTATTTGAGATTTTTTTTTATTATGTATTACATTTTCATATTGCATTTTCTAATATGTTTTATAATTTTTTTCTAAAAATTAGTTTGGATTGTAATTTATAATATTAGTAATAATTCTAATAGGCACATGTAAACCTTCTTTCTATAATAATTGTACTAACTTGTCATTTTCTTTTTTATGAATACTGCAACCACTTAACACATGCTCTGTATTAAATTTCTCTACACAACTACAGAGTAGTTGTTCATTATTCTTGTTCAAACAGTGCAGTTGCAATTCGTAGACGGCTGCGCCTTATTGCAGGGATATTCAAGTTCCATTTAGTTACACGTAGAAAATTTTAATGATACGAGGGCTATATAAAAGAAGCGGTAATTTCGTCAAATGGACACAAGAAATAATCGGGTAATTATATAGCATAAGCATTTTAAACAATGCAGCAGCAATAAAATGGCAGTGGAAGAACGACACAAAGAAATACACTTCTTATTCAATACCTCATCCTAATTCTGGTCTAATACAGGAGTGTTTTAAGTTCATAAAAAGGAAGACGCTCTTATTGGTATATTTCACTTACTGCAAATGTATAGTGCTATTATTTTAATTAACTGCCGCTTCTCAAAAGCAAAATATTAAAGAAAATCCAAATTCACAAATGGGAAAGCTATCTCCGTATACTTGAAGAAGAAACGCTTTTTATGGTTCCTGGAAGTGAATAAACAAAGCTTAAGCAGGAATTTGACTTTTCTTTGCCTTACACATTTGTTATTTCTTTTCAAGAGCCAACAGCACATTCTTTCAATTCGTAAGCGAAATGCTGTAACAGTCCGGTAATAGTAACGCCGTTTCTATAGTTCTCCAATAAAGGATTTTGATTACATATCAGTTTAAAACATTACCTTATCTTATGTTGTACATACTTGTTCAAAATTAATTTGACTCCTTTGATTTGCTTGATTGCATTTAACAGCAGTTGTTACAACAAATGGAGATTACAGTATTCCAGATCCTTCACAATGGACAATTTGAAGAAAAAAAAAATAAATTTAAAAAAAGAAGAGCGAGAACAAGGGAAGAAAATGTTTGTTAAAGGTTGAACTTTGAAACTAATGTCGTTGACTTAACATATACGTTACTACTGAGCCATACCAGCCTTAGTACAGTCTAGGGGGGATATGGGGTGGAAATATGGGTTGTTGAAAATGGATGGGAGAAAATGGTTATTGTATCAAGAGCATACTGTAAATTTATGCTGGGCGTACCCCAGAACTCTGTAAATTCTGAGTACTTTTACAGATGGGAAAAAGTAGTGCCAAATGAATGGTGATGGAAAGAGTGGTTAAGTACTGGTACAAGATACTTCAGTTGCCAGAGAATAGCTTGATTACGTGTTGTCTCAGTTTTCAAGAAAGGCATCCCAATCAGGCAACCTGGTGAAAAGACCAAAAGAATAGTTGGAAAAGGGTGGCTAGGTGATATATGGCTGCATGGGTAGCTTAGCATGGGGAGTATGGAAGGTAGTTAGATCTAGATTTGAGGATATGGTTCGTCAAACTATGTGGGCTGAGATGGAACAGAAAAGGTCACTAGTTCTTTTAAGGATGTTTGGAACAGAATCAAGGTCAGAAAAGTACATAGAAATCTGTAATAAAAGGGAAAGAGAAGCGATTGCATGGTGCAGATTAGGGGTTTGGAAACTGATAGGTCTAAGGGGTAGTGTACTGCAAGGTCACTGTCGGATATGTGGGGACAAAGAGGATGGAGAGCACATTATAGGGGAATGTAGAGGTACAAATGAATGAAGAAAAAAATTGATTAGGGAGAAGTGGCTGAGAAACAGAAGTATTGTAACCATAAAGAAAATGTTCTTTGATCAGAGTCAGATTTGACAATTAGCAGAATTTCTATGGAAGGTGAGACCCAAATTGAAATGATCAATTGACAGATGTTATGAGTAAGAGTCGAGAATGTAAATTTAAATCATAGTATGAATGAGATAAAAAGTTTGTGAAGGATTGGTAGCATTTAAATATCTACTAGATAAATGACTCGGGTCAGTTCCAATAGATGCAATCTATGTAATAGCTTGGCAATAAATAATTAAATAAATAAATAAAAAATACTGAGCCATACATGAGCTATGTATGTATGTATACCAAAACTTCCCATATGGCAACTACGGCCTTCGGGGTAACCTTGCGCCACCACGTGATGACCGGAAATATTTCCGAGGTGGAGGCATCCTGTCCATTAGCTCCAATGACAGGGTGACAGAGAAGACGACGGTGAGGCAAGTGGACCTACAGATTTTACCGTGGACTCCAAACCACGCTGGGCTTAGGGGACATTTCACATGAGCTAGACAGAGGCGAAGACGGGAATAGGGTTGACTTAAAATCGACAAACCGAAAGCCGGAAATTGAACTCGGACCCTCAGCACGAGAGTCGCGAACGAAAACACTGCGCTATCCCGTCGCCTTGAGCTCTAAAAGTTTTTCGGGCAAATTCTGAAACATTCTGCAAATGCAGATGAATGTCGCATAACTCTAAACTCCAAGGACTCTGGACCGTGGACGGTATAACTTAGTTTAGAGTTGTAATTCATACCATTCGTAATTTTATCAGGTCTGTAAGCCTTCTTTGTGTAATAATTGTAGTTGCTTGTAATTTTCTTGCTTATTAATACTACAACAAATTAATACACGCTTTATGTTTCCTATCTCCTCTTACTACAAACCCTGGGCTCATTGAAGAATAGTTCCACCCATTTCAGTCATCGTCCGATATGACTTAATGTTAAAGGAAGTAAATTAGAAAAGTCCTCTTTTCCATTTCGTACAGTAGTAAGGGATATAAGACTGGTCGTGATTTAATCATAAGAGTGTCCTGCAGATCTTTCCTAAGCAAAAATACATTCTTTTAAGCCATGGAGCTGTGTTTACAGCATGTAGTAAAAGCGCGCATTAAAAACTGCAAAATACCATTTTACAGCTTTCTTTAATTTGGCACGCATATTTTGACAAGTGATTTGAAAATCCACCAATACACCCTGATTCCTTGCCTCTGTTGCCAAAAGTTCCACTCTACATTTCCAATGTTGTTATGTATCAAGGATCCAGATTAATTTGATGTTTAATCTTTCGTTAAAAAAGCTACGTCCTCCATCGTTGCCATATCGGACGGTGAATGAAGTAGGTGAAATGATGCTCATGTAAGTCCAGAACCCATAGAGCTCAAAGTTACTAAATATTCAACTTTCAGGATAAGGGAAAACCCTGGAAAAATTTAATCTGGATAACTCACCCTGACTGAGATTCGAATTCGGAACGTGAACGTGTCTGCCTGTTGAACGTGAGACAGACACGGTACAATCTACGCTACAGAGGTGGTCCTGATTGCCGTGTAGGTTTGCTGTTTCATTTTCATTTCTGTTGTATTTTTCTATTTATTTCATAGTTGTTTCCTTTTTAGTTACCTAAAACACTATAAGAATCATAAAATATAATACTTGATTGCTTTTGTTGCCCATAAATTATGAGATAGCTGTTCAAATGACGATATGTTCAGCTGACTATATAGAGGTCTTTCTTACGTTATTTTTTATGCTATTTTTAGTATTATAGTTATAAACTACTGCTACCTCAACTTCCTCAGGAACTTTCCATCTATAAATGTAGATATCGGTCCAAATATTTGATGGAAATTTCTCTGCTAATTAAAAAATACGAAGTTTTGCTTCATACCTTTCTTTATCGAAGAGGTTGAATTTTGTATCCACTTGAAAAACAATATTCCAATGTCCACAGTAAACAGTTGACACCAGTTTTCTGCTTAAATTAAAAGGTATTTTAACAATTAATATTATTGCACTTTTTTCCATAACTTAGTTGATCAAGTTGTACAATTATAATAATGTATAAGCATGTGCTCCCCAGTTCTCTCCTGCTATACTTTTGAATATATATCACACGTATTAATTTTTTATCTAAATGATTTACATGATTCTTCCAAGATAAATAGTCTTTCAACAAGAGTGTCCTACTTTTGGACTTAAATAAAACACGTTCCATAAATTATAGAGGTTAATTTCTATTTTATTTTGCAACATGTCATTTCATGTGGAAGGGATCATCAGTTAAGTGACCGCCGCGACTTCGTTGTGTTGCGCTTATACGGTTTTACAAATTTTCAATGCGAGCTAAATTTGGTCCACCCTCTCTAATAACACGGGTGATGTTATTCATAAGATCATTTACTGTTTATGGCTTTTTGGCAGAAACTCGAGATTTAATATAACCCCAGAAAAGTAATCCAACGGCGTTAGATCACATGGTCTCGGGGCCAGTTAATGTCATTACAACGGGAAATGAAACCTCTGAACTTCTCCTTTCAAAGATAGAATGTTTCGAATGCAGTATGGCATGTGGCACCATATTGCTGGAACCAGATGCTTTTGAGATCCATACCATCCAGCTGAGGCTAAAAACAGTCCCTTATGAGAGCTCTTCCTCCATTGACAGAGCTTCTCCATCTTCTTCATGGAAAAAGTATGGACCAATAATTCTACCACACCAATATTTACACCACAATGAAATGCGTAGTGTATAACAACCACTTCTACTACATGCGGCACCGCAGGTGGTATTCACACTACACAATAACCTTTTGGGGATGATAAGGTCGTTCTTGAATCCGCATTGGATTCTGTTTGCTCCAACAGCGACAATTTTGTTTGTTAATAAAACAATCCAACCACAAGTGGGCTTCTTCGCTGAAGATAATTGTTCGACAAAACTCCGAGTAAGCTTCCAGTTGCTCCATACCACATTCAGAGAATACACGGCGCAACCCGTGGTTGTTGGCTTCAGTTCTTGAATTAAGACCATTTTGAAAGCGTGAAACTTCAAATCCAGATGCAAAATTTGCCAAGTTGTGACCGGCGAAATCCCTAATTCTTGCGCTGGATCAATTGATTTGTTTCCGTTCTCACGTACACTCTCAGGAGCGGCGCCTATATTTACGTTGGACCTCTTACGTCGATTACGTCCTGGCGTTCTTTGATCACTGACAGAATCACTTCTTTCAAATTTATCGATCAAACGCCGAATCGTTCCCTCGCAGAGACGACTATGCACACCGTAAACTTCACCCAATACACGGAAGATTTGGTCATCGCCTGCGGTGCCGTATGTAGTAAAAGCGGGCGTTAAACACTACACATTTCATTTTTTTAATATTCATTGGATTGTTGGTATTTGGCAATGTTTGCCTTCATCGTCAAGTTTTTCATAAGATTAGTCTCCGTGTTGCAGACAATCCTGGATAAGAAGAGGTATAAGAGAGGGAAAAGTCCCCCGCTCTCGGTTTAAAATGACCCTTTTTTGGGTTTCAGTAGTAACAGCAATGGGAGGAATGTATCATTAAAATCAATACTCTACATTAACTCTAAGCAACCTTTACCCAACATTAGAAAAAAGCAAATTGAATAGTTTTCTTTCAAATCCATGGATTTCTTCATTAGCTACGTGACTTTCCTCAAGTAATTTTGAATCAAAGTAAAGTATCAAGGCTTCCCACTGTTCGACAATTGGAATGACTCTAGAATATGCATAACTGAGTTGAGGGAAACATGTTCGTATCCTCTTCCCAGAAGCTGTAGCTCATCCTTCTACAACTAAAACATAATTCTCGGCGTACAGGGCAACACGAACCTGGACCTGCCACCCTTACTGTCGGCAATGTGGCCGATTATCCAACCGATACTAAGAAATGTCAGCATCTAGGCACCCCCAGCTGGAAAGATGGCTTTCATAGATTAGAATTCTATCGAGCTCTTCAAAGGCACCACTATGCTCAGTGGGATCTACCTGGGCCGTCAAATCCGTAACCTCAGAGATGGGAGGTGTATTTCGTGGCAGGAAACCAAGGACCACACTCAGGCTACTACGCCACGTACTTTTAAAACTACACGCGCTATTTTTCTATTGTTCTTTTTGCTCTGGTTGGTGCAAATGGTCTTTCCATTGCAATAAAAGCTGGTGACTACAGCAGAAACAGTGAATGTGACGTGTTGCAAAATTCAGCCTTAGGAGGAAATTTTCATCTGGGTATATTGAATATGCCTGATCCCAAACGGCTAGCAAAGGAGGATGATCACTGTTTACCATCTCCTAACTTTTCGTTGGTGATGAAGCTTTTCCATTACCGAAGCATATCAGTCGACTCTAGCCTTGAAGAGAACTTAAGACTAAAATATAACATTTTGAGTGAACCAACTTCAACAGTTCAGGATGCAAATACTGGCAGTGCAATGTGTGTGTGTCGAAAAGATTGCAATCTTGCAACAAAGGGGCAACAGTTGCTGCTATTGACCTAACAATCTTTTGTGTTCTTACTTTATGAAACCAAATGCAATCCCTGCTTGGTAGAGTGAAGTACACTGCATAATAAATATATTAGAGTAGGTACAAAAGAGGAATGGAATTGGGCTTAGCCAATACAGTGATGGAGCTTTCTTGGCGTTGCCAGTTTTTACAGCGAACGGGCAACTGAAACTGAAGATATGTCTGGTTTTGTCACACCGAATCCACCTAGCAGGTAAACTGGACTGCGTTATCGCTCCGATATTTTGCAGTTATAGTTTGCGCGTTCGTTCTTGGCAAATGATCTTTAGCGGATATACAGTGAGCTGGCCTACCCTTAATAAACAGGTCAGCAAATAGTTTATCTTACGACAACAGGCAGCTCGTCTTTCCTCTGTTGCGTTTGTGTGTACAGTCAACTGCAAAAGTTTTGTGCGGTAAGGATGTATGCATGCAACTATTTTAAGAAGTGCTAGTTAGTTACGTGGTTACGTGTTTGTTACCAACATGATAATGCCTCCTACAGTGTCAAAAATAAAAGAGCTCTACATAGTCAAAGTTACGAGATTATTGCTAATAGTTATGAGTATATTAAGGAAGAAAGCAAACAGCTCAGAAGCATATGCCTAAGCGCATACCTCACTGCAGACTGTACCTTTCTCTGAATAGCAGCTTTCCCGCAAAAAATAAGTAGTGACTTGCACCCAGCCCTTCATATAAAATCTTCATTCGTCAAGAATTAACGCGAAAGGGCTGAAAGTTATGTGGCGGAACATTAAAATGATATTATTTATATTTGTGTACATTTAATATTTATATTTCCTTTTAGTAATAATAATAATAAGCACCTTTATTTGCTTTTTCTGCGGGTTCCTGAAATCTAAGGCCCATCTGCATCGCAGGCCCTGACATCATGCCCCTGATTTGAAAATTCCAACTAATGTTGAAGAATTTCTTGGAAATTAGCGCTAAAGAAGAATTCATTGGATAAAAGATGTGTGCTTTAACAAGGTCTGTGGTTTTTTGTTCAGTAGGATTTTGTCTATCTCTTACGGAAAAATAATCCAGAACGAAGACGGCCTCAGATGGCATTCTCTAAAAATTAAAAATATACATTTCAGTTGTCATATAAATATTTACTTTAAGCATACTCTCTTGCCGGAGATAAAATAGGTCTGCCGTGAGAAAGAAACAAGCAATTCTAGGTCGACTACCGTCTGACTTAGGAAGGACGAATCAAGTTTGCCGTGAAAATATATCGCTTCCTCAAGAAGACCTACCGAATGACGTCACAAAAAGGAAGCAAATTGCCTTGAAAAATAAACAATCGTGAAAACAGCTGAGGTTAGAACTCGAGTCGTATTATTACTTACTCAATCACAATTCCAAGGTTTTCTCATTTCAAACTGCGCCCGCCAGATATTTAAAAGGCAATGCAAGACCGACAGAGTCAACCTTCTTAAAGGTTCTGGAGAGGTTAATCTTAAACCCCTTCTGTCCATTTTTGGAAGATAATAAAGCTATTTTGACCATCCTTTCGGATTTCGTCCTGAGCACTGCAGAATATAACAGCTGGTGAGAGTAGTAGAGAATGCAGTTCTGGGATACCAGGTAGGTGCCTATACTGCTGCGGTATCTTTGGACGTGGAGAAGGCCTTCTCAACAATCTGGAATGCGAGATTGCTGCATAAGCTAATCCAACTAGGACTTCCTACTCATTTAAACGACAAAACACGCAATTTTCTAAAACACCATACATTTTAACTCACAGTCACGGGGAAAACATCAACACTTAGGCCAGTAAGAGGCGGAGTCCCCGAAGGCTCCGTGATTTCCACGAATGCTACTCTTATTGTATTTTGGGCGGATTTCCCTAACCAGCTGAACGTCAAATGGCGATGACGTTCTCCTACTCCGTACAGATAAGGATTGGTTCAGAGCCTTCAACCCTATTCAGCGAAACCTCCGCGTCATTCCAGAGTGGTGTACACGCTGGTGCATATCCGTTAATCCAGACAGGAGACAATGCAGCACTATTCACCAAACGCCACTACCCCCAATGACTGCGCCACACTCATATTTAAAGGTTGAAGAAGAGAATGGAGAAATTCCATCGCTTACCTAGGAGTAAGATTGGATAGAGGTCTGACTTTTTGTGAGCATATACAGGCTCTATCTGTGCTGGGGCAATTGCCTGATTGTATCACATGCTCAGCTATAGAAAGCCTGTTAGCCTAAAGTTACAGCCCTTTCAATCGTTTATCATTCCTCTTATGCTGTATGCCTGTAAAATCGCCCACCTCGGTAGCGTAGAGATTCAAGAGGTCCCTAGTTCGAATCACGGTCAGGGCGAGTTACCGGGATAAGGTTTTTTCTGGGGGTTTCCCTTATCCTTAAAGACAAATGTCGGGTAGCTCTAAGCTCCATGGACCCTGGACTCATATGAGCATCATTTCACACATTTCATTCACCGTCCGATATGACTTAACGTTGGAGGACGTAAAATTATAAACAAAATGTCTGTAAAATCTGGACCATGGCTGCAGACAGCTTGCTACGCTATCTCCAAACGGCACAGAGCAGGGGACTCCGTTCCATCCATTCTGTTGGTCGTTGCTTTCCTGTGAGGCTACTTGGCTCCGGGCCAAGAAATTATACGCAACTTTATCTCAACATCAAAATTCCCTTGTTAGGTTTCTAGGTGAATTTGATCCCATAGAACGCCGCTTCAGACGACAATCCATGTGGGCACCTGAGACCATCTCCTAACAGCAGCAAAAGCCGAGTTCCATATATTCCAAATCAGAGATTTTTTTCTCTAAATTAATCAATCAGAATACATTATCAAATTAAGCCACGGTGTAGCGGGTACTGTGTTTTACATATAACAGTTTGGAGGGGTAACTAGCACCTTCCTTCTCACTACAAATCTAAATTCCCAAAGTAACCCTACAAACCCCCATCCTAAACTTCTTCTCTGCGGCCAAACCCTATTGAGGGAACACGCAACAAAATTATTCAGGCTTACTAAAGCCTGCCAGCAGCGACGGACGGACAGACGGAGTCAGTGAGTAGTTAGTCAGTGTGTGTAATGCAGTGAGCAGTCTGGTGCTTCGGGCTGAGTATGGGAATCCCGATCTGTAAAACCAGCAGCAAAGCAGTTTACTTGTGAATATGAACATTGTCATCATCATTATCATCATCATCGTCAACCTTTCACGGTTTAAGCCATCAAGGCTCGTCCCGATATTATAAATTTTAAATTGAAAGTGTTGTATCCATCTTTTTCTTGGTCTACCAATATATCCTATACCTAATGGTTTGTAATCTAAAACTAATTTTGGAATGCGGCTATCATCTGTAGACATGTTCCTTCCAGTAATTTCTGTATTGTTTTATTCTATTTGTTAGGTTAAAAATATTCAATTCTTTTAGAATATCCTTACTTCTTTGCTCATTTAGAAGATTATGTCCTGCGACATTTTTAAAAGCTTCATTTCCGCTGTTCCAATCATTTGTTCTTCTTTTTTAGTTTCGGTACTGTCATTGCTTTATGAAATTTTAATGTAGTCTCTCTTCTCGTACTTTTTAAGGTTCCCTTTATGGGGTCATATATGCCATTGAATTTGTTGATTTTATTTAAAATGTTACTATTTTCAAAGTAAGCGGTATTGCAAACATGATAAAGCAACTGACTTGCTCAACGGGTTTTCTTTCTGATAATATTTTGGCTCTTGTTGGTACTGGATCACTTAAAGGCTGAAACTTTAAGTTTTTTTTACAGATATTGTTAAACTATATTGACAGTGGTATTTAATGTATGTAACACTCTCTGTACGTCATTTTCTGAGCTAGATATGAGAACTTGATCGTCTGCAAGTAATAAAGTACCTAAATATCTATTTATAATTATAAAATGCGAATCTAATTTTGTCTGCCAATCAGATATGGCATCCTCATTATAAATATTACAAAGTGAGGATGAAAGTGGAAACCCTTGTAATACTCCTTTGTCTATTGTTGCCATTAGATCTGTCTTTATTCCAGTTTCTATCAAGATCTTATTTTATACATATAAACTTCTTATTGCTCTTATCAAAAGTTGGGGTACACCTTTCAGTTTCATAATGCTCCATAATTTATTTCTATTTACCTCGTCAAAGACCTTCTCAAAATCTATAAATACCGTGTAAGTCGGTATATTGAACGCCCTGTTTTACAGTTATCTGATTAATAGTAAATATACAGTCTGAATAAGATCTTCCTTTTCTGAATCCATTTTACACTTCTAAAAGTATATTTCCCATTATTATATTTAAACGACATTCCAGAATAGATGCCTAAATTTTATAGAATGTATCTAAAATGCTTATGCCTCTATAATTTTTACATGCATGACTACCACCTTTTTTATAAATTGGATATATTTTTGTTGTCCTCCATAGTTCTGAAAAATGGCCGAACCTCCAACATGTATTTACTAAGTCTAATAGTCGGCATTTCAATGCAGTGGAGACATAATTAATTCATTATTAAGTATTATATACTCCCGGAGGTTTCTTATTTTTGAGGTTATTAATTGTAGACAATAATTCTTCAAATGAAATTTGATCTATATTTCCATCTATTAATGTTAAGACAGTTTCCTCGTTTTCTTTTTTCTCCGTCCATAAATCCTGGAAATAAGATATCCTCCTATCTTCGGAAGTTAAATTTAGTTTCAAATTTCTTTGTCTTCTCTGTTAAAATGTTTTAATATTTTATATATCTGACCTTGTCGGCCATGTACATCAAATTCTATCTCACTAATACATTTCCCCCAAGAGTTTCGTTTAATTTTTCGTACTTCTCCTCGGACAATAACTCTTATTCTTTCGTATTCAATTAGATTCTCTTCAGTTTTTGAATTCAAACACTTCAAGTATAAATCTTTCTTTTCTTTAACAAGTTTAGATATATCATAATTCCAAATCTTTAGTCGTTTTCTTTTATTGGTTCTTTTTTCTTGTTCCAAGTGGCTGCCTGTATTATTTTGTGTTTTATCTCTTTCCATTCTCCATTGATGTTTTAATTATAGGTTTGAGCTTTAAACATAGATTTAAGCAAGCTTGATATAGATTTTTAATGGATTCGTCCTGCAGTAATTGAACTTTGTTTTTTATTTGTTCTTGTTCTGCTTGTCTTCCATCTGACAGGAATTGCTAGCTTTTTAGAGGAGGTAATGGTCAGAACCCAAATCACATCCTCTAAATACTCTTGTATCGATTATTAGCACATTTATAATGAACAATAATGCAATCAATTATACTTCTTTGTCCTCCTGTACACCAAGTATATTTATGCACATCTCTGTGAGGGAAACATGCATTTGTTTTGTTTAAATTGTTGTAACTTGCCAAACTATTTAAAAGCTTTCTATTATTATTTATGAGCTGTTCACCATGAGAGTCCATTACATGCTTTATAGGCTTATTGCCAACTCTTACATTTAGATCTCCAGCTATTACTAAATAGTCATTATAATTTGTTTTATTAATTTGCTTCTGGAGATTTTCGTAGAATTCTATACATTGTTCCATCTTTCGCTCCCCTGGGTTATAAACGGCAATTATTTTAATATAATTTCGCACTGTTTTTAACCTTACTGTTAATATTCTTTCATTTAAAATTCATAACTGTGTATTCTTTTTTCCAGCCATTTCCTTATGAGGATTGCTGTTCCTGCTGCTGCTGTTTTACTCTTTGGTACACCATTATATATGAATGTATATTTTTTAAATTCTGTATATCCTTTTAATTTCTTCTTTGTTTCTGGAATTATGGCAACATCGACATTCAATTTATTAGTCCTGCTTCTTTTATCTATGAGACTTTTAGTAAGCAAATGTCCTCTGGGCACGTTACTGGCGTTCCGAAGAGTAGGACGAATGATGGGATTGCCATCTTAAGGCTAATCATCATAGCCTCCATTTGTATTAACCCCAAATGACGGGTTGCCTCTTCCGCTCTTTAGTTAGATCGTTGAGGACTTCTTCGCCCGCCTAGGTAGCGTGGTGGCACCATGTCTGCCTCACGTTCAAGAGGTCCCGATTTCAAATCTCGGTCAGGGTGGGTTACCTAGATAAGGTTTTTTTCCGGGGGTTTCCCTTATCCTGAAAGACGAATGTCGGGTAACTTTAAGCTCCATGGACCCCGGGCTCATTTGAGCATCATTTCATCCATTCCATTCATCGTCCGATATGACTTAACTTTGGAGGACGTAAATTAGAAACAAAAATAGTTGAGGACTTTATCCTGGTTATGCCGGACATGGGTCTCCTCACTCTCTTCCCAGGAGAGAGGGCGCTTCGTCCGCACAGTTGATATTATCCAATGTCCGTTGAGATCTTCACACATAACCCTGTGTAAGGGATCCTTAACCGGGTAATACACACCGAGGAGACAGTATGTCCTGGAGCTGGCGAGGGAAGGGATGCTAACCCTTATGGAGAGACTACTTCTCCCGCTACCCGCCCTTTCCAAGTACTACCCAACGGGCCAGAGGGACTTGGTACTTGGGTGGGCAGGGTCGCAATTCCCTGATGTAGGGCTGCCCTAAAAGGAGTACCTACACGCTGACCTCGAGTGAATATTATAATTTTATTCAGAATTGGGTGTAGTTCTTGTTTGAGGTAGACCTAAGTGCAGGTCAGAAAGATTATAGCAGCACGAAAGGTGCATGCTACAGAAACTAAAGGGACGTTGTAGAGACGTTTCGAAGTGTTGCGATTGTATAAAAGAAAGACTGACTGTATTTTAGCAGTGAGCTAGTGATTTTAGTGACAAGTATAGCAGTTTTAAGGTGAACCACAACATCTTATTGTATTCATTGTGAAAGGCATCTTGAGAAGATCAAACTTTTAAGAAAACGTTCAAATAGTCAGTGCCCAGAATATTTTCTGGAAACTCTTCGTATTGCATCCCTGGAGGGTCCTGAACTGAAATACAAAATTTAATTTACGAACAAGAGCTGAGACTTTTTCATCCTGGCGCAAGGACCCGCTGTGCAGCCACTAACACTCATGTCTGGTGTAAACAAACGCCTCCCCAAGAGAGCAAACGATCACACAAATAGCTCATCGCTGATAACAGCATTTTCAATGTGAAATCATCCCCGCCATCTGTGCGCGGTACTGCCATACACTATGGGACTAAAAGTACGCCTAAAAGATGGTATGAAAATGGACAGAAGGGAAATTGTGGTATGAAATTAAGTATTCCAGCGCTTGCCCAAGTGATAAGAGTTACCACGAACAACTCAAGTTAGATTGCGCGGTCGATGGAGACCAAACCCGCGACCTTCCGAATTCGAGTCGCACACAGTTACCGCGGCAACAGCTCGCTAGGCTATCGGTGCAGGGGAATGATTTTCCCTACATACTATAGTTGAGAACATTCAAAACTTGCAGAGCTACAGTTACCAAAAATAATCATCATCGAAGAAGATCAGTTTTTGTGGCAGAATCTGACAAAGATGTTGATTTTAAAGTGATTATACAGTCTTCTAATAGTTTTCAGCATCCTTAACATGCTGGGAGAGATGTCGAAGTTTTACTGTGCTTATTAATTCTGGCCTGTGATTATGGTGCCTTTCAGGGAAGGTTGTGATGCGTTTTTATTTTCCAATGTGAGTTCACGGAGGCCATGACTTCATCATGTTTGCGTGTGATAATGCTGAGTAGAATTATCGTATTTCTATAATTCTAAGCTTCAATTTTAACACTGAGATATCAAGAATAAGTATAAAAGTATAAAAGAAACCAGCGAGGGTAAGTTTTAAGTGTATAGTGTGATCATTTTCATTCGTGGAAGAAGGAATTCACAGCTAACCTCTACATCACGGGTTTTTATCCGTGGGAGTTATGTGCAGGTATACGACGCGGACGGACGTGTTTTGTGTGCGTTCTTCCATGTGTTTCAGATTACACTGTGTTCAACTGTGGAATTAAATTTCTTCTTGTGAACCGTATTTTCACAATCAGTGCAGGAAGTTTGTTCGCTAACGTGTGTACTAGTGCCCTTTTGGCACAGTGAGTTTATTTTTCTCTCTCTGTCTTTTTTCCCTTACTTATTATGTCTCTCACACCGAACACTACCGGCCAACTCTTACGTTCAGCTATCGATATGGTGTATACCACTAGTGAATTTTCACAGCAACCAACGCCTCTACAGCCAACTCAGCTAATGTCTACGCAGCCATCCCAGGTTTCTTGTACCCCTACTCTCAATTCTTATTCACAATTACGTCAATGTCCCTTACGCCTGTCACAGCTATATCCTACCACGTCATCTACTGCTACAGTGACCGCTAGAACTACCAATGAGGTTACCATGCATGAGACTGTCCCATCTAACAGTTCACCCGCAGCAAGCTCTAGTCGCGTGGCCACACACGCTATTCCTGCAGCCGTCCCGAGTAAGTGCAGATGTACTGCCACGTCACCACTACAAAGTGCCTCCAGCTACGCTTACTCTGTTTCTAGGCATAACCGTTTCGAATTATTAGACAATAACAATGCCATAGACGAGACCAGCACTGCCACGATCCCCAAGGAAAAAATTCCACCAATTTGCTCTCGCAACATTGGAAATTATCAATTACTGCTTCAGGACTTAAAAGGTAATGTTACCTCTGAATTTCATACAGAGCTTCGCGGGTCCATCTTTAAGGTTTATCCCTCTACTTCAGATGGCTTCCGAAAACTTACTACCTACTTCAGCACCATTCAACAGGAATACTACACTTCTAGAAATCCTACAGATAAACTTTTTTCTGTAATTGTACGCGACATCCCTCCTTCGCTCACTGATAAGGAAATATATTACGAACTATGCTCACAGAACTATCCAGTGCGGAAGGTCACTGGTCTTCTGAACCGGACGAAACAACCCATGCCCGCCTCGGTAGGGTAGCATGCCTGCCTCACGTTGAAGAGGTCCCGAGTTCGAATCTCGGTCAGGGTGAGTTATCTAGATAAGGTTTTCCCGAGGTTTTCCCCTATCCTTCAAGACGAATGTCGGGTAACTCTAAGCTCCATGGACCCTGGAATCATTTGAGCATCATTTCATCAAATTCATTCACCGTCCGATATGACTTAATGTTGGAGGACGTAAATTAAAAAAACAACCCATTCCTCTCTGTGCGGTGGAATTATTAAACAACGATGATGGTAAAGGTATTCTCAACCCCACTCGCCTGTTCTACAGTGTTGTGAAGGTAGAACACCGCCGCCGTACCTCTGACATTCCGCAGTGCACTCGCTGTCAGAATTATGGTCATACAAAGAATAATTGTCAGCTGACCCCAAGATGTGTTCGCTGTCTTGAAAATCATCACTTTTCACAGTGCACTAAACCAAGGGTTACTCCAGCTCAGTGTGGGCACTGTTATGAGAAACATACAGCTAACTACAGTGGGTGCAGCCATTATTTGGAACTGAAATCCCGGACCCAAAACAGCAACACCAGGCAACAACCTGGCAATTCTCATCGCACCCGCCCATTACACCAATCTGATAATCCTGCACAGCAGCTCTCACAAACACCAGCTATATCACCAGTACCTCCAACTTCTTCTCCAGCAACCTATGCTTCTGTAACTTCTGCTTCCTCAACTCTACGTGCTACTGCACAACAAGAATCCTCAGACTCCTCATCTCTCTCGGCTCTGCTAAGCAGTCTGTTTACTCAACTTCTGAATTCTTTATCCACTTTCCTCACCCCTCTCTTACGGCAACTCACCCAATGGTTATAAAATGCTCTTCTGTCTACTTTACGCCGTAATAATCCATCTCTTTCTTCACTCACCTGAACTGGAACGGTAATGGCATCCGCGCTAAACGAGCCTCCTTTTCTGCCTTTTTGAGTTTGCACAATATAGATGCTGCTTGTATCACCGAAACTCATCTTGTCCCAAATGAACGTTTTTCTGTTCCAGGCTACAGAATCTATAGATTCGATCGGAATGCACCTTCCGCATCTGGGGAGTAGCTGTGTTAGTTAAGCGTTCTCTGTCTCATGATGAAATCATGTTACCTGTGATCCCCGGCTTCGAGGTCGTGGGCGTTAAACTCTCTCTTCACAATAGCAGTGATCTCATTTCGTGAAGGCCGCGCCGTGGCTCAGTGGTTAGACTGCTTGGCTCTCACCAAGGCAGCCCGGGTTCGTTCCCAGGCGACCGCAAAGTGAGATTTGTGATGGACAACATGGCGCTGGGGCGGGTTTTCTCCGGGACCTCCGGTTTCCCCCGCCATCTCATTCCACCGGCGCTCCATCTTCATCTCATGTATCATCAGTGTCATCGCCTGCGGTGCCATATGTAGCGGGTGTTAAACACTACACATTTCATTTCATTCTCATGAGTGCCTACAAGCCCCCAAATAGTAAGCTTAACATGCAGTATTTCTCTCTACTCTTTCCAGCAGAAAAATGCACTCTCTTGCTAAGTGATCTGAATTCCAAGCATACTTCTTGGGGCTGTAGGGTCAAAAACCCGAATGAGCGCCGTCTATTTTACACTATTAATGCCACTGGTCTTCACATACTGGCTCCCAGGGAGCCGACTTACTATTTTTGCAACCCACAGGTAGCTCCTAACATTTTAGACATTGGGGTACATCGTAATATACGATTACCTGCATTGATTTCTTCACTGCCAGAGCTCGATTCCGATCACTGTCCAGTATTGGTCACATTTAACCTCACTCCTGACATCTTGCCACAAACTCCGCGTCTCATCAATGGATTTGTCAACTGGGACTGTTTTCGCACACATCTAGATGCTGCACTCCACACATCTTATCCACCGGGTACTGCGAATACTATTGACACTGCCGTTCACCATTTTACCTGTGCCCTCTCTTCCAGTGTACGATTCTCTGCTATCCGTAACAATCAACCTCGCCATTGCCCATCCTTGCCTATCCATATTACTCAACTCATCCAAGACAAACATCGCATTCGTCGATTGTGGCAACGTTATCGTCAACCCTGGCTACACCAAAGATTAAATAGTCTCATTCGGTAAGTACGGAATGGACTAGATCAACACCGCTTTCAGGAGCACCAGCAACAATTAGCCAATATCCGCCACGGCGATCATACTTTATGGAACATCACTAAGAGGATTCTCCGAGAGCCGACAGTGATTCCACCTCTACAAGTTGAAGGGACACTTTTGAGTGACTGTGCTGCCAAATGTGATGCTCTAGCTATTAATTATGAGCACACATTTACGCCGAACACCTGCCTGGATTCTGATATTCTCTCTTCCGTGGACAGAGAAATCCTTGAATACCAGCTTCGTCCTACAGCGCATAGCAGAATTTCGTTCACTAGTCTACGTGAATTGTCTCGCTTTATCCATCGACTTCCGATTAAACAATCTCCCTGTGATGATCTTATCCCCAAGGTTGTGCTGCGAAATTTAACAAACATGGCGCTGACTTATTTATCATTAATCTTCAGTGCTGCGCTACGCATTGGTTATTTTCCATCCACATGGAAACATGCTGAAATTATAGTCTCCCACAAGCCCCACAAGCCTAAAAACCTTCCCTCAAGTTATAGACCAATTAGTTTATTACCTGCCCTTTCTAAGCTTTTTGAAAAGATTATTGATAAACGTCTTTCTCAGTTTTTGATTCACAATCACATAATTCCGCCTTTTCAGTTTGGCTTTCGCCCGAAGCATGCTACCACTCATCAATTGCTTAGAATCACGCAATCTATCGTACAAGGTTTCGAAAACAGGCACTACACTGTAGCAGCATTCCTAGATATCGCCCAGGCATTCGATAAGGTGTGGCACACTGGGCTACTACTTAAAGCACATCGCATTGGTCTCCCTTATTTTCTTCTACAAATCATTGCAAGATTTCTCACAGATAGAACTTCTGTGGTGCACATTGCTGGTTTCACGTCCACCCGACGGTCCATCTTAGTAGGTGTTCCTCAAAGTTCAGTACTAGCGCCACTCCTCTTTAATATCTACACTTATGATCTTCCTGCTATAGCTCCAATATGCACAGCTTTATATGCCGATGACACTGCTCTATTTTATTCTCACTCCGATATCTGTCATGCTATTCATGAACTACAAACTGCCCTGGATCGACTAGTTCACTGGTTCTCTAACTGGCGCACTTCCCGCAACACTAACAAGACAGAGGTTAAGATCTTCTCTTTACCTCCTTATCGGGATCCTCCTTCACTACAGTTGCTCGGGGAACAACTTTCATCGTTACCAACCAGTGTGCCAGTGAAGTATCTTGGGGTGCTACTGGACACTCGACTAACTTGGAACGCCCACATCTGTCGGTCTGTTACACTTGCGTCTGCACAGCTCTCAAAACTGTACCCTGTACTCAACAGGCGCCACTCACTTGGTTATGAATCCTCCCTTCTTCTTTACAAATCTCTAGTCCGTCCCATTTTTACCTATGCAGCTCCAGTATGGGGTGGCACCAGCAAGACTAATCTCCACCGACTGCAGGTATTACAAAACAGGGTGCTGCGTACAGCTACCAGTACATCCGCCGGCTGGCACGATCTTTCTTTTACCATCTCCAGGAGGTCCCTGGAGCTGTTACGTACAATCTCGGCGCTCACACTCGCCAACCACCTCGCCTCAAGCGCAGACTGCCACAAGATCTTCTCCTGAGTGACCTCTTCAGTACAGACGACGCAGACGACTGATACATATGAAACCTATGATACCTATGAAACTTAAATTCCTCAATTTGGGTTATAGTGATCCTGCCATATTTAACTAGAGGAGTCGTTCACGGTTACCTCAATTGTTATGTGCACTGTTACGAAGTGTCTCAATAACAAACATCTGTAAAGCATATTTGCTGATCGATGTATAATAATATTAAAAAAAATTTCCCTGGTCAGGTTGGACATCCTGGTAAATAGTGATAGTTTGCAGGCAGTGGAGGGTTAAAAGTGACGCATTGTAACTAGCAAATTGCTGTATATGCCTAAGTCGATAGTACAAATTTAGTTTAAAGGACTCAGTTTTATTGTATTGTTGTAGTAGCAGATTTGATGCTTGCAGAGTGGAGTTGACAATTTAACCTCATTTTCTAGAAACACGCAATTATGGCGACATCCACAGGAGGTGTGGGTAAGTGCCTACGACGAATTATCATTATTAGTCCCATATAAGTTACTGATTAAGATAATGGAAAGATAGTCCGCTAGTGAAGCTACACTTAATTTACTTATGATTAAGATTTGAAAAAACGTCATTGTAATATTTTTTCTGGCTGAAATACCGCCGGTCAACGCTGTAACCGCCATTTCCGGAAGGGAAATGATTCACGTTAATGTTGCTATACTAATAGTTCAGTTTTGATTATATGGTAATGTGGCCTAGGCCTAGGGTTTGGTTAAAGCTTTTAAGCATTAGTATTATATCCTTGAAGTTAAAGGAACTGCGACTTAAAACAGCTATGGGCCATCATTGTCATCGCTCATAGGTAACTTTTTGACATCTTGTATTGAAATAAATAATCTTTTATCAAATTTGGATGGGCAAATCTTTTGTATGATTTCCGGAACTTCTGCTTCCACCTTCAGGCACTATGTTACGTTAAGAAAGACAGACAAATGATTTCAGGTTTACACTATTTTTCGGTCGCCTCGCAGTTGCGGCCAAAACCTGCTGCATTCCTCTTTTTATATAAAGACGTACGGCTCTCAGTATATTTCGCTATACGTATGATAACTTGTCTATTTTCAACGATATTATATAATTACTGCTTAAATGTCCAACATCCATAATTTCATTCTAGGTTTATATATATATATATAAATCTTTTGAGGTAATATCAGATTTTGCAGGACATGGACTGGAAGGTTAGGGAAAGTTAAGGGAGTATATAACAGATTGGTATGTGTCAGGGAAATTAGTTCAGATTTATCACATGTCTGGTAATTCTTAGTGAAAAAGAACTACACATTAAAGAGAATTTCAACAGTTTTTGCTCCATAACATCTCATTCCAACCGTTGAAGTGATTGAATTACAAATTAAATCATAGGAATTGAGGTGTGTCTGTACTATTATACACACATGTTTGAAAAGTGGAGAAAGAGTTGAGAAATATTACTACAAATACTGGGTTATTGGTAGCTGGAGTAGATGTTGCTTCTCTGAAAGGTTGTGATTCACCCACGCTTTTAAGATGGTGTTCTTAGAAAATTGTAGCATGTCAAACCAGAACATGACCTAATAATAGTGCTGAAAGGAGGATGACTGTTGCCAACCTATCATTGAGTTCTAGCTACATTGATGTTTCGGTTATACCAAAAGCTACAATTACTCCACTCCACTGTTTACAAAAAATATCCCCCGGCTACACTTTGAGCTAAGGGCTCTTAAGTTTTGGATAGATTTTGTTACGCAGAATTTGATGTTATGTCAGCATACAGTTATGGTATCTTTAGTAAGAATTGGAAATTGACACTTAGAATGAGAGCAGCTGAAGAAACAACAAAATCGACTGAAGATAATCCTGAAGTGAATATACATTTCACAAATGTAGAGATATTGTGTGTGAATGCCATTTCAAATGGATTTATTTTGTCAGACTTATTGAAAGTATGATCATAATTATTTCGTTTGATGGGGTCATATAATGATATACTGACGCTACTTTGCTGATATTTATTGACCTGGAAAAGCAAGAATTAGTCTGTGTGGCATAAGAAGTCACTAATTTCTAGAAAGAGAAAACGTATTCACCCTTTCGTTCGTATGCAGTGTTGTGACAAACCTTTCAGGGTGAAGGTGGAAGGGGGTTTACTCCGGGAATCTACACACTTGAAGCAGTGGCAGAACAAAACTGACAACAAGGAAAGGTTTTGACCAGAAGAAACATCCCTTTTCAATTGTAGTACTTTGTTTTCCAAAGGTAGCTTAGGTTATCCCTCCACTATTTTAACCCAAAAAGACTAGTTACTTTTGAAGAACAGAGTAAAATGTTAAAGTGAAAGGAATAAACATTGGAGGGCTATCTAAGGTTCACTTGTGTGAACCACAAGGTTATAACTAAACTCCTGAGTCAAATACAGTAGTAACAATTGCCAGTTTTGATTTAACTAGACAAACAATGCCCCAAAAGTAACTGGGGAGCACTTAATGAGGGAAATATGTTACATTTGGCAAATTCCCATAGCTTGTGTTATTTATAATAGGAAGTGAACCACAAGGTTATAGCTAAACTCCTGAGTCAAATACAGTAGTAACAATTGCCAGTTTTGATTTAACTAGACAAACTATGCCCCAAAAGTAACTGAAGAGCACTTAATGAGGGAAATATGTTACATTTGGCAAATTCCCATAGCTTGTGTTATTTATAATAGGAAGTGAACCACAAGGTTATAGCTAAACTCCTGAGTCAAATACAGTAGTAACAATTGCCAGTTTTGATTTAACTAGACAAACTATGCCCCAAAAGTAACTGAAGAGCACTTAATGAGGGAAATATGTTACATTTGGCAAATTCCCATAGCTTGTGTTATCTGTAATAGGGCTGTAAGATGTTATAAATGTGTGCAAATACAAACATTATGGTCAATTAAGCTAGGTCCACATTTTTGTGGGAATCCAGCACATTAAATATGACAAACATGGTATCATGTTTACTGGTCATGACATTTTTTTGATAGAGCTGGCCCTCGTAGCTGTGGTCGCTAGAGCATGTGTCTCTAGTATTTCAACGTTTAGAGGGTTGTGGGTTCCAGTTCTGCCTTGGGCATGGGTGTTCTTGTGTAAAAAGTGCAGTAAACAGTAATCAAAAGGAAACAATAAGAAATTGTAATGTAAGGAATATATATTTGAAATAAAATCAGAACACTTTCTGTAGTCATGCTGTAACAGCCATGTTGCAATATGACTCTGCTGAAATTGTGATATGTTGCAAATCAGTAAGTCGGAAAACTTTTTTGTCATTTGCAACTAATTTTTAAAATCAGTATTAACTATTTTTCAATTCTGTTTTCATAAATGTGGACTTAGCTTGGTACTGCAATATCCATTCATGAACCCAACATTTGCCTTTCCACACATTCTTTTTGCAAAGTGCATATCTGTTATGATACATTTAGGTAAAGATTTCATACTTATTCTGACATGTAAAAGTGCAATAAAATTATTTGAAAAAGTGTATACCTATATTAAACAGTTTAGAAATAGATGTGATTAATGAAAGCCTGTAACTCGCCCACTCACGCAATATCTTTCTTGTAGTTATGAAATTCCCTTTTTAAGACATTTTCTTAAATATGAAATCTATAAATATCAAAAAGTAGTATGGTTTGTTACACTGTGTATGTCAAGTGCAAATTACCTACAAAAATAGCATTTTTGGTTCTTCCAACACTTTTAGTCTTTCATCATATCGATTGATGAATGAAATGGGTGAAATGAGCCTAGAGTCCATAGAACTTAATCACCCAACATTCATCTTTCAGGATAAGGGAAAATCTGGGAAAAAACCTTATCCACATAACTTGTCCAGACTGAGATTTGAAAGTATAAACTTGAAAGAAGTGTAGAGACAGTGAAGCACAACTTAGCACAAAAGTGAATCGAGAAGATATTGACACACTGCTTCACTCATACTGTTTTTTCACAGGACATGTTTCAAGAGCTTTTGCTCTTATCAGCTGGTACTCGACTAGTGACAATTGTGGTGGTTTCCTCTTTCTCCATATCGTCGATAGATGGTATGATGTACTTGTCAAAGATGTCCAGTGGTGGAGTTTCAAAATAAATGACTATGATGATTTTTGTTAATGAAGAGTTTTTTCCCATACAGAAAGGTCTATGGGGTGATTAACATACTTTATTAAAGATGTTTCCAAGTTGATGTCATGCTTAGTATTCAAAACATGAAAAGCCACTGCTGATTTTTCTATTTAACCATTTTTTGTGTTTCTTATATGTTCTTTAGTTCTGATGGAAACGGAAGAGGATGGACATCAAGATAAAAAAAATGAACAACAAACTCAGTTTTGGTATTTACAGGAAACCGACACACACAGATAATTATATTAAGAACAACAGTTTCAACCCAAAACAACACCAACATGCCATTTTCAACAGTTTAATATTTCGGATGATCAACTTACCACTAAACAGAGAAGATTGTCAAGAAGAATACCTACACTTTAGAAAAGTAGTTATGTCCAACGGTTTCAACCCAAATTTAGTAGACAAAACAGTTAACAGACTCAACAAAGCTAAGAAAATAAAACAAACCACCACCCTAGAATCTACAGGAGAAAAAAAGAAAATTTTTTTTAAAAAATTCACCTTCCATCCATCAGCCTATAATAAATTCCAAAAAATATTCTCAAAACACAACATAATTCTTGCACCTCAAAATAGGTTTAATACCAGAAATTTGTTAAAAGGCCCCCCCCAAAAAATTCAAATGCTGCCAAAGAAAAACTATGAGATCAAATGTGAAACTTGCCCTAAAATTTATATAGGAAAACCAAAAAGAAATATTGACATCAGAACTAAAGAACATATAAGGAACATAAAAAATGGTGAAATAGAAAAATCAGCAGTGGCTTTTCATTTTTTTAATACTAAGCATGACATCAACTTGGAAACATCTTTAATAAAATATGTTAATCACCCTATAGACCTTTCCGTATGGGAAAAAAATCTTCATTAACAAAAATCGTCATAGTCATGAATTTTGAAACTCCACCACCGGACATCTTTGACAAGTACATCATGCCATCTATCGACGATACGGAGAAACAGGAAACCACCACAATTTGCACTAGTTGAGTACCAGCTGATGAGAGCAAAAGCTCTTGAAACATGTCCTTTGAAAAAACAGTATGAGTGAAGCAGTGTGTCAATATCTTCTCGATTCACTTTTGTGCTGAGATTTGAATCTTGGGCCTATTGCATGTGAGGCTGACTTTTTCTAAATTATGGTTTAGCTTCACGAATCCCAGGCTTTATCCTGTCATTTTAGCTATTGTTTAACTTCCTTCATAAAAATCTTCCTTCTGCTATGCTTTGTGGCTCAGAATTCCCAATCCCTTGGCTACATTTAGTGCCTTCGGGTCTTTAATCCTTTGGCTACAGTTTGCTCTGGTTTTTGTTATCTACTACTTTGAAGAGCACGTTCAGAAAGTGATTAAAGGGACTCCTAGCAGATAAAGCATTTGGGAACTGCTTTGAAATGTCATTTATTGCTCTTTTAACATAAAATACATTCTTCATAAATAATGCACATTTAAGAATCTAACACTAAGCAAATTATGCTCTCCATACTTAAATCGTCTGGTCGTGTGTATGGTAATTAAGTACATACAACTAATTAACCTTCATTATTTTGATTATATTCTGTCTTTGTTGCTCCTTCTTTGAACTCCTTCCCCATTTATACCTCAGTTTAGCAGGTCAGTCTGGGTGGCTCAGTTGGTTAGACACTGACATACTGATTCCGAAATTGTAGGTTCAAACCTGATCCAGGCTAATGGATTTTAAATGTGCTTAAAAGTGACAGCTCCATGTTAAAAGATTTTTTAGTAAGTAAAAGAACTCCTGCAGGATGAAATTCTGGCACACAAGCAGCACCGATATGATCCTGGCAATTGACAAGAGTCGTTAACAAACAAAATATGTCACTTTTCCTAGAAATTCCCCCATCGTGATTTCTTCTCTGTAATCATATACCTATGTAACATTTTAGATACTGTTAATTTTTGGTAATGCCTTTTCATTCCAAATACTAACACTCCTTTTAACCATTTGACATCTAATTAGGCAAGGTATATGTCCTTTGATTTTCCAAAAATATTGCATCTTTCTGTCAAGCTTAATCTTAATCCTTGAAGAATGAGAAACGGTACACCTGTTCTTATCCGAACATAATACATCCTTCTCACTTTGTCAGAATTATTCATATATTTTTCCCTACCCCAATTCTTTCTAATTTTTTATATGTAATTCCAATAAGCATTTACCCTCAAAACTAGCATATATCTTCTGTATCAATTTTCTACCTCATATCCTTCCAGAATTCCTTACAATTAATTTCATACTGTTATATTTGATTTGTTAACCATTCCATCAATTGCCAGGCTCATACCAATCTTGTAGGTGGCAGAATTTTGGTTCTGAGTCATTATTATGCATGTGTCAGTAAATCTGCTGATGTGGGGATATCCTGCAAACATTCTTCTTGACAATGCCTACATATTCAACTGGCAGTGAAAATCCATGAACTGCACATAGTTTGTTTTTCTGGATAAGGCTACTATAGTATCAGAACTTAAAGCCTGATTCCTTCCACATTATTAAAGTGTCTATAGAGCAACACTGATTTTGTGACCATTTTTGGAACAGAAATATGCAAACATAGCAATGATGGCAGTTCTATTATTTACTATTGAAATTATATTATCTCAAATTACTTAGAATTATTAGCAGTAAATGTTTAAGCAATAGGCTGATTCAAGCAGTAACATTTGAATTTGCCTTCAATAGAACCTCAGAGCCCTAGTGCTGCAGACAGGAAATTTTTGGTAATGATTTTCTATTTTGGATTGCCAAAAATTGATTTATTTAAGTTCAGAACCCTAGCCTTATAGTAGAAACAAAAGAAAGCAAATAGACATCTAGCACATCCAGAATGTCCTGAACACAAGCTGACCTGAAATATGGTCACTAAATTAACCACAGTATTTTAAAGGTAGTCAGTTATATCAGATGGGATATTTAAATATTAACAAATTTTATTTTCTATGCTTGATTTGTGAAATTTAGTATCAGTAACGTCAACATTATTTGAAAAAACTGACTACAAATAGTTTTTTCATTTAAATTTTCTTTCTATTTATTTTCAATTATAAATTAACTACCATGATCACCTTCTTCATGGTAAATGAAAGCATCGAGATTAGGCATTTTACATTATCCAGATGGTGCTGTATAATTACAACTGGACACTTTTTAAAAGTTAACCTTAATCATTTTAAGATGTGTGGAAGTGCAGAGCATGATCATTTTACTTTAGATAACGAAGCTTTAAAAAGTGAAGCAATGGCTAATAGTGCTACAATAATTGCAAGTGATGTAAAATAATAATATAAAAGTATAGATGATTATTAATAATCATATAATTATTAATAATCATTATGAATGATTAAATTGTTTCGCTTCACTGTGGTGTTCCAATACACTTAAATTTCAATATATAGAAGAATGTAGTTTCAGAAGTCACACTAGAGCAATGGTGGTGTACTGGTTGATTTTATATTGGTCTTCTTTGATGTAGATACAGATGGTGTTCTAAGTGACAATGCATCTTCAAAAGATTACTTAAGTCATTGTGCATTGAAAGAACTTAAAATCACCATTAATATTTGTGCAAACAGAAGAATCAATGCGGCCCCTCTCTAAATGTCAGAAAAGTGCAAATGTTAACAAAGAAAACATTGAGGAAGGAAAACAGGTGCAGGTGAAGGCAAAAGATTAAAGTTCATGGAAAGTGAATAAAGAAGAGAAAAAGTGCATTGAAATTCTTATGTAATAAAGAACAGAGACAGATCATCTAACAACTGAAACCTGTTAACTGTCTTATCTGTGGTTTCAAATGCAGGGAAGTATTTTCCAAATAAAAACTAAGAGAAATTTGTAGATCATGTCAGAAGTTGGATTGAAAAGATAGTCAGATTGAAAAATTCAATGCCATAGCCGGGATTTGAACCACGGATCTTCTGGTTGCCGTTCAGCCGCTCTAACCCTTGAGCTACTGTGGCCAACATGCTAACACGACATGAAATTCTCCAACTGACTCGTGTTTTTTCCCGGTAAATAACTTAGGAGTTCTCATAAACACATGAGACAACTAACATCATCTCGACTTACTATGCTGTAAGTACTTTAAGGCCCGGGCTTTATAGTGAACCACTATTAGTTCAATTAATGGAAATTAATTGTACTTTCACACTGCCTGTGTGTATGCTAAAGTATGGAAAGATAGAGTCAGACTGAAAAATTCAATGCCATAGCCGAGATTTAAACCACGGATCTTCTGGTTGGCGTCCAGCTGCTCTAATGCTTGGGCTACTTTGGCCAATGTGTCGACATGACATTAAATTCTCCAACTGACTCATGTTTTTTCCCGATAAACCACTTAGGAGTTCTCATAAACACATGAGACAACTACCTTAATGGCGACTTACTATGCTGTAAGTACTTTAAGGCCCGGGCTTTATAGTGAACCACTATTAGGTCAATTAATGGAAATTAATTGTTTTTTCACACTGGCCGTGTGTAGGCTAAAGTATGGAAAGATAGCGTCAGGCTGAAAAATTCAATGCCATAGCTGGAATTTGAACCACAGATCTTCTGGTTGCCGTCCAGCCGCTCTAACCCTTGAGCTACTATGGCCAACGTGCCGACATGACATTAAATTCTCCAACTGACTTGTGTTTTTTCTTGGTAAACCACTTAGGAGTTCTCATAAACACATGAGACAACTACCATCATCTCGACTTACTATGCTGTAAGTACTTTAAGGCCCGGGCTTTATAGTGAACCACTATTAGGTCAATTAATGGAAATTAATTGTTTTTTCACACTGGCCGTAAAGTATGGAAAGATAGCGTCAGGCTGAAAAATTCAATGCCATAGCTGGAATTTGAACCACAGATCTTCTGGTTGCCGTCCAGCCGCTCTAACCCTTGAGCTACTATGGCCAACGTGCCGACATGACATTAAATTCTCCAACTGACTTGTGTTTTTTCTTGGTAAACCACTTAGGAGTTCTCATAAACACATGAGACAACTACCTTAATGGCAACTTACTATGCTGTAAGTACTTTAAGGCCCGGGCTTTATAGTGAACCACTATAAGGTCAATTAATGGAAATTAATTGTTCTTTCACACTGGCCGTGTGTATGCTAAAGTATTGAAAGATAGACTGAAAAGTGCAATGCCATAGCCGGGATTTGAACCACAGATCTTCCAGTTGCTGTCCAGCCGCTCTTACCTGAGCTACTATGGCCAACGTGCCAACATGACATTAAATTCTCCAACTGACTCATGTTTCTTCCCTGTAAATAACTTAGGAGTTCTCATAAACACATGAGACAACTACCATCATCTCGACTTACTATGCTGTAAGTACTTTAAGGCCCGGGCTTTATAGTGAACCACTATTAGGTCAATTAATGGAAATTAATTGTTTTTTCACACTGGCCGTAAAGTATGGAAAGATAGCGTCAGGCTGAAAAATTCAATGCCATAGCTGGAATTTGAACCACAGATCTTCTGGTTGCCGTCCAGCCGCTCTAACCCTTGAGCTACTATGGCCAACGTGCCGACATGACATTAAATTCTCCAACTGACTTGTGTTTTTTCTTGGTAAACCACTTAGGAGTTCTCATAAACACATGAGACAACTACCTTAATGGCAACTTACTATGCTGTAAGTACTTTAAGGCCCGGGCTTTATAGTGAACCACTATTAGGTCAATTAATGGAAATTAATTGTTTTTTCACACTGGCCGTGTGTAGGCTAAAGTATGGAAAGATAGCGTCAGGCTGAAAAATTCAATGCCATAGCCGGGATTTGAACCACAGATCTTCCAGTTGCTGTCCAGCCGCTCTTACCTGAGCTACTATGGCCAACGTGCCAACATGACATTAAATTCTCCAACTGACTCATGTTTCTTCCCTGTAAATAACTTAGGAGTTCTCATAAACACATGAGACAACTACCTTAATGGCGACTTACTATGCTATAAGTACTTTAAGGCCCAGGCTTTATAGTGAACCACTATTAGGTCAATGGAAATTAATTATTCTTTCACACTGGCCATGTGTAGGCTAAAGTATGGAAAGATAGACTGAAAAATTCAATGCCATAGCCGGGATTTGAACCACAGATCTTCTGGTTGCCTTCCAGCCGCTCTAACGCTTGAGCTACTATGGCCAACTTGCCGACATGACCTTAAATTCTCCAACTGACTCATGTTTTTTCCCGGTAAATAACTTAGGAGTTCTCATAAACACATGAGACAACTACCTTAATGGCGACTTACTATGCTGTAAGTACTTTAAGGCCCAGGCTTTATAGTGAACCACTATTAGGTCAATTAATGGAAATTAATTATTCTTTCACACTGGCCATGTGTAGGCTAAAGTATGGAAAGATAGCGTCAGACTGAAAAATTCAATGCCATAGCCGGGATTTGAACCACGGATCTTCTGGTTGCCTTCCAGCCGCTCTAACGCTTGAGCTACTATGGCCAACTTGCCGACATGACCTTAAATTCTCCAACTGACTCATGTTTTTTCCCCGGTATACCACTTAGGAGTTCTCATAAACACAGTCCCTCAAAATTCAACCTCTGTGGTCCTCATTCCGAGGGGTGGGCAACAGGAAGTAGGGGACTGACTGACGGGGTGATGTACGGCGGGGTCTTGATGCGCCCCAGGACCGCTACGGCTGCCGAGAAGGCCCATCAGTAGCTCCGAAAACTGGCAGAAGAGGCTCTGGTGTAATCTCTCGACTGGGTTCCTCCGCGAGGTAGTGTTCCTTCAAACGCCCAAACCATGGTCCACTTTGGTGTTTGACCCCATTTATTTTTATTTTTATTTTTTCCTCCCTGAACACATGTCTGACGGGTAACATAGTGTGGGTGTTTGGAGCTGGAAGCGCAAGGGGTGACTGGGTAAGACGTCATTCCCAACCCCTTGTTACCATGTAGGACTGTGTTCGTATCCGCTGATAAAGGTCAGTCCCGGGGAGGGGCCATTGCATGAGCTGTTACACTCCTGAAGGCGATTGGGTCCCTCTGTCTTTGCACTGGGAGGTGTGACCCTGAGGTGAGCAAGGTCCAGGTCAGGACTCTCACCTAAGCCGGGGTGGCGCCCAGGATGTGAGCACGCCATCGGAGATGTTTGCAATGGTGGAGAACATTATTGCTATGGCACCTAAATTCAAACCTACAACTGTGAAGGCCGCGCCGTGGCTCAGTGGTTAGACCACTTGGCTCTCACCAAGGCGGCCCGGGTTCGATCCCAGGCGACCACAAAGTGAGATTTGTGGTGGACAACACGGCGCTGGGGCGGGTTTTCTCCGGGACCATCTCATTCCACCGGTGCTCCATCTTCATCTCATGTATCATCAGTGTCATCGCCTGCGGTGCCGTATGTAGTAAAAGCGGGCGTTAAACACTACACATTTCATTTACATTACAACTGTGAAGGTAAGTGGAAGGGAAGTGGTTGAGCCCTGTGGTCCTCGCTACTTGATAATAGCCAGAACTGAGGAAGGCAGGAACTTTCTGTCACTGAACCCTTTTATCATCCAAAAGGGATTGGATAGGATGGTTGGTCCTGTAAAGTCTTGTGCTCGTTCAAGAAATGGCGCGCTCCTGGTGGAAGCTCATTCTGTCTCCGAGACAGCAGTCCTCTTGAAGGCCAACTTGTTGGGCAGCTATACGGTGACGGTCACAGTCCCTGGGAGCCTCAACTTCTCGAGCGGAGTGGTGTAAACCCGTGCGTTGGACGGCATGACCAATGGAGAAATCGCTGATAACCTGCAAACCGGGGTGTGACGGCTGAGTGCCGCGTGCGGTGTGGAGAGCGAGGAGAATTGGTGCCTACCCGTACCCTGTTCCTGACCATTGATAGGGTAGATCTCCCACAAAGGATCAGGGCGGGGTATGAGACCATTGAGGTGCGTCCCTATATTCCGAACCCCTTAAGATTCTTTGAGTGTCAGCGCTTCGGACGCGCTGGTGCGTTCTGCAACGGGACGCCTGTGTGTTGCAACTGTGCGATGTCCCAGCATGGGGGTGTGTGCGCATCGCCAGTGAGATGTGTGAGCTGTGCTGGAGAACACCCATCCAGCTCTAGAGACTGCCCACGATTCGTTGAGGAGAGGGCGATTCAGGGGATCCGGGTGAAAGAGAGGGTTTCCTTCTCGGAGGCCCGGAGGCTTGTGCGTGCCATCCCTCCCGTGGTCCGCTACCTGCAGCTCGGTGGTAGCAAGGTCGGTGCCGCGAGGAGAGATCGCCAATCAGACCAGCGCTATCGGCGAGGCAACGATATCGGATAAAATTGTTACTCCATCTCCGAAGTCTGGCAGGGCACCAGCCTTGTCTGCACCTGCGACGCCTGGGCCTCTGTCTGGAGGGAGATCGCCGACACGGTCACCGACTGGTGCCTCAACATAAAAAATGACAGGCCGGTTGTGTGCGATGCACCTCCCAAGGAGTTCGGGACCAGCTGCGGGAGGTCCGATTTCCTGAAGGATGCCAGCGGGCCTGCCAGCCGTGGGAGGGGTCCGCGGGCATCTGGGGGTTCCACCTCTGAGGAGTCCTCCGGTGGGGACTCGGATCGACGCTTATCGACCTCGTCGATCTCCATGTCCAATCGGTTTGGGGCCCTTGGGCCGGGGTTCTCTGTCGGGAGGGTGGCCTCGTCCGTGGGGGGGTGGAGCGGGAGGATGCGGACCGCACTGCCGGGAGGTCTTCCGGAGGACGACCCGATGATCCGGCTGGGAAAGGGGTTGGCCCGGGATCCGGATTGATTCGGTCACCCTCCAAGTCATCGTGGGGCGGAGTAGCCTCTAACCTTTTATCCCACCGTTTAGATGGCGATTCTCCAGTGGTACATGCATGGGCTTGGAGCACATCGCCCAGGGCTTGATTTGCTGCTTGCTGGGCGCGGCCCACTGGTGGTTTGCTTGCGGGAGGCTGGGCTGCGTCCTCAGGATTCCTTTGCACTAGGGCGGTGTGCTCCCTTACGGCATGGTCTTCTTCCGGAGGGGGGTGTTCCGGTGCGCGGAGGGGCGATGGTGCTGGTCAGAGATGACGTATATATGGACGTGATACCTTTGCGCACTGACATCCAGTACGTTGCTGCCGTGTGGTGCTGCCAACGATGGACTTAGTTATCTGCAGCATCTATATTCCCCCTCGGATTACCTATCACTTGCCGCGGTCCAAGATCTTGTTGTCCAGTTAGCCACCCCCTTTCTGTTGGTGGGAGACCTCAATGCACATCACACTCTTTGGGCCCCAACTCAAACTTGTGCAAGAGGAAGAGTTGTCTCCGACTTCCTGGAAAGTAACAACCTTATTCTCCTGAACACCGGAGAAGCTACGTTTCTTTCTGATGCGTTCAACACCTTTTAGCATCTAGATTTGGCAGTATGCTCACCGCAGTTAGCAGTGTCCCTCCAATGGAACGTCATCTCTGACCTGCTCTCCAGTGACCACTTCCTGTGTCGTATCAGTCCCCTACTACACAACGTGTGTTCCACACGCTTGTCTACTTGGCGTTTCGATCACGCTAACTGGGCCCTTTACACCCAGTGGTGGTTTTTAGTTATGAGTAGCGCGCCTCTGTTAACGAGCTTGTAGAACATCTTAGCGAGCGAATACTTTCCGCCGCATAACGGTCTATTCCGCGTTCGTCTCCCAATCCCCGTCGACGTCCTGTGCCATGGTGGACGGAGGACTGCCGGAGCGAGGTCCGTGCTCGTGGGCGTGCCCTTAGGGTTTTCCAACGCCGTCCCACACTGGAGAGCCTTGTTGATTACAAGAGGATGTGTGCCGGGTCTCGACAGGTGGTTGAGGAGTGCAAGAAGAAATCATGGGCTGCTTTTGTGACGTCTTTTAATCGCCATGCACTTTGTTCTGTGGTGTGGGATGGGTTGGGGTGCGTGGCCGGAAAATCGACCCACATTCCGATTGCTGGTTTGAGGGCTCCTTCAGGCGTTGTTGTGGATCCGTTGGGCGTGGCTGGCACCCTTGGCAGTGCTTTTGCTCACGTGTCTGGCTCGAATCATTGTGCACCTGAGTTCCTCTCAGTTGGGCATCGGGTGGAGTCTCAGGGTTTCTGCTTTCTTTCTGGAAACCTTGAGGACTACAGTCGCCTGTTCACCATGGCGGAGCTGGAGCACGCACTTTCATCTTCGCGAGCTTCTGCACCAGGACCAGACGGTGTCCACGTGCGTTTCTTACAACATCTCTCTCCCGAAGGGAAGGCGTTCCTACTCGAGGTCTGTAGCCGTGTGTGGCTTGACGGCAGTTTTTCTGACGGGTGGCCGCCATCATACCCATTTTGAAGGCTGAGAGGGACCGCCACCTGCCTTTCAGCTGCCGTCCTGTTTCTCTCACCAGTTGCGTCTGCAGGGTGATGGAGCGCATGATTGGTGGGCGGTTGGTGTGGTGGCTGGAGGCTCGCAGCCTGCTGGCGAGCATCCGATGTGGTTTCCACCGTCGCCGTTCCACAGTGGATCATCTGGTGTCAGTGTCAACGCAGATCATGAGCGGTTTCCTGAAGAATTGTCAGACCGTCAGCATATATTTCGACCTCGAGAGGGCTTGTGGTGCCTGTTGGCGTGCAGGTCTGTTACGCACCCTGCACAGCTGGAATGTTCGTGGATGCCTGCCTGTGTTCCTTTGGGAGTTCATGGGCGATCGCGTGTTCTGGATAAGGGTCGTCTCGGTTTTATCAAACCTTTTTATCCAAGAGAGCGGGGTCCCACAAGGATCGGTGCTGAGTGTTGCACTGTTTGCTATTGCGATTAATTCTGTTTTTGGCTGTGTTCCTCGAGAGGTTTCATCGTGCTTATTAGTGGACGATTTCGCCGTCTACTGTACTTCTCAACGTACTCCGTTCCTGGAGCGTCTACGGCAGTGCTTGGACAGCCGACTTCGGGACGGCTTTGGGTTCTCCACTGAGAGGACAGTCTGCATTGGCTTCTGGCGCCGCGGGAGTTGGTTGCCACCTTTCCTCCGACTGGGACGCCATGTTTTACCATTCGCCGATGAAACTAGGTTCCTCGGACTGATTTTCGATAGAAAGCTTTCCTGGTCGTCGCATATAGCGCAGTTGAAGGTAAGATGTGTCCGTTCTCTTAATATCTTGCGGATACTTGGTGGGGAGCGGATTGCGCAGTGCTGCTTCGCTTGTGTCGCACACTGGTTGGAATCAGGCTGGACTATGGGTGCATCGTTTGTGCTTCAGCTCGTCCATCTGTGCTTAAGAAATTGGACTCAGTGCACAACTCTGGCCTTCGGTTAGCTACTGGAGCCTTTCCAACCAGCCCAGTTGTTAGTCTCTACGCTGAAGTGGCAGAGCCTCTACAATGCCAGCGGGAATTTTTGCTGGGCAATTACGGTTGCAGATTATGTAGTATGCCTTGGCATCCGACGTATGCAGCCGTTAGACACTTTATACGACGTACGTTACAGGAACACACATCTTAGTCTGAAGCTGCCCGGTTTTCACTTCCGGGAACTCCTTAGGAGACATGCCTTAGACATGCCTAGGTTGTTCCCTAAGGGCAAAAGATTGTATCCCCTGTGGTTGCATGCAGCATCTCACGGCGATCTTGGGATGAGGATGCTCAGCAAATCTACCACACCCCGAGTAGTATCTGCAGGTTATTTTTAGAGTTTTTATCGCATTATACAGATTTTAAAGTACTTTATACCGATGGATCCAAAGGCTCTTCTGGGGTTGAAGGTTTATATTTATACTCATATATAGAAGCTGCATCTTCCAGATCTAAACTGTCTACTATTCTGTTCACATCATTGAAATATTTAGTATAGTAATATGCAGCCTCCAATAACAAACCCCCTGTTAAAATAGGCTGAAGAGGTAATGCTAGCTTTGGAGCCAATTCTCTGAAAATTGAAATTCTAGCAGGTGCCTTGATGCAAATTTTTTTGACATTGGAAGCAAGATGATCAACTTCTGGATACTGTCTCTGCTAGGCGAGGTAGCCCATGGAATGAACAGGTAAAATGTACTAGTTTGATATAGAGAACTTTTAATGCATTTGCTGCTTTTACAATGTAAGGAGCGGCATCTTTAAGCATTAACAGGACACTGTCATTTAATACCATCTGGCTACAAAAAGGCTAGGGAATCAAAGAATTTTGCAATTGTTGAATGGTTTACCTTTTTTAATATTTGAACATTCAACAGGTAAGGTTTACTTCCAGGTTTCATTGCACTGACTACTGCACTACAGATAAACTGGCCTGCAGCATCTGTGCTCTTGTCCACTGAACTCCAATTCTTTCATGTTTTAACGCTTTTTAAGTTTCTCAAATAACTTTGTTGAAACACTCCGACACACACGTTTTGGGAAGGGTAGATTTGTCAGGCACTATTCTATTAGTGTGCTTTTCTAAAAAAGGTTTAAGATGAATATTATGTATTTTCCAAAAAGGAATGTTTATACTTACAAATGCTGAATACAATTCCTTGGCGAATGATTCATGTGAACCTATGGCGACGCTGACATGCTCACTAAATGACGTACTTACAAATTGTTAACATACAGCAGACTTTCTGGCTGTATTTTGTTTGTACTTCTCAGCATTCAGATGCTGCACTACTTGTAACTTTTTGTCCGAAACATCTCTGTTCACATAATACACGAAATAATACTTGGCCATCCTCACCAAAATTATTGCTCCCAAACTCAACATATTTACGTAACACAAACTTGGCAATTTTACCACTGGCACAACAAAGCAAAGTGTTTTTCACTCTGCACTCTTACTTCTGAACTGTGACTGCAACCAACACAAGGCAGATACGATACATCAGATGGTAATATCACACTATGAAGAAGGGGAACGCTAGTTTCTATTGCAACACGGGTAAACAATTAGCTCATACAATGAAATCGCACAACTACAGTCGCCGTCATTTGAAGAAAATAAAAAAAACTATTGAATGTGTGAACCAACTAGAATTTTTATTTAAGCTAGAAATAGGAAAATATGCCATTACCTGTTAATTTTTAATATATACACATGCAAAATGTTTCCCAAAATATGCAATTATATGCATTTTAAAACTGCTCCAGTTACCTCTTAAAGGCGAGAATGATAAAGAATACTGCTAATGCATACATTAGACTATTCAAAAAAACTATGCATACAAATCCAGGTTCTGCTTATTACACTCTGCAGTTCCCTCTGAGAAATGGTATCAATTTGACGAATATTATTAAGTTTATCAAAAGTGTGCAGGTGATTTTTGTACTTTCTCTTTTAATACCCTCCCCAGAGATAAAAATCACAAGAGATTAAAGGGAATGAGGAAGCCTATATTGTTAGTGATAATGAATGATACATAATGATTTTACTTTATTGAGAAGTTGTATATGCAATTGCAGAATCCTGCTGAAAGATCATGAAATCATATACTCTCTCAGCTGATTATAAAAAGGCTGTGAAATGCTTTGCACATATCTCTCGCTGTTAATTATTTCCTGGAGAAAAACATTCTATTATTATCACCATACTTCTATTTTTTTTATCATCCTGGGGTTAGTAGTGTATTACATTAGGCTTTTAAGCACTGTAATATCAGTTATTTTTATGACATTTTGTGAAATTTTATGAAAATTTCTTTTTTGACTTCATAAGGCTGTTTTATCTTTTAACCCCCTAGGAGCATACAATTCAGAAAATTGTCCAGCATTGTGTAAACCAAAGCCAATTTATCTTTTCAATTGCTATGTGCATGGAACCTACTACCACGTAAAAATGATCACTCTCCATAAATTTATGTTCTTTGACTTTAAGATGAAATGTCTCCACTAAGTACAGAAGAAGGGTAGCAACATATTGGTTACAGTTCTAACCGTATCTGTTCCTATTTTCAGTATCTGAAAATTGCAACACTCCACAAACTTCTTTTGAAAGGTTTGTAAGAACGTGAAACAAAAATAAATGAATTTCAGAACTTCCTCTCCTTTCATTTAGTTGTGTCCAGGCATAGCAATAAGCTGTATTTGGTAGGGATGTTTCATAAACCATCTAGATGTTACACATTTTTTACTGCAGCACATTTGATCAACATCTGTTCTGGGGAAATATATGAGTAAAATGGAGAATTTAATGTCATGACGGCAAGTTGACCATGGCAGCTCATTGGGTTAGACTGACTGGACGGAAACCAGGAGATCCGTGGTTCAAATCCCAGCCGTGGCATTGAATTTTTCATTTTGACTATCTACTATAGTAATTATTAATTTTTAGATGAGTCGTATTTATTACACATTAATTAATTACATTTATTAATAATTATTTCGCTTCACTGTGGTGTTCCAATACAGTTAAATCTCGATATACTATAGTAATGTTTGCTGCTATTAACAGTGGTTTACAATGCTCTAACTTCTTTGAATCTATTAATATTTGAATAACTTTTTTTTTTAGTACCTGCACTATCTTTAGATTGATACCCCATAGTATCAACCCATATCTAAAAATACTCTGAAAGAATGAAGAATATGTCATGCAAACCTATTCTTTTGATACAGCTCTTTTTAAATGTGCTAATAATACCACACATGATAACTTATTACAGACATTCAGTGTGAGGGTTCCATGATATTCTGATCGATAGTCATGCTAAGAAGCTTTATAGTTTTTACTTATTTTGTCATTTAGACAATTTGTATTTTTTAAAGTAAACAGGATAGTTTAGCTTTTTTGATGGATAGAGTCAACATGAAAAATTCAATGCCATGGCCGGGATTTGAACCACGGATCTCCTGGTTTCCGTCCAGTCGCTCTTAACCTTTGAGCTACCATGGCCAACGTGCCTTCCTGACATTAAATTCTCCAGTTGACTCATATATTTCCCCGGTAGACCACTAGGGGCTCTCGCATCTGAGATACGCCGTTTGTGGCGACTTACTATTGTAAGTACTAAGTTCCAGGCTTCATTATTTAACTCTTATTATTTTAGTTAATTGATGGAAATTAATCATTTCTTCACACTAGCCGTATATAGGCTAAGATATTTGATGGATAGAGTCAACATGAAAAATTCAATGCCATGGCCGGGATTTGAACCACGGATCTCCTGGTTTCCGTCCAGTCGCTCTTAACCTTTGAGCTACCATGGCCAACGTGCCTTCCTGACATTAAATTCTCCAGTTGACTCATATATTTCCCCGGTAGACCACTAGGGGCTCTCGCATCTGAGATACGCCGTTTGTGGCGACTTACTATTGTAAGTACTTAAGTTCCAGGCTTCATCATTTAACTCTTATTATTTTAGTTAATTGATGGAAATTAATCATTTCTCCACACTAGCCGTATATAGGCTAAGATATTTGATGATGATGATGAAGCCTGGAACTTAAGTACTTACAATAGTAAGTCGCCACAAACGGCGTATCTCAGATGCGAGAGCCCCTAGTGGTCTACCGGGGAAATATATGAGTCAACTGGAGAATTTAATGTCAGGAAGGCACGTTGGCCATGGTAGCTCAAAGGTTAAGAGCGACTGGACGGAAACCAGGAGATCCGTGGTTCAAATCCCGGCCATGGCATTGAATTTTTCATGTTGACTCTATCCATCAAATATCTTAGCCTATATACGGCTAGTGTGGAGAAATGATTAATTTCCATCAATTAACTAAAATAATAAGAGTTAAATGATGAAGCCTGGAACTTAAGTACTTACAATAGTAAGTCGCCACAAACGGCGTATCTCAGATGCGAGAGCCCCTAGTGGTGTACCGGGGAAATATATGAGTCAACTGGAGAATTTAATGTCAGGAAGGCACGTTGGCCATGGTAGCTCAAAGGTTAAGAGCGACTGGACGGAAACCAGGAGATCCGTGGTTCAAATCCCGGCCATGGCATTGAATTTTTCATGTTGACTCTATCCATCAAATATCTTAGCCTATATACGGCTAGTGTGGAGAAATGATTAATTTCCATCAATTAACTAAAATAAAAGAGTTAAATGATGAAGCCTGGAACTTAAGTACTTACAATAGTAAGTCGCCACAAACGGCGTATCTCAGATGCGAGAGCCCCTAGTGGTCTACCAGGGAAATATATGAGTCAACTGGAGAATTTAATGTCAGGAAGGCACGTTGGCCATGGTAGCTCAAAGGTTAAGAGCGACTGGACGGAAACCAGGAGATCCGTGGTTCAAATCCCGGCCATGGCATTGAATTTTTCATGTTGACTCTATCCATCAAATATCTTAGCCTATATACGGCTAGTGTGGAGAAATGATTAATTTCCATCAATTAACTAAAATAATAAGAGTTAAATGATGAAGCCTGGAACTTAAGTACTTACAATAGTAAGTCGCCACAAACGGCGTATCTCAGATGCGAGAGCCCCTAGTGGTCTACCGGGGAAATATATGAGTCAACTGGAGAATTTAATGTCAGGAAGGCACGTTGGCCATGGTAGCTCAAAGGTTAAGAGCGACTGGACGGAAACCAGGAGATCCGTGGTTCAAATCCCGGCCATGGCATTGAATTTTTCATGTTGACTCTATCCATCAAATATCTTAGCCTATATACGGCTAGTGTGGAGAAATTATTAATTTCCATCAATTAACTAGGATAGTTTAGGATTTACTTTCATTCATAAAGAAACCATTGCTTTTGAACCAAAGTTGGGCTTGTTTTAAGGTTTTATTTACTGACTGATAACAATTTGAACTCATCGCCTACATTCAACAATGCTGTATTATCAGTGTGGCATGGATAACACTTCTGTATATCATTTATCATTATTAAGACAATAGAGGTCCTGGTACCGAGTCCTGGGGAACTCCTATTTCCACCTTGGTAACCTGAGTTAGTCACCAGTGGTTAAGGCTGGACATCTGTATGTTCAAGGGCAATGCGTCAGAACGAGTACAAGGAAGTATTGAAGTAGGTTGTTCAAATAGGAGGCTGTTCTCAAATGGCAACTAGTTGCTTTTATTCAAAATGGGGCAAAATGTCACATTGCACAATCAGTGATAGCTCTTTTGTGAGAGCAGAACATGCTTTTGTTCTTTTTGTGAGAGAGCAAAACATCCTTTCATTCCATGCCTGGAAAATCTATATATCAACCCCATCGAAAATGGTTGAAAGGTAGTGCAAAAAGAAGTGGCAGAGGAAGTGATTACTTCAAAAACTTAGGTTGTTGAAAAAGATATGTTGGCACTTAACATGACTTTATCTACTCACTCTACAGACTTATTAAAAATGCTGTTCTTCTATCTACTTCATGCTGAGATAACATATAAATGATTTTATTACATATTTCCGTAAAGATTCAATGGGAATAGGAAAATACAGTACGCTTAAGCAATAGTTAACTCTTGAAGAGCTGGCTGCTCTGTGGTAGTTTTAGCATTCCGTTCGGTTTGCATGGCCAGGATTTAAAGGTGACTTCCTACTTGAGAGAAGTATAAGTATTTGAAAATTCAAACAAATAACAAGGAATATCTCCACAAAAGGAATTTATATAAATTGTATGCTGTAATGAGATCTATATTTTTTGAGTTGTGAGATTTTGTCTATCTTATAATTAATGAGTGTCATCTAGAATAAAGAGGACTTCTGAGTCTATTCTTAGAAAACTCTAGATATACATTCCATTTGTTATGAAAGTATCTTAAGCACAACTATTATAATCAAAGTTGTTAGAGCCATTTTTGAGAAAATCATAATTTTTTAAACATTTTTCTTATAAGCAGTACGAGTTGCATTCAAGTTATAATACCTATTTTTTTTTCTCACAAAGTAATCACACGAAAAATGTGAAACTAGTGTCACTTCTCAATGTAATCTCCCTCTACTCTACATATTTTTCACAACATCGACTCCATGGCTGCTGCGAACGCTTCTTTAGGAGTGTGTTTTGACCACTGGAAACACTGGAAAATCGCTGAGGCAATAGCGACTAGTGAATCTGCGACCACAGAGAGTGTCTTTCATCTTGGGAAACAGCCAAAAGTCACTAGGGGCCAGGTCAGGTGAGTAGGGATCATGAGCAATCACTTCAAAGTTGTTGTCATGAAGAAACTCCTGCGTCGCGTTCGCCCGATGTGCTGGTGCATTGTCTTTATGAAAGAGCACATGTCCAACCTTTTCCGCCTGTTTTTTATGCAATGCTGGGAGGAGTTTATTCTTCAAAACATTTGTTAGGATGCAGCTGTCACCGTAGTGCCCTTTGGAATACAATGAGTAAGGATTACACCACTGCTGTCCCAGAAGATGGCCACCATCATTTTTGTCAGCACTGGCGCTCACCAGACATTCTTTTTTTTTTTTTGTAGCGGTGAGTCTGTGTGCTTCAGTTGAGATGACTGGCACTATGTTTTAGAGATGAAAAGTGGCATCCATGTCTCATCCATAGTTGCAATTGACTGAAGGAAAGTTCCATTCATGCAGTCATCACGCGTCATCACCTGATAATTTACCATGCACGCAACCTTGTGGTCATCCATCAGCATTTGTGGCACCCACCTGGAAGACACTTTTCACATTTTCAGATCTTCATGCAGAATTGTGTACATAAATCCCACGGGAATGCCAATTTTGGAGGCGATGTCTGTAACACTCAATCGGCGATCCTCCAAAACAACATTCTCCACTCACTGGATCATGTCGTCAGACTGGCTGGTGTGAGGCCGTGACTGTCTTGGTTTGTTGTCACACGATGTTCTGCCTTCATTGAACTGTTGCACCCAGACACGCACATTAGACACGTCCATGGTACCATCACCACATGCCTCACTCAAATGGCGATGAATTTAATAGGTGTCACATCGCGAAAATGGAGAAAACAAATGATTACATGCTGTTCTTGTACTGAAAATGTCGCCATTTTAAGTATCAAAAACAGTCCCAACTCTCATCGCTGCCACTGGAGTTCTATGCACTGTACAGTGCTGCCATCTCTGTCACGCATTCACAAAGAGTCCACGTGTATTTTAAAAAATAGGTGTTGTAACTTGAATGCACCTCGTAGTTTGGGGTGAGAAAATTTTCTTGAAAATCTTTTTGTCACATCCTTAGAAGATGTTGAACTTAAATAGTAAGTCGCCACAAATGGCGTATCTCGGATGTGAGAGTACCTAGTGGTCTACCGGGGAAATATATGAGTCAAATGGAGAACATGTCAGGACGGCACGTTGGCCATGGTAGCTCAAAGGTTAAGAGCGACTGGACGGAAACCAGGAGATCCATGGTTCAAATCCCGGCTATGGCATTGAATTTTTCATGTTGACCCTATCTATAAAAAATCTTAGCCTATGTACAGCTAGTGTGGAGAAATGATTAATTTCCATCAATTAACTTAAATAACAAGCTTGGTATTTAACAGACTTTCATTTTTGAGTTGGCTATTCTCACACAGATGCGCACACACACATACATAGGCTTGCGCTTATATTTACACCTTTTTTCAAATGTACTTTTTCTTTCAGATTAACAGCATTTCAAATTATGTATATCTGGAAAATATCAAATTTTTGGGTGAAATGTAATACTTCCCTGACTTGTTATACATAGTAGAAAAAATAAAATAGTAGAAGTCTGGAATCATCATTCACGTATACAGAAAAAATTGAGGCATATATAAATGGTATGCCTAGGTTAATCAAGGTGTATAGTTGCCAAAAGTGGCGATTGTCAAAAATACTAAAAGTTTTACTAAATAATAAGCATCTGACATCTCAAATATACCCAATTGTCACCATATGCGTGTATAATATATTTTAAATTCTTTCATCATTGTTTAAAGAAGTGGCATGTTTCAGTGCAGGTTAATAAAATTAAAAACAAATTTAGTAGCATACTTTGCCTCCTAATGTATTTTTTTTGGAAAATCAAGGTACTATAAAAGTTTTTGGCACTACTTTTTGCAACCTGCATGTTGTTAAAACTAATCATGTATGGGTGTATGATATTTTAATATTTGTGAAGGCCCTAAATATTTTGAGGGTTACATGAAAATAAAATATTTAACCCAGTTTGTTTCATATTTAATCTTGCAGTTGTTCCTCGTAACTTTCGCCTGCTAGAGGAACTGGAACAGGGACAGAAGGGAGTTGGTGATGGAACTATCAGCTGGGGATTAGAAAATGATGACGACATGACCCTCACACATTGGACAGGAATGATCATTGGTCCTCCTAGAGTAAGTATATTGTATTATTGAAGGGAGGATGTAGTGGCAATGATGTAAATTAATAATTGCAGTTGTATCATCTGGTAATAATATAAAATATTATTGTGAGGGACATATTTAAAAAACTGTTGCTTCCATCTTTTTATTTGAAGGTGGAAGTAGCAGCTATTGAAACATGTTCTTCAGCAATTAATAAGTATGAGGGACAGTCACATTTTCAGAACCTGGTGAAATGTTTGTTGCAGTATATAAGCTTAATTATACTTGTGAAAGTCCATAGTGTTAGCTGTAAATGAACATGTTTTCTGTCACCTATTATCCATGGCTTCACTATGTCATGGAATAAAAGAACTAGTTGTTTCAGTAATTTCATGTGGCACTGGAGCTGTAGCAATGAAATTTCATTACCGATCTTCGTTTGGATTTAAAGGTAGTTTAAATTACTTATGATCTTGAGGGATATGCTTGGGCTTTAGCCGTCTTGCGCTGCTTCACATCCAACAGTTATCAGTTTGTTTATGAAGTTTGGGAGAGCAGACATTATTGAAAGATGACAGAAATGGATGCTTGAAGTCAGAATACTGCTGCTGTAGTAACATCACATTGTAAGGATTTGGTGCTATCCCATAATCAATTGCATCAGATATTTTATGATTTTCATGGGTCAGAAAAAGTCTCTTGATGCTGCTGCTCTACCTCAATGATGAAAGTAAGTTTGCTTGCTGCTAATTGCTTCAAAATACAATAAAAGTGCCATTGATTAGTTCCCAGATGCCACAGCCTCACTGAAGGCTAATAGAGTTAAGAAAATGAGGTTGGCATTGTTTTCTATTAATAACCATTTGGCAAAATTTTTCTGGAAATAAAACTCCAGTTAAGTATTGTATACCAGTCATTTATAATTTTTCCTAAAAAATTTATCCAAGACTGAAAACCTAACTTTGCAATACTAGGCTGCAACATGTCATGTTTCTGCCAGTGTAATCCTTAACTTTCTTTAGCTTATCACCTATTTTCTTGCTCTCCTAAGCTGATCCTGTTGGTGAAGAACTTGGCAAAGTTGTAATAGCATACGAGGAGCACCATAGTGACATTAAAGGAAATGTGGAGCACCATAGTGACATTAAAGGAAATGTCAGTGCTTCAAGTATTGAACGGGAACACTTTTTGAAAATATGAGGGCTGTTCAATAAAGACTGAACACTTTTTTTTTTTTTTTTTTTTTTTTTGACAACATACCTTTACTCATCCTCATAATTTTGACGGTTGTTCTCAAAATAGTCTCCCCTGAATGCGATGCACTTGTCCCAGCGTTTCTGCCAGTCTTCAAAGATATGCTGAAAACAATTTTTTGAGAGATCCTTCAAAATCGCCTCCACAGCCTTCACTGCTTCTGATGATGGATAATGACTCCCACGAAGGTGTTTCTTCAAGTAAGGGAATAGAAAAGTCACATGGGGCTAAATCCGTACTACAGGGAGGGTGAGGGATGCACTTCACATTGATTTTTGTAAGATATTCAGCAACAACATTGGCAGTATGCGGCCGTGCATTATCGTGGTGCAGCATCCAGCCTGCCTCATGGAAATGTGGTCTTTTGCACCTGATATGGACTTGAAATGTTTTCAGGACATCCCTGTAGTATTGTCCAGTTGCTGATGTGTGTGCAGGTACAACATGCTGATAAACCATTCCATGAATATCAAAGAATATGATGACCATAACTTTCCCAGCAGAAGCAACCACTTTTGCTTTTTTGGGGATTGGTGATGGAGATTTTCTCACTGAGCTTTGCTGTTTGCTCTCAGAATCAAAATTATGTAGCTAAGTTTCATCAGCAGTGATTATGTTTGAAAGAAACTCCGGATCTTCCTCTAACATCAACTTTAACTGCATGTTTCCTCCATTGCAGCGGTAGGCGATACTGAACATGTCGGAACTTGCCTGATTCTCACAGGTGGGAACCAGGAGTACCAACAATGAAACTACTACGGCATGTTTGTTTCACATTAAGGTAACAGAATATAATAAGATTGAATTTTAGAGCGAAAAATTATGAGCATAAAAAAATTATGATCATTCTTTATTGAACAGCCCTCATAGGATGAGTTTCAAATTTATGTCAATCTTGCCCATATCCAGAAATTTTACCAGGAGTCTCTCATCTGTGGTTTATTTAGTAGAGGTACACATACTGGCTATTTTGGGTGAGAATCATTGTTCCACGTTTCACACTCTCGTAGAAGTACTTATATGGGAGTTTCTGATTTTAGCACAAGAAGCATTGACTTGAAAAATGAACATTAAAGTATTCAATTGAAAATGTTTTTTCCACTGTCTTTCTTAAATTTACAATTTTTTTATTTTATCTTAAGCTGAATCTTGTGTTAATCATTAATTGGCTTATTTTGTGTGTTCTTAGACTCCCTATGAAAACAGAATGTACAGCCTAAAAATAGAATGTGGACAGAGATACCCAGATGAAAGCCCCAGTGCAAAATTTATTTCTAGAATCAATATGAACTGTGTGAACAGTACAAATGGCTTGGTAAGTTTACATTTTTTATGACTATAGTAATTGAAATTACAGTATAACCCTGCTTAACCAACCTGTACTTAACCAAAAAGAGAAGGGTGGGGGGGGGGGGAAGTAAGAATGGACAAAAAAATACCAGATGCACAAATTGGCAATGTTGCTGTGAGAATTGGCAATATTCTTCTGTACCAAACCTAAATTCTAATACAGGTACTTAATATTGTATGCAATTAATGTTGAACCCCTACCTCACATTTTAAGAAACTCTTGTAATATAAGTGTTTATGACTTGCACTTACATTGTTTAATTGTTGGTGTTAGTGTGGTTTATTTGTGTTTGACGTCGATGAAAAGAAAGCATGTTCTAATAAGTATTGCACAGAGAATCGAAGCCATTAGCAACAGCATGATAGCAGAGAAGGGATTCAAAGTACTAGAGGTAAAGAAAGACTAATTTCATATTAACTGGAAATATTGAATTAGGATACCATAAATAACATAATACTGCTTTTAGGTTGCCTTGTATTTTGTGAAACAAAGCATTGGATTATAATAGTTATAATGCTTATCAAAAGGCAACATGATGTAGCTGCTTTTAATAAGAAGGCTCAGAAAAAGTTACAAATTTTGTGAAATAGTTTTTGTAAATACTGTAATGCAAATGTTAATATTTTTACAGTTCGTTTACTAAACATTATTACATGAATTTGAAATTACAATTATTTTCTTCCTTTTGCTGCTTAAAATTGATGTGCCTCATTTAGTTTGGTTAAGTGGTGTTCTACTGAGTAGTTCTAATGTTATAAACCTTAAAGATCAATTCAGCATGAAATAGTGATCAATTATTTTTATGAACACCTAAAAGTTTTGATGTGTAGAAAATACATTTAACCCTTTCACCTATATGGACGTCATATGACACCCAAGTTAAAAGGCCCCTAACCGATATGGACGTGTATAGACGTCCAGTGTATACATGCATTTAATGCTTATTTAATGATAATTATTTTAAACTTTGTTTTACGGTAAATTTAAATAAATTCTATAAGAAGTAAAAGCTTAAATTTAAAAGTTTCTTCTTGAATGGTAACTTCAAAACAGGGATAAACACACAAGGGCACATCTCCACATTCACGGCAAATTGTACTAGTTTCCTTTCGGACACCTTTCTTGCGGCACACCAGACATTTTCTAAAGGGATGCGACTTTTTTGCTGTGGGTGGTACCCTTGTAGGAAAATGTTTTCCTTCAAGTCTGAGGGGTGCTGGAGTGGTGGATTTCTTACCCCCAGTATGTAGAGGTCTCTGAATTTTAGTGCTCAATTAGGCTGCAAGCTATTGATATGCGAAAGTCCAGGTACGTCATTGTCTTGCGTGGGTTTAGAGCTCTCCAAATTACTAAACAATTGGATATGGTTATATCCAGCTGGTGTAAAAATACTTTTTTATACCATTTGATTGTTTTTCGCAAAGAGGGATATGCATGTAATACCTGATCTACTAGATCCACTCCAATCATATGCATATTATATTCCTGGATAATATTGGGCTTGAAAATTGACATTTTGTTACGAGCATCAATTTTTCCAGTATCAATCATCAAAATCTTAGAGCTGCAATTGGATACTTCTGTAACAACCCTCCTGTCTTGCCAAGCAACATAGGTCAAGGGTGGGAGCTGATGCACCTGCATTTCTCCTCTTCTTAGAGCCTTTGTATTCACAACTTTTGGCAAACCAATACGATTTGAGTGTACTGTTCCAATGGCATTTGTTTTTCTTTTGTGTAAGGCCATGAATAATTTAGGGGAACTGTACCAATTATCTAAATATACAGTCCTACCCTGATCAAGTACAGATTCCATCAGGTGCATTACTATGGAACCAGATAATCCCAAATCTTTGTCTCCGGTGTTATCAGTCCCTTGGCCAGTGTATATGCAGCTATTGTAAAGATATCCTGTTTTACTTTCACATACATCAAAACTTTTTATGCCAAATCTGGCCCTCTTTGTATTCATGTATTGTTTGCAACCTAAGCGGCCCTTCCAAAGCATATGGCTTTCCTCAACAGTGATCTTTTCACTAGGCACATAATTTTCTTTGAATTTTGAAATAATGTAATCAAAAACTGGTCTGATTTTGTATTGTTTATTATTTACATCTTCTGTGCAGGTGAAATGAGGGAAGCTCAAAATGGAAGTAAACCTGTTATTTGACATGCATTTCCCCAAAAATGGGGTAGCTAGCATGTCATCTGTAGACCAGTACTTGCCTAGTGTAGGTTTACGAATAACACCATTGAGCATAATTAGACCAAGTAGTCTGTAAATCTCATTCATGTTACTTCTGTCCACTTCTGAATTTTAGTCTTAGGTCCTATACTGGTCGCCAAACTAGAATGGGATTGACAGTTAGGAAGCACATGGAACAATGCTTTAAATAAATGGGAGGGGATGAGCACATTATAACGGTTGTCATAGTAACGATCAGAGCGACCAATTAGAGTAGAGACATTTCCATGACAACGTTAGACGCTAAACCTTGGTTGCCGATATTCTTAACATGTGCTTAGCATGTCTTGCGGGAGAGCGAGTTATGCAAACACTGCAGTAAACACAATACCATGCTGTTTATATCTCTACTGATTACGCTGCATAAACAGAATGCCTTCACGCACTTGCTGGTGCTATTCTTATTTTATACACAACAGTTATAGATCCTGTAGTGGCAAGTTCCTTTGCATTTTATTTGTGGCAGTTTGTCTTGGTTTACATGTGTCTGAGTCCGTGTATCTGTGCGTGTGTTGTGATCATTTGCAATTGTGTTTTAATGAATGTTTAATTATGTCTAAAAATACTGACAAGCGAAAACCTGAACGTGCTCGGGAACCAAATAAAACTATATTTGGTAAAGGTATTCCAATTAAAGGACAGGCACGGGAAATAGTATGCTCTGTAAGAGAATACTTCGAAGAGGAGAAATTGAAAGGGGAGCCTATTATTCCATTCTCTAAAGTGCTTGATAGGACTTCACGTGCTGTAGGTATCAGCAAAAATACTGTGGTTAAGATTAGGAAAGAAAAGTATTTTAAAGAAGAAAGTCAGGCATCCGGGTCTAAATTAGAAACTGCCGAGAAAAAACAAAAAGGATGTAAGCGTATCACCAACTTGGATCCTTTCCAGCAGGATGCAATTCGCAGACATATTTAACTCCTATTACAGCAGAAAGGAGTGTCCTACTATTTTCAAGCTGCACGTTTCTCTAAGGGAAACCAAGCTGTATCTAGGTAGCAAGACTTCTTTGTGTAGAATAGTGAAAAAATTAGGTTTTCACTACAAAAAGGTAAATGGCAGAAAACTGCTAATGGAGAAACCTGACATCTCTGCTTGGTGCTGCAGATTCCTTCGGGAAATTCTTACCTATGATTTTGAAAATATTGTTTGGCTCGACGAGACATGGGTAAATGCCAATCATTCCGTCAGCAAAGGTTGGACTGACGATACGCTGGAAGGAACAATGAATGTGCCCTTAGGCAAAGGAGGCAGAATTATACTCCTACATGCAGGAACTGCATCAGGTTTTGTTCCCAACTGTTTTCTTTTTAAATAAAAAAAGACGGTAGACTATCATGAGGAAATGAACCATAACACCTTTCTTAAATGGTTCACAGAACAGCCTCTTCCAAATTTAACCAGACTGTCTGTTATAGTAATGGACAATGCCAGATACCATTCAGTAATTTCTGACAGAGCACCAACAATGGGTACAAGGAAAAATGAAATTATTCAGTAGCTTGCTCGTCGTAATATACCAGTGAAGGAGGAACTAAAGAAAAGTGAGTTACTGGAACTTGTGAGGGCTAATAAACCGTGATTTCCAAGCTATGTAGTCGATGGCATTGCTGCAGAACACGGTCATAAAGTAGTTTGTCTTCCCCCCATATCATTGTCACTTTAACCCGATCAAGTTGATTTCGGCTGAAGTAAAGGGTTATGTTGGCCGAAACAATAAACACTTCACTGTGTCGTCAATAATTAAGCTGACGGAAGAGGCTCTAACATCAATAAAAGCCGAAAACTGGAAAAAAAGTGGTAACTCACACAAAAGGCATAATAAGTGCCGCTTGGGAAAATGAAGGCATTTTGGAAGAGACTATAGAACAACTTGTTATTTCCGTGGGGGATTCCAGCAGCTCTTCGGATGATGACGACGACGACGACGACGACGATGACGACGACGATGGCGGCGGCAACATTGTTTATCAATCGAGCAGCAGCAACAACGATTCAAGCGATTCGGATATAAGCGGCATTTCCCCACTTCAGTAAGCATCAAAATGTCACAGGTATGCCTCTTTTGTTACGATGATCTTTACAGTCATGTGTTCTTGCATGTTCTAGCGTTTGTATGTAGATCCACGACTTTACTATTGTCTTTGTGTACAGCATTATAAATAAATAAATAGATAGATGATGATGATACCCATTGCAGTCATAGCTGAATCACCTTTGCACGCATAATCCTATCATGCTCTCCACGTGGCCGCAATAAGCGGCAACTTCGCCTCCTCTGTACGAAATGTCAATCACTTTCTAGATTGGCGACCAGTATAAATTGCCTTTAGAAATCTGGTCTTCCTTCACCCTACTCGCATATACATTTGTTTCCGAAACAATGAGAGACAGTAAGTCAGTAGTAAAAAGTTTTATGAAAATGTTAATTGTTTGGCTGTCAGAAATTAGCTGAGTAGGCGGTTGTACACTAGAGGTTGTGCTCGTGAAGGTATGTGTATTTGTGTTAGTTATTTTGACACCTCCATAATGTTGATTCTTCATGAACACCTGTTGGAAATGAGTTATTTTCCTCCTCACTGCTACCTATATCCTCAACACCCCCCTCAAAATCTGAAAACTCGCCATCAATATCCAAATCACTGTCAAACAGCAAAAAGTCTTCCACATTTTCTGATGTAATATCAGAAGCCCGTACTCTTCCTACACTAGCTAATTTATTTGCTACATTACTAGTTGAAGCCATGATTAGCACTGAGGAAACAATTTAAAATGTGTTTTAGCTAAAGAAATCATTTGGAACTCTGACACAGTCAAAATTACTATATGAACTGAGTGAAGATAACAGTTACGTCAGCTACCATAAACTTTGGTTGTGCAATAAGAGAGATGCTGACGGAGGTGTCTTTTCAGCGTGTGTGTGTGTAACACAACATATACAATTACTAATGCGTGGTAGCATAAACTGAAACCTATAAACCTTGAACCCAACACTTCGCTTATGCATCTGATATACACATATAGTTTGTAAAAGAAAAATACTCAGCATTAGGCACGTTCGACGCAAAGAATGGCTTTCTCTACAGTGATACAAAATAATGAAATTTCAACGATTTATTAATGTAGTCTCTATTTTAATGATACTGTAGATGTATACAGCCTTTAATGGGCTTTAAACCAGTTTTTGTTTCACTAAAATAACTTAATAAATATGGAAGATACAAATATTTATTTCTGAAGCATTTTTGCAGCATTTAACAATTTAAATGTCTTGTTCTGTTTATTGGGTATCCGTTCCCGGCCGTGCAAGGTTTAAATGGCCATCGGCGAAGCGGTTAATTCAGTTAACTATATGATATTTGGAAGAATTTGATAAGTGATATCCAAATTAATGCATAGAACTATTTGAAGTTGGTTTTGTCATACTGCGTCACATTTTAATTTTTGAAGGACTAGTTTCAAGAGCTGCTGCTTCCATTTTCAACCCCAAAGCTCCGACTGTCATCTGTTTTTTTCTCTGCAGATGGTAACAATGAACTTCTTTATCAAATTGTCAGTTTATGGGATTTCTAAGATTATTAATCTATCATTGTTTTTCCATATTAAGATGTTCTCCCATGTTAGATTTTAAAAATTTTGGATTTGGATCAACAATATAGTTTGCATTCCAAATATGAAATGCTTCTGCTGACTTGTTTTCCTGTTAAATTTTATGCTTCTAAAATGTTCTTTGATTCTGGTTTTTGAATAGTTTGCCCTATGAGGAAGTTTTCACAATTCTTACAATTTATTTGGTATATTCTGGATCTACAGATAGGTGGGACATCTTTTGTTTTTGATTTTAACAATTTTATTAATGAGTATCCATTTATAGGTGCCAAAATGATATTTTGTTCTCTAAAGATCTTTTTGAATTTATGTTTTGGGTGGTATGTGAATCCACTGAGAATGCGGTTGCCTTCGTTTTCCTTGGTGAATGTACTTGCTTTCTTAATGGGTTTCTCTAGTTTAGTATTGTAAGCAACAAAAAGCCATTCTTCACATAGCAGAAGAAAACTGATACAACAAAAGTCTGGTATTTAAGAAAATTAAATAAGTTTAGCTAAAGAAAACCATTAAGAAAACAAGCACATTCACCAAGGAAAAAGAAAGCAACTGCATGTTCAGTGGATTCATGTACCACCCAAAAACATTAAGTAAATTCAAAAAGATCTGGAGAGCAAAATATCTTCACACCTATAAATAGATAATAAAATTGTTAAATTCAAAAACAAAAGATGAAATCCCACCTATCAGTAGATCCAGAATATACCAAATAAATTGCAAGAATTGTGAAAAATTCCACAGAGAGCAAACTAAAAGAAACTTTAAAACCAGAATCAAAAAACATTTCAGAAACATTAAATTTAACAGGAAGGCAAGTCGGTAGAAGCATTTCACTTTTGGAGTGCAAACTAAAATCTTGACCCAAATTCAAAATCAGTAAAATCTAACATGGGAGAACATCTTAATGTGGAAAAACAATGACAGATTAATAAGCTTAGAAATCCCACAAACTAATAATTTGATAAAGAAGTTCATTGTCACCACCTGCAGGAAACAAAATAGATGATTGTCGGGCCTTGGAGGTTGAAAATGGAAGCAACAGCTCTTGAAATTAGTCCCTCAAAAACTAAAATGTGACACAGTGTGACAAAATCAACTTCAAATAGTTTTATGAACCCATTAACTTTGATTATTGTAGCAAAAGTTCACTCTGAAAGGTGAATTTCATACTGAAACTCGTATCATGGTGACAAAGTGGGTAATGGGAAAGCTTATCACCCTTTCAGTGTCATATTGGAATCTGGTTTCTGCCACAAAAAATACTGATGTGCTGGTCACAAGAATTCTGTACTTTCATTGGTAGCAACCAATTAATTGGTATAGTGATTTGTCTTTCATCTTGGCAGTATTTGCGTTCTCTGGGATATATTGTGACTTTGTGGGTTCGTAAAATTAAAAAGCTCAATTACACCACTCAAAAATGTTCTTTATTTCCACCTTATTCCAATGTCACAATTACAATTTCGTAATGTACACAATTAAAACTAAGCCAGTTCATCTTTCCACGTACACTCGGCGCGCCTTACACTACTGCTCACCACGACTCATTCAACACAACTGTCGCCTCGCTTGTATTGATCGGCGGCCTGAAGTTTCTCTAGATTTCCTTTTATGGAGGGGGAAAACATTCTCGATGCTTCGCCCTCCTTCGGCGGCAGGAGGAGGGGGAACCGAAGACTCAGCTACCCCTGCGGTCTCCCCTCCCTCCACCAGCCTTCATTTATTGATCGGCATCGCGAGTTTGCCGCTTGGGTAACAATATTATCTTCTGAATGATCTTCGGTTAAGGTTTTGAATATTTGGATTGTGATACAGTACTGTTATTGCATTATCTACTTCAATTGCTCAAATTTTTATGCATTAAATAAGGCATCTCTTCAGTTACCAAAAAAGTCTTCTGGATTCTAACATGGCTCATATTGACTTTCTGGGTAAACATTTTTTACTGCCTTTCATTTATGCAAACCAGTAGGAGCCAGGTAGCTTTGAAGAGAACTTAAATTTTTAGGAGGTGTAAAGGAAACCTATTTATAACCATTTTGTCTCAAACCGTTTATAAGACAATATGACTATTGGCATCATTCATTTGAAATATGTAACAGCAGAGGTCACAATCTGTCATCTCTTTTTTTTTTATGTTCTTTCCAATTTAATGCTTTTCTAATGCAAATTTATGAACATTAAATGAAAGAGCCATTACAAAAATGCATGTACTCATATCAGTCCATAAAATTGGAAAAAAGTTCACCTTGGAGAATCTAGTGCCAATACTGTTGTAACTAATGTGTAAATCAAATACAAGCAGATTGTCATGGTAGATAATGCTCTGTTGTACACCTCTTCCCTCTTATCAACCTATCTCTAACCTAAGGCTAATCTTTCATTCATTCATTTTTATCTGCTTAACTGTTTCACCGATGGCCATTTAAACCCTGCACGGCCGGGAACGGATACCCGATAACAAAAACAAGACATTTAAATTGTTAAATGCTACAAAAGTGCTTCATAAATACATATCCATATCTTCCATATTTATTAAGTTATTTTGGCAAAACAAACACTGATTTAAAGCCCATTACATGCATATCCCTCTTTGCGAAAAACATATGGGCCCATAACCATATACAATTGTTTAGTAATTTGGAGAGCTCTAAACCCACGCAAGACAAGGACGTACCTGGACTTCCGCATATCAATAAAAATAAAATTTAGTGGTCCACTCCAGCACCCCTCAGACTTAAAGGAAAACATTTTCCTAAAAGGATACCACCCACAGCAACGGATACCCAACAGCAAAAGAGTCACGCCCCTTTAGAAAAATGTGGTGTGCTGCAAGAAAGGTGTCCGAAAGGAAACTAGCACGATTTGCCGTGAATGTGGAGATGTGCCCTTGTGTGTTTATCCCTTTTTTGAGATGTAGCATTCAAGAAGAAACTTCTAAAGGTAAGCATTTACTTCTTATAGAATTTATTTAAATTTACTGTACAACATAAAGTTTAAAATAATTATCATTAAATAAGCATTAAATGCATGTATGCACAGGATGTCTATACACGTCCATATCGGTTTGATATGACATCCATATCGATGAAAGGGTTAAGCAAATACAAATGATCATAGCATCAAGTCAGACTTATGTTCATGTAGAGAAGTAATGACACAAATAAAGAAACACGTGGACCCAGTGGTTTCATCCAGCATGCTATGGCACATTTGCTTATCTACTGAGTTTTAAGGCTAAAACAGTGATAAACACTTTCACTATCTGAAAGAAAAGGGGAAAAAAAATCCTTAATTGAAAATATATGTTCCAAAAATGTATAATTATTCTTTTCCTTACTGGGGGTAGTCTCCAACGTTAACCTATGTGAAACATTTACTATTTCTTCACAAATTTACAACAGCATTTCTTGAGAAAAGAAAGTGATTCTCGAAGTTCTGGAAGTATCACATACATAAAAATAAACATTTATTAGTTTTGTAGCACTTCTGTAAACATGAAATGGGAAGAAACACATATGAAACGAGTAAAATCTGAATATTGTGTCCCAGTACCTAATCCTTGTTTCACATAAGTTTGCCCCGTATCTCTTAACGGTCACGTGACCTAATCACCTCTCACTGGCTGCTGTTGTGGTAGACTGTTGTGCGGTAAAAATTAGTTTGTTATTTAACGTGGTGATATATATGTTGGAAGAGAATTATGAAATTTATATTTTCATAACTGTTTGAATTAAATATATTACGCAACAGAGTTGATTTATCTGAAATGCATGTTAATTCTTAAACGAAGTAAAGAGGAGGTTCCTTTGCTTCCAAGCCCGCATTTCATATGACACAATAGCACGTGCTTTAGCGGTAGTGGTGACATATTTGTTTATTTGACTTTTATCACTGACCTTGTTTTGAACTGGATTTGTCATATATTGCCATTCGAAGGTGTGCTGTGCCGAGTGCGAGAGCTAAATTATTTTTCTGATCATGTATTGCACGTGTGCTTATATATGTATAATGGAGTCTACCGCCAGTTTTTCGCTGAGGCATCGCAAGGATAAACCTTTACAAACCGGTGAAATAAGAATTGTGGTGCATGTGTTTAATGTACTCACAGAGAAGAATCCATCTTTGTCAGTGAGAGAAGTCGAACAGCTATGCTCTGAACTTACAGGTGTGAGTGTTAGATCCGTAGGAACATCGCAACGTGAACTTGAGACAACAGGAAAACTTACCACTCCAGACAAAACCAGGAATAAACAAAAGCGCATGCTCGGAGAATGCGATGAGTTCGTGAAAAGTGCTGTGTGTCGTCATGTGCATAGTTTTCTCTGGAGAAACGAACTCCCTAACATAAATAACATTTTGTGTAAACTTGAAAGAAGCGTAGGGACAGTGAAGCACAAATTAGCACAAAAGTGAATCGAGAAGATATTGACACATTGCTTCACTCACACTGTTTATTCACAGGACATGTTTCAAGAGCAAAAGCATTTTGTATGCTGTAAATGAGGATGCAGATTTAACAAATTTCAGCAGATCATGTCTGTATAGATTGCTCATACAGCTGTGGTTTGTGAATGAAAAAAGGGGCAAGAAAAATGCGCGAAGAGACAGAGACGATATTGCTGTGTGCGAAGACGTTAAGGACAACCAGACTGTACCGGGATACAAATCACAAAATATACTACCTTGACGAGACGAAAAGTAAAGTATGGCGTGACACGACTTTTAAGACTGAAAGACAAGCATTTTTGCAAGGTATGTGTGCTGGTTTAAAAAATCCCAGTGGAAAAGGCCGAAGGCTGAGTTCAGTTTCATTATAAACTTGTATTTTTGCATACCTTCATATCCTTATTTGTATATTATCTATCCTCTTGGCAAATATTATGACATTTACTGCAGGTTTAAATGTGGCGGGAAGGCACCACCTATGGCATGAAAGCATTAGCTGAGGGGGAAGGTAGTTGAACGTAGAGTGATACATGTCAGCGGGGCAAGGTTAATGAAACAGAGCTTAGGTTATTACACTGGGACTTATATTCATACTTTAAGGTTTATTTTATAACAACAAAATGTGTAATTTAAACATAATTTTTCAGGTAAAACTTCTGCTACTACAGGGTTATGTAGAATCAAAAGTCTGTTTTGTAGAAACTTAGAACACTCTTTTTTGCAGTAAAATACATGAAATTGATTATCAGCTGTCTTCAAGATCGACTTAGTGCTCTGCCACTTGTAAGCAAATGAAAGAAATCACTGTAGTACACTTCAGACGTTCACTGTTGCAATAACCATCACACAACTGCTGCTTCTAACACTTTGATGGTATTTATACCTCCCAGTCATTGTTTCTAGAATGCCTTAGATCTTCCGAGAAATTTCTTGGCAACAACAATAGACATAGCGCTCTGGAACCTCTCTGTCTCTTTCTCTCCTGCCCATGCGCCGGCTCCGGGTTGTTGCGGCAGCTCAATGCCACACGGTGACCATATACATTTGAAGCTGCTTTATACTTAATCCAGATATAAGTAATTCGTAGTTATACATAAATATTTGCAGGTCCTGGAAAAAGTGTAATGTAAAAACATGTTAATAGAACCTTATTTATATGTAATTTGCTGTTGTAAGTGTCAAAATTTCAGTGGAATACAACATACACCATACGGCATACAGTATCTTAAAGGAAACTCTAAACACATTTTCCTTATTGCTGTTGAAAAAGTTGTAAGCTGAGCGTGCGACTTTCGGCCATGGAAACGAAATACCAAGACGTTAGCTCATGTCTTTTGTCACAAATGAGGAGTGAATATAATTTTCGGTATCCGGTGTTTACTCTTGAACAGCAGTTTTGTTTTTCATTTCTCAGTTGCTTTTAATCAGCCATGGTGAAAAGCAAAGAGAAATGGTATATGCTAGATCAGAAAGTAAAATTCATATGAGAGGTGGCACAAAATCAAAAGCAAAATTGCTTCTGACTTAGGAATTGCTTATACACGTTATGCATAGTCCTCCTATTTTGGAGGAGTTTTTAAAATTGGGTGCAATATTAGGTAAATACAACAATCAGCATGTAGAGAGATATGCTGATATGGAAATGGCATTTTTCATATGGTTCCATCAGAAGTGGGCTGCAGCTTCACCAATTGGTGGCGACATGCTGAAATAAAAGTGATAGATTTAGCTAAAATCATGGTTCATTTTAAGCCTTGATCAGGATGGTTTTAAGGATTTAAAGATCGTCACGGAATCACTGGGGAAAAATTTTCTGCGAGTGGAATGTTGTGGATGACATCAAAGTATAGCACTGGAAGCCAGAGGTTCTACCAGGAATCATAAGCAATTATCAGTCTCAAAACATCTACATCTCTGATGAGACTGGCCTGTTCTACAATCCCATTTTCAGCAGACAACTCATGCCATGGAGGGAAGAAAAATAAAATTTGCTGAAGTTCTTTTTGCTACCAGTGCAGATGGTTCCACTTCTCCCACTTGTGATAGGAAAATCCAGGAATCTGACGTGTTTTAAGGATGAAAAAACAAAACTTATGTAATATAATTTTAGCAAAACAGTGATTAAAGAAACTCAACATTTGAATGAAAAAGTTGCAGAAGAAGATCCATCTTTTTATCAATCAAGAGTGCAGCGCATTCACCTCAAATAATTTCGGAAAATGTTTGAGTGGTATTTTTACTTCCTAACTGTACCAGTCATACACAGTCACTTGATTTCTACATCAATGCAGATTTAAAGTGTATTATATAAAAATGCTGGTACACCATTTACTAACACTGATGCAGGAAATGAAAATCTAACTTCGAGCCATGGAATTTATTTCGGCTGCTAGAAAGCAGATGTCATCCTTGACAATCAAACACTGTGGTGATATGGGTAGTGATGAAATTGTGCCTATAAATGAACTAGCTTTACACAAGGATGCGAATTTTGATACCTCTATTTTGATGACAATTCAGCTGAACTACAGGATGGGGAGATTAATATGTAGCAAAAACATGGTGGTTATTCAGCTTCAAGTGTTACTGATAACGGGAGTCACAATTCAAATCTTGAAATACCTAAAATGGGTAAAGTGTTAAGTGCATAAATGTATGCATTTTTTTTTAAAATTTATGCCCTCCAGTACTGTCATATCTGATGATGAATGAAATGGTGAAATGATGCTCAAATGAGCCCAGGGTCCATAGAGCTTAGAGTTATTGGACATCCATCTTTCAGGATAAGGGAAAACCCCAGATAACCTGACTGAGATTCGAACTTGAGACCTCTTGGAATGTGGGCTGTATAGGTATTACATCAGTGCAAAGAGTTATAGTGAAAAAGCTAAGTTCATATTATGTTTTGTAAAAGGAGTTGTATGCATTTAATGCAAGAAGGGTAAAGGAAGCCAAATCAACTGAATACTTTAAACTGGGACCAACTTCTAAATAATTTTTGCTTCGTATCTTTATAAAGTTTTACATATGCAGGCCCACTGTATTGGTTAAAAAGAAAGATGCATTATCAAAATCTGATTTGAATTGTAATTGAATTTATTTATGCAACTTGCTATTTACAATATTTTATCTACATTACATAAATATTTCTTTGTCTAGTTGTATAAATTTTGGTGCCGTAATCCTTTTTAACCTTGCTAGCTCAGCCTGCTTGGCTCCCAGGCCTTTTAGCATTTTTGAGTAGCATAGTCACCCTTCTATCTACGGTAGTTTGCTGTTTCCTGTTGTCCCAACATTTTCTTTTCCACTTTACTTTTCTCCTCTGTTTCTCTTTAGCTTTCCAAAACAGGTTCCCTATAAATCCTTTCATGGAAGTGTTGAAAACAGTGTTGTATAAATTAAATTAATTGGGAGTCGATTAATGACACTAAACAACACTTACTTTTAAATTTTCCCTTAACTAGTTTCAGAGGCCTTCCCTCTATCATTCCCTCTATCATCCCTATATTTCTATTTCTACTTTCATTTATCTCCGTAACCATTTTATGGCTATTAGCTCGCTCTGCATCTTTTCCCATTTCTTCTCCCATACTTTCTGTCTCCATGCTGCTAGCTCTTTGCACTCTGTCAGTATATGAACTGTACTTTCTGTTTCTCCACATAATTCACATATTTCTATCCTTCTTAGTCCCTTTAAGAACAATGATCCTGTTCTAATCCAAGTCATTCCTTTCCTGTCTTGTCTGTTACATTGATTTATATATCTTTCTCTTCCCCATTCTTTCTTTATTAACCTATAAAATTTTAATGATTTTCTATTTTCTAACCCTCCCCATATTTCTTGTCTTTCTATATCTTCTGCTCTGGTTCAGATTGTTTTCCAAAAAACTTCTACATTTCTATTTTCTAGTCTCCATAAATCCCCCCATTTCTATTTATTCCACAGATTTTTTCATCTCTGACCAACTTTTCCTACTTCCCATTTTCTTTTGATGATTTATACATACCTTTAGGATTTCGTCTTTTATCATTTATACCAAAATTTTAACTCTTTCAATTATTATACCTTTTTCTTTGGTTTTTCCTAATTCTACTAAGGCTACTTCTGGAGCTGATCTAGGCCATCCCTAACCCTCTTTAGAAAATTGTTTGTATAATTGCTCTATTTTATGTTACTTTTGACGTTCTCCATATTTCTGCAGCATACAACATCCTTGACTCTACCAGTGTTTCGTACATTCTCTCTAACCATTTGCTTGACATATTGCGTTTTGCTTTGCATATCCTTATTCCTGCCATTGCTGCCTTTCCTTTGGCTACCACCTTCCTGCCATGTGCTTCCCATTCTTCATTATTATTCATTCTAACCCCTAAGTACTCAAATTCTTTCACAGCTTCTAACTTTTGTCGCTCTATAAACCATTGTTCCTCTTTCTTCAACTATCTGATTTGTAAGTAATCCTGAGTTACAAGTAATTTTTCTTCATCCCCTTGATTTACGTATAAATCAGGTTCAACTATATAAAAGATCTAGATGTTAAGTGTTAGAAAATTACAGTAAAGATATAACCAAAGAATATAAATAACAATTTTTTACACAATCTACTGTTGTTAGAAAGCAGCAACCAAAGCAACTGGTAACCAACTATTTTACATACAAACTACAACTACTTCTACTACTTTCACTGATAACCAACGAAAAACATGTACTGGTAGCCAGCAAATTCTACCTCCACTAAAGGTATCTTTAAGTTTATCTACTTATCTTTATTTCCTTAAGCATTCCTTTTTAATATACAAAATGGAATTTAATTGGGAGTTTCATAACAGTAGCCAATCATAAATACCACTATTTAAATGTCAAATCTTCCCAACTACCTTAATATGCTCAAGCAGTCGAACACAAGATGCTTGCTCTGGCAATGAACGAATTGCAACTGTAAGATTGTAAATTATAGTTAGGAGGTCACAGAAGGTGAATGAGTGTAGGTTGCATACAGTATGATTCTTAAAAGAAAATACATGATGGCTGTCAAGCAAGGGTCATGTACAGTACGGCCGTTGGATCTCCGGCCCTGATGTTTTGCAGTTGCTTTAGTCGGAGAGGAAGGTTAATAGTACCAACATACAATAATGAGTAACTGAAAACATATCCTCAAAATTATCTTTAGAATGACAATATACTATTATATTAGCTTTAAAACATTGAAATCTAGCTTGCAATTTCATTATCATGAAAGATATTCATTACAACACCACTCTATTAAAATATTTCTTTCACACCTCTCTACATCCGATGTCATGGTCAGGAAGTTAAAACTGTCTCCTAGTGCCAATCAGCATTGTCACTGCTAGGTGTGGCTTCCAAATCCAACACCGTGTTTGCAATTTCACTTTGTATGGACCACGTGGCTTCAGTTGCTTTTGGTGCTTGTGCTGGTGAAGTTTGTTTGCTATTTTGTGCCTGTGTGAATTAAGATTTTCAGTGGCTTAAGTCCTATTATTATCGCTATTATAATAATATGGCTACTGGTTTGTGAGATATGCAAATGCGTGTAATGTTTAACGCAGAAAACTCTTTTAGTGTTCAGTAGCATTGCGTGTTAGCCTACTTTGTTAAAACACTATTAAATGTCATGGAAGCAAGACTTAGTTGCAGTAGGATTAGAGGTAGATCAGCTTATGGTCAGGGTGTTACATTGCACTGCCAAGCTAGAGAATTCCTGTTCTCTTAGGAAATTCTTTGAGCAGGAAGAGGAGAATTTGATTCTTCACAATGAACCGCTTATTAGTTTCAACCATTTGAGAAAAAGGACTGCATGTGCTCTTAAAATAAATTAGATGACTCTAGAATCTCTAAAGAGAATCAGCTGCAGCCAGGTCCATCAGGAATTTTAACTCTTGGGAAACAAAGACCAAGAGCATCTTCATAGTTTTCAATTAGATGCCCTAAGGTCGTACATCTATGATTATTACAACCGAAAGGAGCATCCTACCATATTTAAGATTCTTTCTTCTTTTAAAGAAGCAGAGTTATTTAAAGGAAGTCTTAGCTCTTTGAACAAAGTACATGTTACACAAATATAAATATTTGTAACAAAAGGCTTCACTTACCTTAAGAAAATGGTGTTAATTCTTCTTTCTAATGGAGATTGATTTCAAAAGCAGATTGTTTTCATCAGTCAACTTCGTAGTTGACTGATGATGATGACGACGACGATGATGAAAACAATCTGCTTCTGAAATTGATCTCCATTAGAAAGAAGAATTAACACCATTTTCTTAAGGTTAGTGAAGCCTTTTGTTACAAATATTTGCATTTGTGTAATATTCATTGCTTCACTGTAGCTAACTTCATTTTCTACGTAAACAGTACTACATGACCTGGGATTTGACTTCAAAAACAACAAAAAGCTAATTCTCTAAAGATCAGATATTGTAGTGATAAGAGCTTTGTTTTTAAGAGAAATGTTGAATGAGAACTTGCATGAAGTAGTGTGGTTGGATGAAACCAGGGTAAATACTGGCCATACTGTGTCAAAGGGCTGTACTGACGACACACTTGTAAGTAGCATTAAAGGAAGAGGTGGCCACTTTATTATTGGTCATACTGGTACATCGCATGGTTTTGTTGATGGCACCCTCCTGCTCTTCAGATCAAAAAACTTGGCAACTATCATGAAACCTGGATTATGACCTCCTGTGGGTCAAAATTCCGGCACATCTGTACTGCTGATATGATCATCTCATTATTATTTATTAATTAATTAATTTTTTTTTTTATTTACTATCCAAAAGAAGTAACCCTATTTTACCAGTAAGGTATGATGGGGTTCTAGTTACAAAAACACATAAATACAAAGATCAAAATAACAGAACATGATAATTATAACGTTTTAAAAATTTGGCTAACAAAGTGCTCAGAGGCTGAAGTGCAACATTTTTTAAGGAATACGTTAAACGGTGTTTGAAGATCTGTATTACAATATATAAGATTATATCTCTTTTTGGAATGAAGATCACATCTAAATATTAAGTGTTCAACACTTTCACATTTACAGAGGTATCCATCAGGAGAGTTTATATGGAATCTTTGAAAGTAAGTTTTAAATTTCGCATGTCCGGTAGCAAACTGGGTCAAAATAAAATTAGGTGAAAAGTACTTGCAGTTTACATGATCATTAACAGTAGGAAAAAATAAATTTTGAGTGATTTATCCTGTATCAACAGCGTCGTCCATAAATTATTTAAAAAATACTCGCACCTGTGAAGATGCTACAATGCAGTAAATGTGTATTGAGAACAACTTATTTTTGTTCTTAAGGTAGGCTAATGAAGATGTTTTTGTTGAGGTGAGATGAACTCGAATGCTTGTTTATATTGCAATTCCTTTCTTGGAAGTGTTGAAAACAGTGTTGTTATGATAAATTAAATTTAAAGGGAGTCGATTAATGACACTAAACACTTACTTTTAAATTTTTCCGGAACATGTTTCAGAGACTTTACCTCTATCCTCAGCCGGCCATCGATGGCCGGCTGAGGATAGAGGCAAAGTCCCTGAAACATGTTCCGGAAAAATTTAAAAGTGTTTAGTGTCATTAATCGACTCCCTTTAAATTTAATAAGCTTGTTTATATATTTTGAGTATTGAAAGGGTAAAGATATGCATAACTTGCTGTCCTCTTCTTGGCAGCATTGCAGCTCCTCACATGGAGAAACAGATGACCTTCACGTATCTTAAAAATCAAACTGTAGTTAGAATTGCTGTTGGTCACTAGACCTCCCACACATAGCAATACAGTTGGGAGCTCAGAAAGTTGCAGATTGACCTGATTGCAATATGGCTTCCTATGAAGAAACTTCCAGATTTGATACCAGCCCTAGACAAATGGACTTATGCATGTAATGAAACATTTTCATTTATTGCTGTGTAAAAGGCTACTGTGGGACAGAATTCTGGTACTTGGTTATGATCCTGGCAGTTGCTAGCATGATCATTAAACTTTATTATTAAAAAGCTGTTGTACCATAATGCAGCACTTCTTTATATTAAGGCCAGTAGTGTCTTCCAGCAATAATTTAAAAATACATGGGTGGTTTTTAATGACTGATTAAATTAACCCTTTGCCCATCCATTGGTGCTCAGAAATTTTCCCCAACCAGGCCACTGCTTTTACAGGCATTTAAATTTAAATGGCCAGAACCTGAACTTGAATGCAAAAATGACCTATTTAGAGACCTGACCAAATAATAAACTCATTTAGATCTAGTTGCAAGAGCATGATTACTCCTTTAAAATTAAAAATTGTATTATTGATACATTTTTAATGAACATGTTTTAGTATTCGCCATGTTTTCCATATGATATTAATTTGTAAGCCTCGTTTACTGCAAGGAAACTCTTGTTTTGCAGAAAGAATATACACAAACATTTTAGGCTTAACATTATTTTCCCTTAATTTTCTGTTATTTTCTTTTCACACACTTAACACTTCCAGACCTCTTTCATGGTGATAATGGAGAAAGCACCCTGCTTGGCATAACAGAGGCTCACATTGTTAATACTTTTATTGTGTTTGAATGCTGCCCCCAGACTGAGTTCTACATTTTTTGATGAGCATTCAATGCACATTTTTAATTGACCTGAAGCTTTATAAAATTATGAAACAATGAATGGAACATTACAGCAGTGGGTGATTTGTCTTCCATCACATATTGTTTGCAAGTGAAGCTTCCATTCAGCTTATTTGCAAGATTTTTCCTATATTGCAACAATCGGTTTCCATACACTGACCTAGCAGGTCTATTGCTCGTCATAACGAAACTATTTACACTATATATATAACAACAAAGTAAAACAAATATTTCCACCATTTTTTGCTGGCCTTCCTGCCCCATAGCATTCTCTTCGTTGATCTCTAGGTCAACACCCCCCATGCCATGAAGGTAATTTATGAGGGTGTTAGGACATAGAATGTTTACTTTCTCTTTCCTGTTATCACTTTTTTTTTCTCTCTTGTTCTTAGATCTGAATTTGTGGAGAGAGCAAAACATCTCAATTGTCATGTTAAATTGCAGTCACCCCCTTGTTTTGAAATTTACAAGATTCACCTCATTTCAGTTTTAGATGTTCAGGTATTTTAGTTAATTGATGGAAATTAATCATTTCATACTAGCCGTATATAGGCTAAGGTTTTTGATGGCTAGAGTCAACATGAAAAATTCAATGCCATGGCCGGGATTTGAACCATGGATCTACTGGTTTCCGTCCAGTCGCTCTAACCCATTGAGCTACCATGGTCAATGTGCCGTCCTGACATTAAATTCTCCATTTACTTGTATATTTTCCCGGTAAGACCACTAGGGGCTCTCGCATCCGAGGTACACCGTTTGTGGCGACTTACTATCGTAAGTACTTGAGTCCCAGGCTTCATCATTTAACTCTTATTATTTTAGTTAATTGATGGAAATTAATCATTTCTTCACACTAGCTGTATATAGGCTAAGGTTTTTGATGGATAGAGTCAACATGAAAAATTCAATGCTATGGCCGGGATTTGAACCATGTCAGGACGGCACGTTGACCATGGTAGCTCAATGGGTTAGAGCAACTGGACGGAAACCAGGAGATCCGTGGTTCAAATCTCGGCCATGGCATTGAATTTTTCATGTTGACTCTATCCATGTTCAGATATGTTGAATTCTTTGGGCCATTCTTTTCTCCCTGTTTGTGTTCTACCACAAGCTTATACTTTTTTCTCAGTAACGCTTTCATTAGTCTTGTGAAACTAAAAAAGTTGTCAAAATAAATATGCCATTAACCTGGCATATCCAAAACAACTTGTTCCTCTAGAAGTAGTTTAGTTTTTCTTCTCCTTTATCACCAAGGTACACTTTACAGTCTAGAAGATTCCCATTCTTGCTCTCTGCAATGTCCTGTGCTTTCATTCTCCATTTTGTAGGTTTCTTGGGCATATATTGCTTCAAATGAAACCTCCCTTTGAAACCTACCATTGCTTCATCCATAGCAAGATCGTGGCCTGGCCTTTTCTCCATATTTTGATTTAGCTTCTTTGTCATTTATGAAAACACTGAGAAAGTTTATCGTAACAACAGAGTATAACTGTCTGCTTTATAATAGGACAGATACAAAAATTGTCTGTAAAATAATCTCTAGTTTTGGGCAGATCTACCATTCCCATAGAGATTAAAATCCCCAAATATGTCCTAATTTTGCTCTCATTTGTATCTTTCCTTGTGTATCAGGTTTATTCACCTGAAAAAGCTTCACACATATATTGGTCTCTGATGCAATAAAATGCAAAAATTTGCTGTTTAGAAAAAGACTTTCTATCATGGCAGATACCTACAGGGGATGTAAGCAGTTCAATTTCTGTAAAAGAGCTGAAATGACCATTTGAGGGGTAAACTGTTTTGCAGAACCGATGTATCACTGATGTCCACATTACTGCTATCACTGCCACTAATCCACTGTTCCATAACACTTTTGCTGAGTTGGCCAACCATGACGTTTGAGAGCTATCACTTTTGTACTCTTAATTCTTCCAAAATAGCGGATTGTATCTGTTTGTCTGTAGTCAATTTCTGTTTATTTCACATACAGTTTACACTTTGGGGACCCTGCATGACCTTCCATGTCCATAGATAAAGTAAAACTGCCTCTATGTGACCAACTGAGCCAGAAATGCAACCCTGATGTAATGAACAAATGACAATTTACTCAAGTGTATCTCAGGTTCTCCATACACAGAAATAAACATTAATCTTCAAGGAGGTTTAGATGCATGCAGGGCATCAGAATACAGTTATACTATATATGCGGCATAGGTTCCATTTAAACCTGCAAAGCTTTACTATGATATGCAGGTCAAAGGGTTCAGGAAGGACATCTATGAATATTGGACCTCCCAATTTTTTAAGCTGTTGATCTGAAAGTTTTTGAAGTGAATGGGATTTGTTAACCAGTTGTCAAGATCTTTACTTTTCTAATGCTTACATATAGTATAATCACCATATAACTTGGCCTTTGAGATAGCTTAGTCATCACATGGCACGAGTGAAGTGATAGGAGGGCTGCATTGCACAGAGATGAACCGGAGGGCAAAATGTTCTGTTGGCAATGCTAACAACACATACATATTGGGATTACCAATAGCATCACCTAATGGGGCAGCACAATTAGAACTAGGCAGGCATTCTACTAAAATTAAAATCTTGTCAAGGGCAATGAAATATTTATACAGAATCACTAACTTGGAAGATGGCAATATAATTAAAGAATGTTTTCATATTCAAAAGAGAAGTAACTGGGGTGTGTCTTGGGCACATAAAATGTATGACTTGTTGAAGCAGATAGGTATGGGTCGTTCTTGGATAAATGCAGAGTATGGGTATAGAGGCTTCTGGAAAAAAGTTAAGCTAAGATTAGAAGATATTGACAGACAAGACATTTTTGCCAATACAAGTGACAAAAGCTCACTGAGATTATATAGAGAAATAAAAACAACCTGGGGGAGGGAAGGATATATAGATATATGTAGTAAGTTAGGGCGAGAAGGTTTTGCTTGGGCGAGAACAGAAGTGAGAAACTTGAAAGGTATATGCCAAGAGAGGGAGCTAGATAAATGTCCATTGTGTGGGGAAGAGAATGCAGATTTCCATTGTATATTAAATTGTAGCCAAACAAAGATATGGAGAGAGCAGGCTTGGCTACGTAAATGGGACAATTTGGGGGGTGAAGTAGTAATTAGAAAAATGTTGTCAGTAAAAGGAGAAAAGAACAGGAGAAATATAGGGAATTATTTAGGGAAAGTTAAAGAGAGATGGCTAAGAACAATTAAGAGAAAAATGTAGAGTGGGATAGGTGAAATGGCAGAAAGTGTAAAAAGGAGCAGAGGGCCTCCAATACACAAAAACCTAGGGTTAGGTGTATGGGGACCGAATTATTTTTCAATGGTGGGCAACATGATAACATGATAGGATTTTCAGAATTTAGGAATATATGGCATATTTCAGTATGGATTTTATAATTTGTAATCTTGATTTTGTATTTCCATTTGTTGATGTAAAAGGAAATAAATTACTATTACTATAAAACAGAACACATTGGTTCATTGTTGTATGTGGTGAAAATTCTTTTTTACATTGTCAACAAAAAAAATTACCAAAGTTAATGTTTATTCTATGAAATTACTAGTGCTGTTATCAAAAGAAATATTCATTACCACTATAATAATTATACCTGGTGAGTCACCTGCCCCTGCTTATTTTTAAATTAATGCAATGTGCTAAGCGACATGTGACTTATGCCATTCTTGAATGCCTTCTAATGGATGATTTGCAGAAAAGATTACAGAGGAGAGATAGATAACTCAGTGCATAAGTGTTGTATGGGACAGAAAGCAATCACTATCTGATTCCAAAAACATTATACCCAGACAGAGAACTGCAGCAGCAATTTTAGATGAGTTTGCAAATTTTTATTCATTATTGTACATTCATACACATCTTTAAACACTCCCCTGAAGGAACAGCCTGTCACATGCATCAACTGACAATAACATTGGGACACAGATCTACATAGCAGACCAATTGGATTTAAAACTTCAGCCAACACTTGTTCACTGTACAGCCATGTCCAATTAGGTAGACTGTTTCCGCTTCTGACACAAATTACAGCAGTTTTTAGCTTGTACAGTAATTGTAATGGTGGATGCATTTTTTTTTATTTGCGTTAAAACTACCAAAATGAACTCAAAGCACTGTATAAAGCTGTAAAAAGTTTAAAGATCTGAGGTGGGATCTGAGGACTCCAGTTACTTATTTGTATATAAACCTCTGCTTGCAAGGTAATGGTGGCTAAATGGTGTTTATACATGTTACTTCACCACTCTGCCACTTTAAGTTGGGTTCAAATCCTTCGTATTCAGCTCAAAAATTTTATTACTCTTTGTTTTCCCTCGTAGGGCCTATAATTTGATATGATACAAATAACATTTTTAAAACATTATAGGTATTAATAAAATACAATAATCGTCATGTTTTCCACTGGCAGATGTAAATTTATAGTTTGTTAAAGATATTTTATTATGGTCGGTATTGTGCTGGACCCATTTAATCAAGTTTTAACACTTCACAAACGCAAAGTGATTTTAGCTATTTGTACCTGCGTCAGTGCTTGGCATGAATGAATGCTCCATTATGTAGGTATCCAGCATTTGAAACCTTTCAAATACTGTCGGCAGTAGTTATTTTGAACATTTACTGCATTGATGGAATCCACAGAACTTAACATATTTACAACTAACTCCTTTGTCAGTAGAAGAAGTGAAACACAAGATTTAAGCACAAAACAAAACCTATTAGATTTAATGTCGTCGACATGCTCTTAAAAATGAAAGCTAACTACGTAACATGGTTTACAACACCAGATAATGGTACAGGTTGTAAAGGGTCACAAAGTTAAACACGATCTCTAATTATCAGATTTTAATTCTTGTATATTTGGCTCACAAGAGAACCAGTAGCAGCAATAAATAGATTAGTAATTAAAATACACACGATAAAGACCAAGAGAAAAAAAGCCAATGTGGTGATGTCATTTTGAACCTAACCTTTGCATCGCCATATTCCAGCAGCTAACCCATTCGGTCAGCTCTTACGTATTCTATTTTGATATTTGGGAAAGTATTCATTTATCACCTTGCTAGTATTATATGCATGAAAAACCTTTGTTTATTTAAGCTTTTTGCAGCTTCTTGGTCCTCATTTAGGGCTGTATGTATTTATACTAGGTGCATGTAGTACCAAATAGAAGGTTTTTGTGTTAAAAGTGTTAATGTTTTCACTCCTCTCCCCCTTCCAAAGGGCTCGTCTGCTAAGCTCCGGATGCACTGCACCCTTAAGGCTTATTGTATGTTTTCACATTAGACTATAAACTGCGTGTTGCATAGATAAGAATAAATAGGGGCAGCTGTTTCACCTGGTATATTTAATTTGTTTTAATGAAGCTGTATCGAGATTGACCATGAATTGCACTACCTTGTACAAGCTTTGCATGCTTTTTAATTTTAGGTTGAATGCTTGATTGACCCCTTTTCATGCTTATTCAGTCTGCAATGTCAAAAGGAGAAAGAAATACAAATAACACTGTAAAGGAATCACATAGAACACTATCCTAAACTGGACATGTTTGCACTTGGAGTACATCTTTGCACCATAGACATTTATCACACTATGCACATGATGGTGGTGATCTAGATAATGATTTGTTGTTGTTGTTGTTGTTGTTTGTAATTTACGACCTCCAACATTTAGTCATATCGGACGATGAATGAAATGGGTGAAATGATGCTCAATGCGTCCAGGGCCCATGGAGCTTAGAGTTACCCGACATTCGTTGTTCAGGATCAGGGAAAACCCCGGAAAAACCCTTATCCAGGTAACTCACCCTGACCAAGATTCGAACTCGGGACCTCTTGAATGTGAGGCTGACATGCTACCATCTACGCTACCGAGGTGGGCGATGATGATGATGATTTCTTTATTGCTTGTAGACTTCACATTACAAGTTTTGAGCATTGTCACTATATAAGAATGATATAGATAAGTTTACATTATTCACTTATACATAACAAAGGATCATATAATCATAGTTCATCAAGACTGTATACTGATTTATTTATGAGATATTGCTTAATTTTGTTTTAAATGTATAATACTCTTTATGGAGTTAAGTTCTTTTGAGAGTTAATTATATAGGATTGCCTCTATGTTTAAACGATCTTTATCACTAAATTTCATAGTGAGTACACATGTATATACCATTTTTGACTTGTATTATATTCATGTACAGCACAATGCCTAGCAAGGCCACTAGAGTTTTCTAGCAACATTATTGTTCTGTATACATAAAACGATGAGACAGCAAGTACATTAACTTTTGTAAATGGTTCTTTGCAAAGATGTACATGACAGTAGATGTTATTCTCATGCATTTCTTTCGTAAAATCTATAGTCTATTAATATGTACGTCAGCTGCATCCCTCAGAGTTGAATACCGTATAATAAATGTGGATATATAATACCATAGTAGATTGTTTTTAACACATTCATAGTTTTAAATCTAGAAAAATATCTCATTAGGTTTGTAAGGTACTCTTACTTAATTTACTTCATACCCTGCCAGTGTGTGCATTCCAGGTTAAATGTTTGTCAAAGAGTATACCCAGAAACAGCGTTTTACTTTCTTGAATAGATACATTACAAATTTCCACAGCAGGTTGATTTCCATTATCTGGGTTACATTAAAATTAACTATTTTTGTCTTGCTTGTCTTGCATCCCAGTTGATTTATATTAAAGTAGTTTGTTATTTGAGCTGAGACAATTTGTTTAGTAGGTCCCTGTGTAGATGAGTCCCAACACAGCACTGCTTTATCATCAGCTTATGATAGTATCTTTGAGTTGGGGTGTCATTTGTGTATAGTGTAAATACTAGTGGTCCCAGTACATAGCCTTGTGGTACACCACATTAAACTAGATTAACAGAACACCATAGGAACATAAAATATAAACAAACAGAAAAATAGTCAGTTGCTTTTCATTTCTGGAATTATAACCACCACATCGGAGAGGAGATCAAACTACTAAAACCATTAACAACAAAACTTGAACTTACAACATGGGAAAAATTTGTATTATGAAAAACATTCCACATATTCTAAATTTTGGTGTGCCATCAGTGAGTGATCTATTGAACTTATGTAAAACATCTTCCGAGAGAGGGAGCCAATTACAAGAGATCCAGACAAACAACCAACTGTGATGAGTCGCTAATCAGCTGAGGATGAGACTGCAAAAGTTTATAACTATTCAAAATTCAAAATTGTCAATTACTTCTTGAAAACACTGTGACATAGTTTTTGCCCAATGTAGATTCATTTTGCACTCTTTTATTTGAGTAATTTTCTAAAAATACACAAAACTGTACATTATTCAATTTATACAATGGAATGTCAGAACCCACTAATGCTAAACACAAGTCTTCAGAAAATGTCACTGGAATTCAATTATTCATTAACATTGCTTTTAACCAGTAGTGGTTTAAATTAAATTTATTCTTAAATCTCTCCTTATGCCACATGTTGTTAATTTGCTGCACAGTGTCATATTTTTTTCTTTGCAGAAACAAAGACCATTACCATTTTCAATGAAAATATTTTTCCAAACTTGTTATGCATTTGTGTAAAGTATGTTGACTAACGTTTGGGTGGCATCCCGTGACTTCAACAATGTACAATCATGCACACCTTCACTGTACTTACTGGACTAATGGTTGGATAAGTTAACTGTATTGATAGTTGATTTATTTATCAACTGTCAATGTAGTTACTTATCCAATCAAACCTTTATAGTGCCAGAGTTGAATATATTTAACCAAGGCTTAAAAACATGTGTGGACTGCTCCAACCAAGTAGAAGACTATATACCAAACATCCAAATTACTGCACAAACATTAAATGAAGAAAATAAAAACATAATAAAAACATATGCTCCAAAATAGTAGACCAGATCAAGAATGAAAATCAAGTCAAATCTAATAACCATATCATGAGATCACTTAAAAGCAAACCAGTCATATACATTAAAGCAGTTAAGGGGAATAAACTAGTAATTTTGGAAAAAGCAGAATACATAGATGATGGAAGACCTATTAAAGGATAGTAATTACAAAATAGGGGAAACCAACCCATTAAATTACTGCATTGAATCAACAAATAAAACTTATAAGGAAGCAAATTAATCAATAACAAAGAATTACCTAAAATTAGAGTGGATAGTCCAACATGACCAAGAATATATGGGTTAACAAAAATGCATAAAACAGGGAAAGCCATGACAGCTATTACTAGTAGCATAAATGCCCCCACATATAATTTGGCCAAATGGTTGTTAAACAAATTCAATAGCTTCCCAAAGTTTGAATGTGCAAATTTAAAAATTCTTTTAGACTTGCTAGAAGTAATTAGACATAAAGTTAGATAAAAATGACAGACTGGTTTCATTTGATGTCACATTATTCCCAAGGATACGAAGAGAAAAATTAGACACATGAAAAAAAAAGACTAACTACAATGGAAATAGTAGAAAAAGAAGAAGAAGAAGATGTCTTATTTACAAACCTATGCATTAAACAAATTTCTTCAGCTTTAATGGTAAATACTCGGGCAGATATTGGGGTTATCTATGGGCAATCCACTTTCACCTTTTTTGGCAATTTATTTAAGAGTACATTTGAAACACATATAAAAATAGCCTTCCCATGGATCTTAAAGGTTTGGTACCGCTATGTTGACATCTCTGCAATAGTTCCAAATAGATATTTAGATGATGCATGAAAACTACTCAGTCTGCTGTGCCCGCCTCGGTAGTGTAGATGGTAGCATGTCTGCCTCACGTTCAAGAGATCCCGAGTTCCAATCTTGGTCAGGGTGAGTTACCTGGATAAGGTTTTTCCAGGGTTTTCCCTTATCCTGAAAGACGAATGTCGGGTAACTCTAAGCCTCATGGACCCCGGACGCATTGAGCATCATTTCACCCATTTCATTCATCATCCGATATGACTAAATGTTGGAGGACGTAAATTACAACAACAAAAACCTATGAATAAAGCAAGTACAAGGAACAGAAAGCCATACTTCACATAGCAGAAGAAAATGGATACAACAAAAGTCTGGTATATAAGAAAATTAAAAAGTTAAGCTAAAGAAAACCATTAAGGAAGCAACCACATTCACTTTAAAAAAATTCAGTTGATTCAAGTACCACCCAAAATCATTTAATAAATTCAAAAAAATCTTTAAATAACAAAATATCATTTTGGCACCTACAAATAGATACTCAGTATTAAAATTTTTAAATTCAAAAACAAATGATTAAATTCCACCAATTAATAACAGATCTGGAAAGTTGTAAGGATGTCAAAAATGATACATAGGGCAAACTAAAAGAAACCTAAAAACCAGAGTAAAAGCGCATTTTAGAAACATCAAATTGAACAGGAAGATAAGTTGGCAGTAACATTTCACTTTAGGAACAAAAACTATCACCTTGACCCAAGTCCAAAATTATCAACCCTTTGCGCTGCATATCATAGTAAAGCATAGCAAATTTAAAAGTAGCCTGCGCCACATGTAGTGAAGCGTAGTAAAGCTGTGTTTGTCTTCGGATGCCCTCTTATGGCATACATCTTAACTTCCTTGAAAGTTATTGTTTATGTATGGAGAACCTGAGAAGCACTGGGGTACATTGCCATCAGTTCTTCATTAAGTCAAGACCAAAAAAAAGCAGTTGCAATTCTGGCTTCAGGTTGTCACTTTGCTAAGCTGTAATACTGTAACCATGGCCATGGCCTTCAGGGTGTAAACACTACATGCATAAACCAGGGGAAGACAGGTAGTGGTGGAGTGACGTCAGCTGCGCCAGCTCTCACTGCAAAATACGCTCCCAAACGAAAGGCAGGTTGGCATATGACATCACCGTGCTGATTTCTGCTGTCAAAGGGGAAGGAATAGTTTGATGTGTACGGGTAGGAAAGACAGGAAACATATTGGATGTTAATAATATGTACAAGTTACATCTTGTTGTAATATTAATACTGACTGCTTTAATTACACAATTGGTCACAGTTTATGAACAATTACATTTTGGCTCTGTGCTATGAAAAAATATATAAAACTTCAAACTTGAGTTTATCTAAAGGATAGGCATGTTATAAAGTAAATAAAATAAAACACCAAGTAATTTTCTCTACAAATTAGAGGAGACCCATTCAGAACAAAATCAGGTGGACATTTTCCGACACTTTCTGTTTAGTTTTTCTTTAACTATTTTATCAGTGTTGGGACGTAATGTCTGGGAAATCTGTAATAGAAAACTGCATGTTAGGTTGTGATCCGACAAGGTACTTCGGGGTTTGAACTTAACTAATTTCATAACAGAAAAAAATTGTTCGCACACATATGTTTAGCCAAACATACACAATGGCCATGCGGCAAGTGAATACAACCTCAAAAATCTGCTTTGGGGGACATTCTTGTAAAAATCAGCCAAGTCTTTCTTGTGTGTATGTTTGTCCTTCAATAAATCATCACATTGTAAATTTAACAGTTCCATTAGGTACGTGGCAGCTACATTGTTGTCATCGAGTGCGCTAGACTGACTGAACCCCTAGATTCTATACTCACTGCCACATTTATATAGACAACTTGGTACTACATGGCTCTTGCCTGACGTCACACTCACTGCAGGTCATGCTTCCGGCTGAAATACGTCGCAACTCTCAAAGCTGTCTTCCTCTGACAAGCAGATACTGACTGCAGACGAAGGGATACAAGCCTCTATTGAGGAAGAATTACGAATAAAAGTGAGTATTCCGAAGCATCATGGCTGCCTAGCTCAGCACAAGACAGTGATATGGTACAGAGCATTAGCGGCAGTGTAGCGGTGATTTTGATGTTAGCGATTCTTTGGTTCCGCAAAACATTCCACCCCTCAAGTGGTCATGTTAGCTCTCTTTTATAGAAATTGGAACATTTACATTCCCTTTAGATATCTGCAACAATGTAAAAGTAGGATGTGAAGAAATTGAATACTTGGTTTTTCCCTACACAGCAAATGTTGCTTGTTGCATCGGAGACAAATAAGTATGCAAAGCTTTCTCAGTTGAATAGACAAGATAGATGGGGAGAGACAAATGAGAGGTAAATTAGGACATATTTGGGGATATTTATCTGTGTGGGAATGGTAGCTCTGTCCGAAACTGGAGAAAATTTTACAGATAATTTTTGTAACTATCCCATTATTATAGCAGGCAATTATATTCCATTGTTCTGAAATGCTTTCTCGGTAATTTCACATAAATCATGAAGCTAAACCAGAATGGAGTAGAATTTTATTTATATAAAATTTGGCCCTCACTTAACAGTTTAAGGAAATTTAAAATGCATTATTATTTGGGCCGCAATTTGACGTGACAAACAACGATAAGCTTCAAAGGAAGGTTTCATTTGAAGCAATATATGCCTAAGAAACCTGCAAAATAGGGAATGAAAGCATGGGATATTGCAGCCAGCAAAGTTGGGTATCTTCTAGACTGTAAGGTGTACCCTGGGAAAAAAGAAAAAAAATACTCTTATCTCATTCTAGGGGAACCAGTTGTTTTGGATATGTCCAAACACTATTCAGATGAGTGGCATATCTATTTTTACAATTTTTTTAGCTCCACAATACTAATTAAAAATTTTGTTTAAAAAACAGCATATGCTTGTGGTACAACACGAACAACATACCTAAACATCTAGAACTGTGCTAATTTGTGCTTCACTGTCCCTACGCTTCTTTCAAGTTTATACTTTGATCTAAAACTGAATTGAGGCGAATCCTGCAAACTTCAAAATGAGGGATTGACTGCAATTGTTTGGCATAAAGGTCGAGAAGTTTTGCTACTCTCCATAAATTCAGTTCCAGGAACAGACAATATGGTGTTAAGAAAAAGCATAAAGAAAAAGAGAAAGTGAACATTCCATAACATATAGCTGTCATAAATTAGCTCCGTGGAATAGGCTGTGTTGATCTGGTGGATCAACGAAGGCAAAGCAAAGCTATGGAGTGGGAAGGCAAGCAAAAAATGGTGAAAATATCAGTTTTATTTTGTTGTAAATATATCTATTGTAAACGGTATCATCGTTTGACTTGAGCAACAGACCTGTTTGAATACTGCATGGAAACCGACTGCAGCAACATAGGAAAAAATCATGTTAATTAGTTAATTGGAAACTTCACATCATGGAAACCTACATGGTGGCAGAGGAGTGCATCTAAATGCTGTAACATCCCATTCATTGCTTCATAGTCTTATGAAGATTCAGGTTCGAGTAAAAATGAGTGTACTATGCTCAGCAAAAAAGCATGGAACTCAGTTTGGGCTAGGCATTCAAACACAGTAAAAACATCAGCAATCTGACCTTCCGTTATCCCAAAAAGGGTGCTTTCTCCACTATCACAATAAAAGAGGGGTGTGTTAAACATGTAAACAAAAAAGAAAGTAAGTGTAGGTACTGAAAATATCCTAAAATATTTGCATATATTCATTCTCCAAAACAAGAGAGTTTGTTGGTGGTAAAAGAGGCCTACAAATTAATATCACAAATGAAAAACATAATGAGTACCAAATCATTTTCCTAACATTCATAGAAATATAATTTTTAATTTAAAAATATGATTATGCTGCTGTAAACTAGATCCAAATAAGTTTATTATTTGGTCACTTCTACGTTAATAGGCTGTTTTTGCATTCAAGCTCAGGCTCTGTAAATTTAAATTTAAATCCAAAGTATAAAAATTGAAAGAAGTGTAGAAACAGTGAAGCACAAGTTAAAATAAAAGTGAATTGAGAAGATATTGACACATTGCTTCACTAACACTTGTTTTTCACAGGACATGTTTCAAGAGCTGTTGCTCCCATCATCAGCTGATTCTCAACTAGTGCAGGTTGTAGTGGTTTCCTCTTTCTCCCTATCGTTGATAGATGGCCTGATCTTTGACAAATATACAAAACATATGTAAAACTTAATATTTTATAAAAAAAATATAAAACAAATATGTAAAGATTTTACAGAAACATAGTGACATCTAGCAACTTAATGTTAACGAGATTGTTGATTTGCTGTAGCTGATAAGTGAATAAAATATTCACGAAATCGTGATCCTAATCAATTTATAATCAATTTGTTTTTAATTATCAAACCTTCCCATGCATAGGATTCCTAAAACAGCATATCATTATGAAGCTGCTGCATTGTGTTACCATTTGGTGTAAAATGTTGAGTATTCTTCAGTATTTTCTTCACCATAGACATTTCAGTTAAAGTTGCAGTTTTTCATATTTTGGTAACTTTCCATGTTGATACTGAACAGACAAGCATTTGCAAATTAATTTTAATTACTGCATAGGTGTGTGAGTGTAGACTAGGGTCTCTAAATGTTTGGAATATTGTAAGGCAAGTATTTAAGTAATAAAAAGAATGAAATTCTTGCTTACTATGAAGTACAAGTTTGCACCACCATTTTTCTCCATTCTTCACAACGGCAACTATCATTTTGAACAACTTCAATTATGTTGCACTCATTTCTAAACTACATAGCATTTACAAATTATTACTCTTCCATTAATCTTTATCAGTATTGTTTCCTCAGTACTCAGAAAGTAAAAGTCAACCAGGCTGGTCAAAGAAATAAAAATCTGCTATCTAAATTTGTTAATAGCAGTGATTATTTGTCAACTATTTTGAACTAGACCCTGGTTACAGATATTGAGAACAGTTCCCAAATCAGTGTTTTGATAAGTCTAGTAATAGAGCTGGGAGTGGCCTGCTGTAAAAGATGAACTTTCATTTGAGGTTGGAAATGTAGAAGTGATTTCTGAGCCAAAAATGATATTTTGCTGCTCCTAAAATGTCAAAATACTCTTTAAAATAGTGACCTTAAAAGCCATGAGGCAATTGTCTTCATACATTGGAACAGCTATATTTTGCATATAAATGTATAATTTGAAACATAGTTGTGTAACTTTGCACCAAATGAGTTTTAATTTGAATACGCATAGAAAGGGTTGTAAAGATGTCCTACACTGACTTGCCAACATTTCAAATATTTCTTCTCTTTTTGTATATTTCAGTGGCATACTGACACATTGGAAACTTAAGACCCATAACTACCACATTTGAACCAATAGGCAATTAGTCTCCTATCTCAAATTACTTATTTAAGATATCTGCACTTGCTCTGAAAATATTTCGGTGAGTTCATTAACAGCCTTTATATTACATCAGTATTGTATCTTGTTTCATGTGTGTATTCCTTCAATGGTTCATGAAACCAATCCTGTACATATTTGCAGTATGAATAAATCTGTCAACAATGGAAGTATTTTGTTATGCTGGAAATTGTAGATGCATGGAACAAAGGGATGTTTGACGGTATCATCAATGATTTGCTCTCTCCCACATATGGCTGGAGTGTGGTGACTTGCTGAGCTGTCTTAAGGGACAAGTTGAAAACCCTCTATCCCTATCTATGCTTCATATGGACATTTTTAAATTGATTTATTTTCTCAAAAAGTCTGGCAGTTTTGAACAAAATACATATGTTTGATTTGCATGATAAATAAAATGTATATTTTGAATTTAAATTGTGTTCTATTTCAAAGCTTTCTATTGGATTAATGGTATGTAATAGATTTTCTTTTGCAAAAGGTATTTGTAGTTTTTTTCTTTTAACTTTTTTACTTCTTGCACAAAGCCTTTTTGGGTTTTTAGTGTATATTTCAAGTCCTGGTGTTTGTCTACTTTATTAAAATTTGGAGTTCTTGTGAGTTTTTTGTAAGTTAATAGAGCTTGTTCAAGTTCAAGGTTTATTAGCTTATTAGATGTTGCAAAGAGAAGTGTTTCTATTGGGCTGGTTTTAACTGCACCGTTATTAAGCATAATGCGTGGTTTTGAGCTTTTTCTAATTCTTTTTACAAGAATGGGATTCTGTTATTAACCGCTTCGCCGATGGCCATTAAAACTTTCAGGGGCTGAAAACGGATACCCAATAAGCAGAACTAGACATTTAAATTGTTAAATGCTGTAAAAATGCACCATAAATAGCAATCCGTATCTTCCGTATTTATTAAACGAAACAAAAACTGGTTTAAAATCCATTAAAGGCAGTATACATCTACAGTAATAATAAAGTAGAGACTATATTAATAAATCTTTGAAATTTCACTACTTTGTTTTTCTGTAGCAAAAGCCATTCTTTGCACCGAACGAGCCTAATATTTGAATCATTTTGTTGTGTGTGTATACGAATGTTTGTATTTATAGCTGCGCAAGCGACTTTTCCAGTTCAAGATTTTAGCATTTTGTTTTTGCTATACCAAGCGATAATCATTGTATATTAATATAATTTTGAGTCAAACTAATACTCAATGCTCCACTTATTGCTAGTATTTTGTCGTGATTAGTCGACAACAGCTGATGATGATAGGAAGATCCTAACGAAATGCGTTCTAGATAAATACTAGCAATAAGTGGAGCATTGAGTATTAATACAATTTTGAGTCGAACTAATACTCAATGCTTCATTGTATCATAGTCCTTAAACAACGGAACATTGAGTATTAGTTCGACTCAAAATTATATTAATTTTGTGCTTCATTGTATCATAGTCCTTACACATTGGAATCATTGCATATGTTGCGTTACACACACACACGCTGGAAAGAAACCTCTGTCAGCATCGGTTATTACAGTATTTCACAGCCAAAGTTTTTGGTAGCCCTATGCAGCTGTTTTCGCTCAGTATTTTAGTTATTTATACTCTCTTGGTGTTGAGTGATTTCTTATAGGTTTCAAGAGCTAAATAATGGCACATTTGAAATTGTTGAATTTCAGTGTTAACCATGGCTTATCCCAGTAATGTAGCAAATAAATTAGCTTGCGTAGGATGTGTACGGGCTTCTGATATCACTTTAGAAAATCTGATATCACTTTAGAAAATCTGGAAGATTTATTGTTTGTTTATTTATCTGCCTTAGGAGTCAGCCAGACTCGTGGCATCATCAGAAATACAGTTTACGTGCAATAATTTTCAAAGATATAAATATGAATTACAAATATGATTGAAAATGTTACAAATTAATATAAAGTCTAATACACTAATACATTTTAAAAATACAGTAAAATAAAATGTATTATTACAATTTTATATTAAAAATTAACTGATGCTAAAAGGTAAAAGTTTTAATAAAGTTGCACTGCTTGCCTAAACCTTCTGTATTTCCTTTTACACAAAATCTGTATAAAAATCAACACTAATTTAATATTTTACTTATCTGCTTAAGTATTCCTCAAGTGTATAAAAACTACCATTTATACGGAACTTCTTTAACCCTCTTTTAAATCTATTTGTCACTTGTATCTTGTATACCTTTTATTTCCTCTGGCAATTTATTGTACAAGTAACAAGCCGCAAAACTGGGTTTGGATTTCTACAGTTCAATCCTGTGAGCTGCAGCATGAAAGTTTTTGATTTCCCTAGGTTCATAATTATGTATTTGACTGTTTTCTGACTTATAAATGAGTCAGTTTGTTTTAAACCTAACATGATCCTAACTGCTCTCTTTTGTAGGGTGAAAATCCTCTGTATATATTTTTTTGCACACTGTCCCCAAATGGTTATCCCATATGCAAAGTTAGGGTGTATTAGTCCATAGTACATGGTTTTTAGTGTTGGTAGGTAAACTATTTTTGACAATTTCTTTATAACATAGAGGCCTGAGCTGATTTTATTAGCAATTTTATCTATATGTTTATCCCAAACTAGATTTTTATCGAATATGACTCCCAAAAAATTAGCGCTATCAATCTTGTTTCTAAATTTTTCACCTACCTTAACTATACTTGTGACATTTTTGTTCTGCTGGGTCTGCATAATCATATAATTTGTTTTCTCTGCATTAATAATCAGATGATTTATTTAAATACTCAGTTATAAGGTTAATATTACGTTTCATAATGTTTTCTTAAAGTGGTATACTATTGCCTACATTTACTACTGTTATATCGTCTGCATAAGTAATGATTTTACCATTTGTAATGTTTATGAAATCATTTATATATAAAATGAATAATAGAGGACCAAGGACTGAACCTTGGGGAACCCCACACTTAACTGTTAATGAGTTTGAGTAGTAACTCCTAAAATGATGATCTGTAACCTAATTTTTACTTAAATATTAAAAGCAGAAGCATTACTAACAGTGAAGTATTCTTCATTTAGGAGCACCGTAATAGTGGAGGAAGAAGAATGTTCATTTAGTCACCAAACAGCTGAGGATGAGATCGAATGATCTTGAAAATGTTACAATTATACAACATAGTAAGTGAAGTTGAGTGTAAACATAGTAACTCATTAATCAAAAATGTAAACATAGTAACTCATTAATCAAAAAAAAAAAAAAAACTTGCTGTGTTCTGTTTGTCAAGTATGATTTAATTAAGTTGTAGGTGATTCCTCTAATTCCACAATCAAATCATACAGTTTATCCAATAGTATGTCATGATCTACACTGTCGGATGCTTTAGGTCCAGCAGTATACAATTGCATTTTACTTGTTTGTCTAGATTCTCAATAATATATTAAATTGATTGTGATAGAGTCTACAATTGATCTATTTTTTCTAAATCCATACTGGAAATTATTGAATAAGCCATATTTATTTAAAAAAGATGTAAGTTGGTTTACTATGATTTTTTTCAATTACTTTTGACAGGGTGGATACTAGCGTTATCGGTCTGTAATTTCCTACAGACTCCCTATCTTCTTTTTTATGGATAGGTTTAACAATATACTTTTTTAAGCAATCTGGGTATATTCCAGTTGTAATTACCGAGTTAATCATGTAACAGTGATTCTAATAGTACAGGGATACATTGTTTTAGTAAGGCTACAGATAAGCAGTCATTTCCAGTAGCCTTTTTATTTTTCATTCCATTTATAATATTTTTTAGTTCCTCTTTGGTTATTTCCCTAATGTAGATGGAGTTGCTAATGTGTCTTTTGTCATTAGTGGGTTTTATTGTCATGTCTTTGGTTTTTAGCTGAATTATACAATTTATAGAATTTAAGTTGAAAATTTGAAAATATTACTTATAGTTAAAGGGTCGGTCACTATTTCACCATTATCGGATATGGTTATGCTTTCAGGGCCTTTTTTTATTTTACCGCATTCAGTATTGATAATTTTCTACACTGTTTTTGAGAATCATTCAGAGTTTTCTATTTCCCTACCTATATGATTTGATTTAGTAATCTTAATTGCCTATACTCTTTTTTAAGGGCAAGATACTGCTGTTTATGCTTGATATCATTTGTAGTTTTATAGTCATTATAATAATCTTTCAATTTAGCTTTGCTAAGTACAATGCTTTTATTTGTCCATCGTAACTTTTTTTTGTTAGGAAATCTCTTAATCTTAGTTGGACAAGCTATATCTAAATAATAGTTAAATATCAGATAAAATGTTTCCCATTTTTTATTTACCTCACTCTTATTGTAGATTTCTATCCATGTTTCATTTTTTAACAAAGTACACAGCCCATTAATATTTGAATTGTTTAAATCCCTAAATTCTATAGAATATTTCTGAAAAATTCGGACTTTAAATTCAAAGTCAATTTCAATCGCATGGAGGTCTGATAGGTGACTATGTACTACTTTAGTCAAGTAATTACTTGGAGATAAGTTAGTTATGATGTGATCAATTATCGTTTCTGATGTTTCAGTTTCCCTAGTGGGTTCATTAATTGGTAAGTGCAGTTTGTATGAATTTGTAATATCTAAAAGTTGTCTAAAATCTTGGGTATTTGCTTTTCTGTCTATATTTAAGTCCCCTGTTAATATTATAGTATGACTACTGAGTTTATCTAGAGCTGTTGTTAAAATTTGAAAGAAAAGTCTGTTGTTTGACCTGATTTGGATATTGAAGATGATTATGAGGGAGGTGTTTATGGTGTAGGTAGCAGTGAGGAAGTGAATGACCCGCTTCCTTCAGGTGTCCGTGATTAATCAACTCTGCGAAGTGGTCAGAATAACTCCAACACAAATAGACATATAGGCAAATAAGCATATTTTCTGGTGTACAGCTAACTTCTGACATCCAACTGACATTTTCACACACACAAAAATTGCTGACTTAGTGTCTCTCATTGTCATGGAAACAAATGTAGGTATATGTGAGTAGGATGAAAGCAGCCCTGACCTCTAAAGGCAATTTAGGGCTAAGAGGAGAATTCAGAAGTGGACAGTGCACATGTGATATTTTGTAAGCCTACATTAGACATGTACTGGTCTACAGAGGGCATGTTAGCTACTCCATTGCTTGGGGAAATGACGGGTCAAATATGGGTGGTGTGGATCAGCTATTACTAGCTATCCCTCTTTACAAAGAACAGTTAAATGGTAAAAATATTTTTATACCACTGGATGTAACCATACACAATTTTTTAGTAATTTGCAGAGCTGTAAATTCATGCAAGACATTGACCTACCTGTACTTGCGCATATAAATAGCTCGTAACCTAATTGAGTATTATAATACTCAGAGGCCTCTTCATTCTGGGGGGTAAGAAATCCACCACTACAGCACCCCTCATACTTGAGAGGAAACACTTTCCTAAAAGGATACCACCCACAACCAAAAAAGTTGCAACCATTTCGAAAATGTCTAGTGTGTCGCAAAAAACAAGGAAACCAATATTATTTGGTCTGAATCTGCAGATGTGCCCTTGGGTGTTTATCCAGGTTTTGAGGTGCACAATTCAAAAAGAAACCTTTAAGGGTATGTTTACATCCCTTATAGAACTAATTTAAATTTATTGTAAAATAGGAAGATTAAAATAATTGGCGTTAAATAAGCATTAGATGCATGTATGTGCGGGACGTCTATACACGTCCATATCAGTTTGGGGCATTTTAACTTGGATGTCATATGATGTCCATATTGGTGAAAGGGTTAATAGTTTTTATAATATTGTGAACCTATTATTTGCTTTCCTTGTAACAGATTCTACTTGATATAGCCATGTGAGTTTTATCAAAATATATTCCCAAATATTTCCAAAATTCTGTTTTTTGGAGTTCGTTGCCGTTATAATACAGTTTAATTTCTTTTGTCATTTTTACCAAGGAAAAATGTTGAAAATATATATTTTCTGTATCCACTGTCATTAAATTTTTTCAAGTTCATTTAAGTTTTTCCAGTGATGTCTGTATGGTGTTCTCTACATTTTTAATATTTTAATTTTCTTATTTCCAAATAACTAGGTCAGCGTATAGACTTACTTTGCAGCCTTCTTGTTCTAATAGAGTTAGATCATTCACATATACAGTAGAACCCCAAAATAACGCGGTTGTTGGCGGGACATCCTTTACCCCCACGTTATAACCTTACTACAGTATATAGATGCAATGCTAGAAGGGACACAAAATCAATCCTGCGCATTTAGAGGAGATAAATATGCTTGTAATAATAAATTACAGTACAGTATTAAACTCTCGTATATGAGGTAAATATATTACAATACTTTTAAAATTACTCAGTGGTTATGCTGGGAGATGTATTCCAGCTTGTAACCAATCTTGATTTATATTCCACTGTACATATTATACACCAACCTAAGTTTTCCTTGTTTTAAAAAAATAAGTTCTGTGGCAAGATGGAAGAGATGAATACTGTTTGATTCATTTTCTCTCTCCAACCGCAGAATCACATTGTTTAAATGAGCTATCAGTTCATTAACATTCAGAATGTTTTCTTCTGCCTCCACGTCATTTTCACTACTGTCATCTTGTGTCTTCATTGTCATTCCTGGTATGGACAGCATTAAGCAAATTGTTGTGTTAGCTTCATATGCTACCCATATAACGCATTCGCTAAAACAGCAGTACAGTCCTTGCAGAAAAATGTCCACACAATTTACCAGCTGAATTGGTTGTGCAAATCTGTTTGTTTAAATGCAAGCATAAAATTACAGATAAGTAAATTTATTCAGTTCAATACCAGAGACTTCACTGTGGACGTTTAGAACGAATGTTGTGTTTTTTATAGGGATTTTCTATTTGTTTTAGTGTTTTTTCATTTAAGACCCAGTTATCTCGCTATTCTGTTTAAGGATGATTTACTACCCTGAATGTTAGTGCTTTCTCTTAAAGTAATAAGTAGTTTAGCTATTGTAGAAACTTTTTCATAAACATTTTGAGTTCTTCTAACGGCACATTTGTCAAACTGTTTGCATTCTTTAATAATTCTTTTCACTGTTCTTTCTGATACTCCTGTGTCATACACTTAAGCATTTTGAATCTTTTGAAAACAATCATCTGATGTAACCAGTTCTTTGCTTTTAGCTTGTTTGTTCATGTATGCTCATACATTAGAAACAATTTCTTGACTTTTCTTTTTAATCCTAATTCAAAGAGTACACTGATAGCATAACTAATTTATGCAGTGCAGATGACATCACTACCTTCCACATTACTTTCTTGGAATGGTCAATGTCAACGAACACGGATGGTGGTGAAACTTATTACAGAAGCTGTGTTTGCAGAATATTTTTATTGCAACTTTCCAAATAAAATAATTAACTACAATATCTTTTAACAGGGACATACTTTTACCTGCATTAAATCTGAATCCACAGTATTTCAGACCGTGCTACTTCAGGCTTCTACTGTATGTTAAATAAGATTGTACTTAACACAGCTCCTTGAAGTAATCCAAGATGATTTTGTTCGTATTTGGAGGTTGCTGTACCATATTTTGTTGCAATATACCTTTGAGTTATGAATTCAAAATCCACCATAACATATTGTCCTTGATGCCCGCCTCGGTAGCGTAGATGGTAGCATGTCTGCCTCATGTTCAAGAGGTCCCGAGTTCGAATCTTGGTCAGGGTGAGTTACCTAGAGAAGGTTTTTTCCGGGTTTTCCCTTATCCTTCAAGACGAATATCAGATAACTCTAAGCTCAATGGACCCTGGACTCATTTGAGCATCATTTCACCCAATTCATTCACCATCCGATATAACAACGTTGGGGTGGACGTAAATGAAAAAAAAAAATATATATATATATATATATATATTGTCCTTGATACCTAGTTGTAGTTTTTATATTAACATCTCCAAATGCTGTCATATGCCGACTTGAAATCTGCAACTACTGCTATTGTATCTTCTTGTTTGTTGAATGATTTCTTTATATTGTGACTCAATAAAATAATTTGTTCACTGGTTGAATGATGCTTTCTGAATCCTGCTTGTGAATTGGATAATGGTTGTGTTTTCCAAAAACAAGTTTAATCTTTCAGCAGTCATTCTTTCCATAATTTTCGTTAAGTGGCTAGTCAGCTTGGTCTGTAACTGTTTATATTTTCTGCAGCTTTTTCAGGTTTTAACACTGGTACTATGATGGGTGTTTTTCTGTTTGCTGGAACTGAAGTGTTCCATATATGGAGGTCTTGTTATCTCAAGGCAGTACTCACCCGGAGATATAAACAGGGAACTATTCTTCTGGAATATTTTAATTTGAGCTAGTAGCTATCGTTTTTATTAAGGGCACCATTTTTTTAATTATAGGACAATTGCTACATCCTTTATCAACCTGTATTAAGCAAAAAGGAATGCTCCTGCCATTGGTCATTGGGTCCCTCGGACCTAGTCGGGAGGTTCAATTTTTTAACCACCGGCTTTTTCCCACATTTACCAAATGTGATCATTATTGTTCCATGGCAGGTACAGAACATTTAAAAAAAATATATATATATATATTTATATATATTTATATATATGGAATAAAAGGGATGAGATAATGAAAGTACAGAAAGACGAAAGTATAAAGATCTCTTCGGCCTTGAATACTCTAATAACTTAGGATCTGAAAATGGATCAAGAGTTTAGTCAAGGGAGGCCAGAATAGTTGAAAGAGGGGATCTGATAAGGAAAGGAAGTATTTGGTCATAAAACTCATCAAGCTGACCAGTGTTATTGATGAGCAGTCCCTTCCTTTTGATCACTGTGTCTGGGCATGATTCTAACAGTTGTACCATGGGAAGCAAAGGGATGGGACCTTAGGCAGTCATCCAGGTTAGTTTAAGCCTTCATCTAGGAAGTAATTAAAGTCACTCTCCCCTGTTGGATAACAATTACCTTTTTTGCCCAGATATTGCAAAACTACAAACTTTACAAACCAAGTACCCTGAAGAAGTGGCAATCCAAGCAATAGCTTTAACTGAGAATCCCAAAACAGAAAAAATAAGAGAAATTCATTGTTTGGTTAAACAGTTACAATGAGAAGGCAGCCATCTTAGCAAAAAAGGGATCCAAAATTCAAAACAAGATACAATCAAAAGTACTTCTGGGATCATTTAAATGTATCATCAAGAAGAAAATGAATAATGATTATAAATCTAAATTCACCACAAATATATTAAATTCCAAAGGAGACAAAATTCTTAGAAAACTTAAAACTAATTCCTGAACTACCTTGAAAAACAGCTGTTGCTATTCCTTTCTTGGAAGTGTTAAAAACAGTGTTGTTATGATAAATTTAAGCTGTTGCTATGTACAGACTTACCACTAGACATGACTGTCTCAGCAAACTCTTACATAAAATTGGATTTAACTTCTCCAAATTATCTGTTACGCAACAAGGAAGAGGAAATGAATTTGGAACATCTGGCAATCTGTGAACAATGTAAAAGGATATCCAGACTTGACCTCAGAATATTGGGAGGCAAGAAAGAAAATGACTTTGTTGCTAGATACCTGAGTATTAACTATACACGCACACGCACACGCACACGCACACACACACACACACACTCTGCAAACTTTGATATTTTTTCTCATAGTCCTAAGCCATTATTTGTTTTTACTATCTCTATTTATTTACAATAAGTAGAGGAAGTATTGTGTGCGTGTGCGTGCGTGAGAACAGTTGGTTAAAAAAATGAGAAGTTGGTTAAATAAAAAAACTTAGTATTTAAATTCAGCAACTTCTAGGGAAGCGATTTTGAAGAAAATCACCTGCTCCATGGTACTGATTGCATAGAAAATATCCTCATTTTTATTTTCTCAAAAATGGCTATGAATGATTTGATTAAACTACTATGTTTAAGGTATTTACATACCAAAGAAATATCTTGCAGTTTCTGCAGATAGCTGTCCTTATCTCAAATTAATTATGTATGCATGATACACCATAACAGACATAAACTTAATGCACAAATTATGGATCTTGTGTGCTTTTTGTGGGCTTAAACCATTTCTGAGATAAAGATCTGATTTGCTTCAGTCTTCTTTATGCCACTTGTACCTACAAGTTTGAAGAGCAAGTTGAGAGAGCTTCTGAATGTGACACATCAGACTTTTTATGTACTAACTTTCATTGCATTCAAAATAAAAATCATGCAAAACATTAAGCTGAATTTAAAAGATTTGTCCGTTTCCTTCAAGCTAAGTAATTTTCCAATGGCATACCAAAAATTGCACTACATTGTCTTTCACAAACTGAAAATGTGAAAATTTTTAAACATATAAAAAAAAATTAGTACTCTATAAATTCAGATTTATATTGAAAGGGAGATTGCTAAAATGTATAAATAAGAAAATGTATAAGTAATTTTTTGTACAACTGTTGTATTGGATTATCATAACTAATTATGTACTTGAGCATTGGGAGTCAAATGTAGGATACTAGTTTCACTTACTCCATACAGGACATATTTTGCAAGCCTTTGCTTCCATCATCAGCTGTAAGTTAAATGATGATACTGTTGTCTTTGCACTAGTAGACAGCATGATAAATATGATATCTGAAGATAAATCATTGAAGATGGAATTTAACATTCGTAGTTCAGTGTTATATTTAAAAATATTCCCTCATGCTGTAGATCTAGTAAATGGTTTACCTCTTATCAACAATTCTGAGTTTATATATCTCTCATAGTTGGTTTCCCAAAAGTGTGCAGCATCCACTTATTTGTCTGTCTTTTGCCCGATTTCACCAACAAATGTTATGACTTAACATGGCTGTTATTCTATTTAGCAATGTTATAACAAAAATTGCATTACACCTTGAATTAGCTTAACACTCGTGTTAAACCTTTTGTTGAACGAACAAGCCATATTGCTCTTGTTAAGTCGTTAACAATTGTCGAATTGTCAAGGTGGCGGCTTTTGATGTTGATTTCCTATATTTAGACTGTCTAAATGGCCTTGAAAAGCTATCAGAAAATTTTCTGCAGAGGTATAGACTGAAAAGTTGTTTTGAAGATTACTGAGGAAGTACAAGAGAGGTTAGTAGAACATGCATTGAATAGGAATATGCTAATCTCACCTTTGCTTCAAGTATTAATAACTTTGTGATTTTATAATTCACTGAATTCTGTGAACACTGTTCACCTCCCATTTTGAAACATTGAGTCTTTCTTCACTTCTGGTCTTCTTCGCACCGCGTTTTAAATGTATGTAATATTGACGAAGTTGCTTTGTATTTCTGGTTGTGACATTTGCATTTGAATTACTCACATAGTTAAACTAACAATTCTTTCTCGATGAGAAATTTGTCCCACAGCTTCTCTTCTGATTTTGTTCACCTGCCATTTTTTCAGCTGTGTGTGTAAACAAGAATAAAAACAAAAGTTCATTGCAGTACGTTCAGAAAATAATTCATCCACAGCCTTCTATATCTGTAATATTTACAAGTGTCTCAGCATTAGCACATGTTTGTTAACATTTTCAGAAAACAAGTTTGTGAAATGCAAGAATTTTAACAGTTACGTCAATGCTGTGACAATTGTTATGTTACATTTGTTAATGTTGATTTTAACATATGTTGGTTAAATTGGGCATTTATATTGTATCTCCTGAACATGTTCATTGGTGTTGATGTTTGTGTTGCACTTGATTTCTCCATATATAAACATAAAGACAGATAAGCATATACAGAACACACTTTTGGGAAACCAGTCACAAAATGGACACAAACTCAGAATTGTTAAAAGTAATCCATCCTCCAGCACTTAATATATGAATAAAGATTTTCAAACACAATATCACAGAAATGGTGTCACAATAATAGAAATAGTAACACTTGTATTGCGTCATGCATAGTGAGCATACTTTCATTATTTAGGTCTACTGTATCAGCATCATCCAATATACAACCTGGGGAAGAATGACGTTTCTCAGTATTGGCAATATTGTTGAACATATTGATGAACACATTTTGTGTTGCATTACGGATATGTACAGCATACAGAAATCATACATAATATGCTTTTATGTAGTACAAACATAAGATATAAATAAGTAAATTAATATATTTCCAACATGGAGACTAGAGAAAAGTTACATTAATGATAGTACAGAATATGTACAGAACGATGCAGAAGTTTTCCGATGGACAAGGGGGTTGGAGAGGCAAGGGGAACAAAATCCGATTATCGTTTAGTTGAGTCTGGTGAGAGGAAAGGTCAGGTTTACCTGCTATCAGCAAGACATTCCCCTCCTCCGACTTCCCACTGCAGCTAGGGGAAGATGAACATAATAACGATTAATGCTACTCTATCCAGCCATAACAATAACGATAGCTACAACGATAATGGTAATGATATTGATAACAATGATAATAATGATGATGACGATAACGATGATGATGATAATGATAGTAATAATAGTAATACTATTAATAATAACAATAATGATGGTAACAATGATGATGATAATAATGATAGTAATAATGATGAGGGGGAGGTGGTGGTGGTGGTGATGGTGGTGGTGGTGGTGGTGGTGGTGGTGGTGGTGGTGGTGGTGGTGGTGGTGGTGGTGGTGGTGGTGGTGGTGGTGGTGGTGGTGGTGGTGGTGGTGGTGGTGGTGGTGGTGGTGGTGGTGGTGGTGGTGGTGGTGGTGGTGGTGGTGGTGGTGGTGGTGGTGGTGGTGGTGGTGGTGGTGGTGGTGGTGGTGGTGGTGGTGGTGGTGGTGGTGGTGGTGGTGGTGGTGGTGGTGGTGGTGGTGGTGGTGGTGGT